>VWZK01016699.1:42745-136654 GCA_013396935.1 Baryphthengus martii | reverse complement strand
TAAATTGGTCTGGTGGCTACTGGAAAACTCACTAACTGGTTGAGAAACACGGGACATTTCCAATGCTTCCTGGTTTCATCTAAGCTCTGCCTTGAAGCATAACACAATAATGGGAGGAGGAGATTTCCTATAAACTTCTTCATAAAATCTGACAGTGCAAGACTTATGTTAGTGGGATTATCTGTACTCCGATATTGCTACTGTATGTTTTAATCAAAATGTTAGTGCTCGAACATTGCTATCGTTGATGGGAAATTCTATCAATTGGTATTATATTTACATCGCTATTTTAATATATATTAAAAAAAAATTAAAATCCTCAGTGTCTGTGTCGGAAGAAGGCTTGCAAACAGAAGCAGAAAACTGAAAGAACTTTTCCAGTGGTTTAGATTGACATTGGGAACAGAGAGATTGCTGATAGACAAGTTTTTTTTTCTTTCTTTTTTTTTCTTTTTCTTTTTTTATAAGCATAACAGCATCCATCTGTTCCCGGATTTAGAGTGCAGATGTACTCTAAGAAGTAACTTTGTAAAACTGGTATCACGGGGCTATGTGTTCATTCTCTCAGTGACTCAAGAGGATGCTTCCTCAGTTGGCAAGTTTTAAAAAAAAGACTCTGGAAAAGGTCTGACCTGCTAGCTTTGCAGGCATCCCGAGGTGTACAAGTCAAGCAGAAGCCTGCTGCCTATTACCACGAGCAGTAAGGATTCTGTAACTGCAAGTACACTGATGTTGCTGCTGGCTAATCGAGGGATTCATTCCGCTCTGTCAGATGCATGTTGGTTCTGCTGTGTGAACAAGTGTTTGTTTTTCTCTTCAGGTTGTTGGACGTGATGAACTCGGTGCAATGAGCGACATGCTGATAGCTCACTTGGAAGATCCGTACGGAAACGAGATCTTTGTTTTGTTCAGACATCGCTACCTTCCTGCTTCACACCTGAAATGACAGCCTCCTCAACCCCAAACATCCAAATTCTATTACTCTGTTACTGCAGATTTCAACCTGGGAAATAACCTTTGTAAAATTACCGAAATAGAAGAAATGTCTCGGAAATGGCCACGCAATGAAGAGAGATTTCCCTTTCATTTCCTGACGTGCTCACCAAGGGCAATCTGTCTTATTTTACATGAGACAAGCCATGATTTACTACAAACAATTCTCCTGATCGCATAACACCATAGCAGTAAAAAAGAATGGCAATGCGAGAAAAAGGGATGGGATCCCTTGTTGCACAAAAGAACACCACTACAATGATTTCTTGATTAAAATCAGGGGGAAAAAAAAAATAAAAAAAAAAATTGAAGCCTAACTTGAGGTCACAAGTAGGAATCACAGGATTTCTTTGCATACTGGAAGAGTCTTTTGAGAAAACTATGAATAAAAAAGTTCATTTGGAAAGATTCTTTTAAAAAGCCATGAATCTACTTAATGAGGAGTGGTGATCCTTGTCTGCAAATGTTTCTCTCTATAGTGTTAATTTTACAACCCATCACTCTGGTCCCTGTAACACAAGCAATACTCTGTGATCTGTTAAATGATCCCCGATATTTTTGTCACAGCTGATTTAACAGGAAATGTGCTATTTCCTGGAATATAATGCATGCACACACTCGGATAGCACAGCACACTGCAGTCTTACAGATTATTCTGCAGCCATTGATTATGTGGAAAATAACTGAGGCTCATACTTGATGCTTCCTGCCCTTGCACTATTTTGGGGAGAAAAAAAACAAGGAAGCCTGTGAGCTAAGTACGAGTGATGGGTTACTTTGCTCATCAGGCTGGCAAACTCATGTGAAGCCTGATGGGGAAATGTTAATTGCTCTGCCCTTTTCTTGAAAATCTGCTCTAACAGGTAAATATTAAACAGAAAAGAATGTTTAGGACTTTTAGTCAGACACTTTTATCCTATGCTCGTCTTCAGGTTTCCTCACTCCCTGCTCCCTGCTGCAGGGTTGTGGCCCTCGAAGCTCCTCAGGCACTACGGGACACTGCTCAGCACCTCATCTGCTCCATCTGACCACTAACCACAAGCTCTCTTCTCAGAAATCCTGATGTTATTTAAGGCCCATCCTGCTATGAGCTTTTTTCCAAGTTCTCCATCTCCTGAGTTTCTCTAGTATCTTATCTGGATGATTTTCCATATTTCTCCTCTGATATAAAGCTGGAGCTCTCTTTTTCCTTGCTTCTGTTTGCCCCTGTACTGAATGAAAAATACAGTGATGGGTAACTTAAAGGTTTCTTTCCACTACAAAAGAAACACACCCAAGCAATCGTCTTTGTGTGACATCTCTGGAGCCTAGACTTGACAAAGAACTGAGTTCTTACTTCCATCTTCCATTCCCCTGCCTTCCTTTGGTGACCACAAAAGAGGTGGGATTACTTGAAATTGGGTTTAGATATTTATATCTCTGCTAGCCACCCAAAGTTCCCTTCAAGTCTGTAGAAAGAGAAACAAGCATTATATAGAACATTTCAGAAAACTATTCTGGATGTTTTCCTCGGGGCAAAACAAGCACAACACAAAGTATCTAAATATTTTATTTTATCCTACTGAATGTCAGTGTCATCTGGCCCATTCTTTATGTACATCCTTTAAAAAGCAATTTGGTTTTTTATTCTTACACATCTTAACTAGGCAATTATTTTCCAATCTGGCCTTTACAGGATAGAAGTGGTCTTTTGTGAAGATGTAGACAAGGCAACCTTCCTGGCTCGTATCTTTAAACTGACAGAGTTACAGTTAAAAGTTTTGGGGTTTTTTTTTTGTTTGGATTTTTAACCCTAACTCATTTGCTGAATCAATGCAGATGTGTCTAGGATCTTTAGTATGCTACCTATGTGGCCATATCAGCTTTCAGACGTTTTATTTATTCTTAGCATTTCCCTCATATCAAATGTGCAAGAGAAAAAAATTCCTATAAACTCCCTCAGCCTAACATCAGTGTCGTACATATGGAACAATCCTCACTGAATGAATTTCCTTTCTTGATTTGTTATCTATTCAGCCTCTGCTTATTTACATTACAAATGATCCCCAAAAGTTGTAATTTTTAATACAGATGTGTATACAGCCTCTCCATTTGGATCTACAGTTAATAACTAATAATAATTACTTTGATAATAAAAACTTGATGATCTATAGAAAGTGTAACAACCTATTCGATATCACATCAATGTATTGATTAGGGAAATAAAAAAAAATAAAAATAAAAATCTATAGTTTGATCCTGTAGCATACTAAAAATAATGAAAAGTCAAATGCAAGTTCATCATTTTCCCACAATAGAAGTCTTGAAATTTATCAACAACTTCAATCTTTATCTGAAATAACTTGGGTTAGCAACTCCTCTCTCCCTCCCTGCCCCAAAACCAATGTGTTTCCTGCTTGGTAGAAGGTTACTTCTCAAGGCAAGTGCTCGCATCCTCAGCAGAGACACCAAAACTGAACGAGATAGCCCAAACTCTCCTGATTTAAAGCGGACTTTAGGAAAACACACTGAAATACTCTCTAGGAATCGTGTACCTCCACTTAAAACCAGTATGAAACTGCAAATATTCATCCCAAAAAAACCTATACGGAAAAAAAAAAAATATGTGGGGTAAAAAATTTTCACCCTGAGACTTCCCCTACTAGTGAAGGCTTTGCTTATCTACTTTGTAGCTAAACTTAGGTGGAACTGGAAGGAGGATGTGCCCTACAAATGCTCTTAGTATGAGTAAAAATTTATGATCCAACTGTATAACAGCAATTCTTAGCTTGTTTGGTTTCTGTCCATTCAAATACCACCTGAAGGTAAATACAGGATTAAAAATTAAACTGCTGCACTTTTTGTCCACAGGTCCAGACATTCTGGACTTTATCTGAGGGATTTTAGGAATGAGTCTGAGAATTTTCAGTTCAAACAAGTTTCTGGAATGGTTTTCTTGTTGAAGAATGGAATTCCATAGGTAAGAGACAACAAAAAATGACCTAAGAATATTCTCTAAAATCCAGGAACTCCCACAGAAATGGGCCCCTAAATTAGAAAAAAACCCCGTAACTTTACCTATGAGATTGTATTACAGCTAATGATATTTTCAAAAGTTCTTAACTGATTACTGTAGAAACCCATTAGACCAATTTTAATAGATGCCTCAGGGCTTTGCCATATAAACCAAGTGACACACACATAGTTCTGCTGATTACTATTCCATAGTGGATAAAAAATACTGGCTCATTAAACCTTTAAACATTAAAAATTTGGTCTTTTCTTCATTCAGTGCTCACTCAAAAAGAGGGACAAAAACTCCAATTAAACAAAACCAGCCGCCCTCTCAGTTCTCATTTTCGTTCCGCTTGTGTTTGCTTCTAACTCGATCCTGATTTTTGTACTTGCTTGGAAAACCACTATTAAAATACGGCCTAGAGTTAAGATGCAGAGCCTCTGGGGAACTACTAGACCAGAGCTTGATTTTGTCAGTCCCCCCAAAGGACCCCAATAGCCTCCGAGAGGCAGGTTAAACAGCTGCGAGACCCCGCAGAGGGCTGTCCTTAGACACGGTGCCCAGATGCATGTGAGCACCTTGATACGGGTGAAGGATCCTTGTAGATGGACAGACACAGACGAGTCTGTGCTCTGCTTGAAAAGACATCCCACGTCCCCACGCTCAGAGGGGAGTTCACTTTCTTAAACACTGCCTTATATGTCTTAAATACCGCCCCTCCGAGGTGGGAGACAAAGCACCCACTGGGGAACAGCACCACCCGTAGCCCTCGCACCATCACCCAATGGCCACGCTTGCCATGGGGGTCCTGCATCAAGCCTCCAGCCCCTGTCTGAAACATGCCAGTGGGAAAAGGTGATGGTGTCTCCCCCTGAATTCTTCACCTTGTTACTCTTGTGGCCAAGGGTACTCGTGGAGGGCATGTGCAGGGCCCTCTCTTCCAGCTCCACGGGCAGATGTGAGTCTGTCCGGTGCAGAATCTGCTGTCGGGCACCAGCCCCAGGCCAGGGAGGGGTGAACTGGGCTGCAGGGAAACTGATTGCTCCTCTCTAGGTGAAACTAAGCCACTTAATTAATAATAGAGTCTGACTTGTGGTCCTAAGTAAATTAGTGGCTGCTTAATCACAAGACCCAGGGACCACCATTCCTAGTCCCATTTTCTGAAAACAAAAATCTAACTCACAGGAAGTTAAAAACAAGCATTTGTTAAGCTGTATTAATTTTCATTTTGTCAATACGATTACCCCATATGCATCAAGGAGCTTAGATGTGCCAAACTCTGAACTGGGTGAAGAATTTAGAAAAAAAAATAATAGGAATACTGAGAAGGTGGAAAATTCTAAATGATGCACATGCAGCAAGGTATATGCAAGGCGTTTCTAAGAAAGTTTCTCTCTTCTTGACTAAAGGGAAATTTGCATTGCTTTGCTTTTTTAGGAAGAAAAATACTTTAAACTAGAATAAAACCATGTGTCAAGGTTTTAAGCCACATGCAGGGATGATTGCAAGGGGTAGGTGATGAAAGCTGTAATCAGTGTCAGTGGTGTAACAGACCTGAAGTTTTGTGAACGGACAAGAAACTACTCGCTCTCTCTTATATCTGCCTCTCCTCTTCTTGTGTAAGACTTAGCTACGAATATCTGATTCGCACAACTTTGTTAATAACTTGACTATGTACAATTTTACACAGTGTGAGCAACAGTAGCACCAGTAACCCACCAATAAAGAACATCTTCCAGATAAATGTCCAACTCACTCTCCACTCTTTCCTTTCCAAAAGTTGCTACCACCAGAAGAATTAACGCTTACCTTCACAACCCAACAGTTCTTTACATCTAGAGTTTGCCACTGCACTAGACCACCGCTAGCCCATGAAAACCCTGGGCTCAGGGACTCTCTGGCTGAGCCCGGGCTGTGGTGAGTAGGGTGGCTCCTGGAGCTGGGTATCATTTCAGCGCCCAGAGGAGTTACAGAATTGCATCCCTCAGAGATCACTGCCGCAACACACCGTATGGTTCTGCTTAACTGTGGCTTTTCTTATTCGGCCTAGACACACATTTCTCTAGTTTATGCAAAGCAGAAGTCAACGAAACAGACTCTGCTTCAGTCACATTTTAGTTTCACTTCATTTTTTTTTCTTTTCGCCTGCTGTGATATATTTTACTTTTGTTTAGAACAGAAACAAAGAAAAAAAAAATCTCCCAAATTAACATATAGAAAAATCCTTGCATTTGGTCTATGGAAAAATTTCTCTGCAGTGTTATAGTGCCTCATGCACTAATACGCACAATTGGAAGGAAAATAATGGGTGCATTGTTTCAACAAAAGAAAATTACTTTAAACATTTAAATAACTGCAATGTACTCATACAAACAAAAAGGCAGTCAGCTCAGTTAGTTAAAAGGCACAGTAACATTTCCCAACATTACTGACAATGTTGAACTTGTAGGGTGAAGGTGAAAGACAGGCAGCTAGCAAAGATGAGTAAGGAACCACGTACAGGTGGTAATGGCAGATGTAGGTGGAAAGTGTCAGAAGTAGGCAGTCAGGAATATTTTGGAAAGATGCACTCTACCTGTGTAGCCCAGTGAATTGTCGCCATTATCAGAGGTGGGGAGTGGTGTCCCGCTGTCGTTCCCCCTCTCTAGGTCGTCGGAGTCTGTCGGAAACAACACCAGAGCTGCTGATGGGGTCACAGGAGTAACAGGAGTTGCCATTTCGATCACAACACGTCCAGACACAATTAAATCCACACACGACAGCAAGAGCCACAGTGCCAGCGTACGGCACGCTTCATCCTTCCCCCGCCTGCCCGGCGATGCCCAGCGAAAGGCGGCCGGGAGCATTGCCCAGGGTCCCCAAAACTGCCCACTACCCCTCTCTGCCCACTACAAGTCTGGCTCTGCAGCCCGCCAGGCGCAGTGGCCACCCTGCCAAGCAGCCAGCACAGGCTGTGGTGAGCATATGGGGACAGGCAGGCAGGGGAGCAGAATGCTAGCATTGCTAATTTTCCACCTTATTGTTAATCAAAGCTATTGACTGTGATCACTCCCCATCATCGCTTCATCTCCTGGCAATTACAGACTCAGGGGACTTCACCTCTTTGTGGGGAGGAGGCGGGGGGGGACACACACAGACACACACACGACTGTCTTGGCAAGCACGGAGGGGGTTGGGGAGGGGTGCTGCTCTACCTCTTCTGGAAGATGGGGTAGTAGGGGAAAGGGGTAGAGCCCCTCTATGAAGAGGCAACAGTTTAGCAGCGTAACGAGTCAGATGCATTTTTTCTGAGCTGAAAGATGCTTGCAAGAAAACACTCGATTTTAATGTCACATAAAAAAAAAGAAAAAAAAAAAAAGGAAGGCAGCTGGTCAGCTAAACACATAAATGAACACGTTTGAAGACCCTAAGATAAATTGCTGATCAGAACACCTCAAAGCACTGCGAAGATAACTCATAATAATGAACTAAATAATTTAAAGCAAAAAATAAAATAAAAATCCCAGTGGCTCTGAAAACAAAACAGCACAACCCAAAGGATTTGTTGTCAATAATGCTACATCTTTTTACTCTCATCTATACAGCTTAATGTTAAACTATTTATTAATTTTAAATTCTGTTTTTAAATTACTTTTGATAACACTGTCCAACAGATAACACCTGAAAAGAAACATTCATGTTTTGTTTAAAAAAATTCTGCAAGAAGCAAATCTCTTTGCCATATCACTTCCACAACAATAGGCTGCTTATTTCTTTCTCCTGTTGACAGGTGTCAAATAATTTATTAATTATTGTAAAGACTCGGAGTAGGAAAGATACGCTTTGCTCTCACACAGAGACATATTCTGAACTTCTATAATAACTAGAAGTAACTTTTTTCCTTTTCAATAACACGCACATGCTGCTAAAAATCATTCTGAAGTTTCACAAAACACCTAAAACAACTACGTATGAAATTAACTTGAAAAAATTATAAACGGATTTTTTTTTCTTGATGTTTAATTTTACTAGCTGAGTCAAACTAATGTTTAAAATGGGAGCTAAACATTCATAGTCTCCAGGTTTTTTTAAACAATTTATGGAAAGAGTATCCTTACAATCGAACTCTTTTTAATGATTTATAAAAGAAAAGCAAAAAGAAAATCAAAATCCTCAAGACATTCCACTTAAAAGGATATACTGGAAAAAATACTTCTTTTAAAAAGCCAGTTAAAGAATTGATAGCATGCCTTTTAAAATACTGTGGTGCAAATTAAGAAAATAAAAGGCTAAACAACAAAACCAACCAACCACCAAGATGCTCTTTCATCTCGGCAGATGAAAAACGTGAGCTATGTGCGTTTATTGGTCCATTCATCTTTGTTGGCTCCCTAATAGCCACTGTCACGTACATCTTTAAAATCTGCTCTGAAAATGGCTGTAGAGCGACTGGATCAACATTCTCCTTCTCCAGATTGCTCACTTATTTGCATTCAAGGGTTGATTGGGTCGGAGTTTTAAATTACAGCAGTAAAGGACAGAAGGACAAGACTTTTTATTCAATGAAGAGGCAAGAGGCTGTGCCGACTTCTTTTAGGGCAAATGTTTATAATCAACTACAGAAAGCTCAGACCGAGATTTCAAGCACCAAACCTGCTAATCCTCATTTTGAAAGATTGATTGCTTTCTAGGAGCTTTAACCACACGCTACTCAATACGATGAAGGAGGAAGAAGACGCATCGAAAGCTACTAGAGCGTTCTATGGGTCAGTGTAACGTTTGGCGTCATGTGCAAAATACAATTGCAGAAGGAATTTATTTTTTTTAGCCAAGATACTCCCGCAGACATGACATGCCCAGTAATAGGCCACTCTCCTTATAATACTTGACAAACCCAGCAATGCTACTGCCCTTTAGCAGGGCTCACTCACGAGTTTCAGTAGGAGAGTCTCCATTTCAGAAATGCCGGGCATTCTAAATACAGCCAACAGAACACGAGAGCAGCAGCTTTAAAAACTAGGCTACAACTACTTGCAGCTATTTCAGCATGAAAATCTTGGCTTCAATCCCTCCACTGGCAAAAATGAGGGGACAAGTCTCTTCTTAACACTACTGATATTTGGCATGATGCCTGTTAGTGACAATACTCTTGTTATTTACAGTACAAAACCACATCAACGTTATTCACTCTCTCATTCTTTTACAAATGACACTTTTTCACCTGATATCGAACATGATATTCAACTAATGTTCTATTATGGTCTCTGGCTGGAAATGACTTTCACTGCGATATCACCAAAGTTCAGCTCTTGCTGCTGTGGGTGAATTCTACCCATTTCACTGAAGGGTAAGTCTTCATTCAAGTCCTACATTTGGGGCTGTAGCCCCCTGCACTGGGCTGAATTTAATTTCCACTCTGTGACAAGATCCAGCTTTGCCTTTGTTTGGCAGTCCCTGGTGAAACTTTACCGAAGTACGTACTGCTGACTTAAATCGCACATTTCACCCTGAGACTGCTGTGAAGACACTCTGTTGAACGAGTAATAAAGGGCTTGAATGATAGGACGTGATGCATTTCTTATGACTATCATGCTGCAGGATCAGGCAATTTCCCACTTGGCTTTGCTAAACACAACGAATGATTTTACATTACTACACTTTTGAATTAGCCACTGTGCCAAAAAAAAAAAAAAAAGGTGAAGGGAATGAATTATATAACATAAAACAATTCACCTGATATAATAAAAAATGTACAGCTCAGTCTGAGCCAAAGTAGAGGCTGATCCTGGTGCCTCATCCCTCAGAGCAATGCCATAATCAGTCTAGAACAGGTTTCTGAGAACTGACAGAGACACATTCCTCACAATAACTCCCCAGGAAGTTTGAATATCTTGGCTGAATTTCTGTATCAGAAAGGAGGAATTTAAAACAAAGTCTCTGATATCCTTGCTGCTCAGAAAACCCTATATTCAGTGAAATAAAACTTATGCTTTTAAAAAAATGCCTAAGCAGTAATTGAATGAGTCATCAAGTAAAAAAAAAAAACCAAACAAAACCAACAAGAATCCAACACACAAAAAAGCCCAACAAAACAAAATTTAACAGAAAACTACTGTTACCTGTAAGTACACAAAACTTCAAGGAAGAAGATAAAAGGAGTTTATCCCCCCCACCACCCAGTTTTGGGTGTTTTTTCATAGTCCCAATCAGGTTTATTTTGGAAGAGGAAGATGAAAAGCGAAGCCTTGACTACCAAAGAGAAAACACGGAGCAAGCCACCCCTTATCAAGTGCTACTACACTGTGATTTCCCAGAAGCATTTGAGAGAGGTCTCATGATGAAAAGCATCTCATTCCTATTTCTACAACCATTCCCAGAGTCACCATTCATTAATTTGGGCAAGTACCTTAAGGCATTAAAAAAACCCAAACCCAACATACACCTATTTTGAGCAGTGCTAAGCTTAGCAGCACTGAGTGGTGAAGCTTTTTGGTGGAACAGTTTCAGGTTTAGTTAGTGCAGCCCATGCATAGACAACATCTTCACAGCAGCAGGAGGGGTTGGCTTAATCCTAACAGTTAAGTTCAGAACAAGTTTAGGTGGTCCAATGGCAGTCGGAGAGCACAAAAGATTTCTGCGAATGTGAGAGGAACCTTTTCCAAGGAAATTTCCACTAAAATCTGTAAGTTGCTCCGTTTTACTGGACTGCAGCAGGAGCTACTAAACACCATTCATGCTTTAATTTACATATCTTTAACTCTTCAAAATTATCAGAAAATCTGAATACTAAATATTTACTATAGTTACACATTATCTCAGCTTCTACAACACCTCGAACCAGCCAGACACACATTTATTTTCACAGCCACTTACATTCAAGTGCTTTGTGCAGTGCTAAGCTCAAAAATTGTATTAAACACACTTTTCACCACGGTTCTGCTATTCAGAGAGAAGTCATCATTTGTTGGGTTTCTTTTGTTTGTTCAGTTTTTCCACTGGTAACAGAAACTGAAGCCATCAGCTATTGCTTCTTTTGTACCAGGGAGATAGGTCTGTATGACATGTTTTATTGATGATGCATCCTTAAAAGTCCCCAAATGAATCAGTATTGATGCCTTGGACCATCCTCCTGGAGGACATAAAGAAAAATTGAAAAGACCTAAACAGACACAACCTCTCACTACTGTAGAAAGCTCATGTATCTGAGTTTCTAACGCTGGTCATTGATATCTGCAATTAAAGTCACCTACTGAAAAATGTCTGGCTACAAAACCGGTAACTGTTGTCATATTTAACTCCGAGATATATAACTTGATTATTTCTTGTTAAGTTTCTCTAAATTTCATTATCGGCAGCAGCTTGGGGGCACAAAATTTGGAGGAAACACCACGAACAGCATTTCACAAATGAACATTAATAAAAGATTAGGGTGAAGCAAATGAATATAAACTACTATCAATATTAGAGTTGTGTTCTACAAATTGGATCAATTCCCATTGATTCCTTTCGAGCAATCTAGAGGAATTCAGGAAGAGACATCAGAAAAAAAAAACCTGCAACCCCATCAAACCACAACTTAAGATAAGGAACTAAATTAGTAGCCTGGGGTTTTTTTTCAGTGTTTTGATTTATTCTAGGTTTTCATTGGAGTTACAGTAGAAACACACTAGAATATGTCTTAAGGCATATTTGATTTAATTATGTTGCTTCATTTGATTATTCATAATGACAAAATATTTTATGATATCGGACTACAGGAAAGAAAGGATAGTACCTAAAAGAGAACTATTGTCAAATTAATATATCTGTGAGAGCTAAATTTTGTAGAGGGATGTATTACCCACGTTTATTTAGAAAAATACAGACAAGCTTTCAAGAATGTAGACCTATTCAGATCTGAAACAAAAAGGAAAAACTTCAAGCTATATGAAGAACTGGGAATAATTAGGCCACCCTTAGACTATCACAGCTTGGTAAACACTTACAGGTCTAAATCTGTAGCATATGGCTGATTAATCTGGAGAATACCCTTACTGATGTTTCACATTAGTGAAAAGGAAATTTTCTATTATTTTTCATGAGACTTAATAGAGCAGCTTTCTAGAGACATCGATATTCAGCCAGCTAGCTTGTTTCAATTGGATAATTTTAGAGAGTTATGACCGTTTTCATCACCTGAGAGTCTCCACAAGTAATTAAGAAGTTCTTCATCAAAAGTTTACACTGCTCGGCTGTCTCACGTTAAAAGTTAGGAAAGGTTTAAGCTAAGGGGAAAAGACAAGACTTTGTTCTCAGATAATGGCTTTAATCCAAGGATCTGGCCCAAGTAAATTACAAAAAAAATCCATAAGGATGCTTTTTATTAGTAACTTGTACAAGTATGTTCCAGCAACTCACTATGTGGTTCTAAAAATAAGATGTACACTTACCCACAGGTACAGAAACATTTTTCATTACACACAAGAGAAAATTTACACCACAAAGAACACTTTGTGGTGTAAAAAACCTGGTAGAAACAGATGTTTTCTAAAACAAGAAAGAACACAGCTTTTATTTAATGGTTTGTGTATCTTTTTGTTGTTGTTGCGGTCTTCAAAAAACTGTGCATATGACTGAAATCCTGACAAAATCTCAGTGGCGGATGCTATTTAAACACCTTCCCTTCCTGTTCATGATTCATTCAAGAACAGACTTTAACTCAGGAAAAAATAAAGGAGCACTTCGAGTTATACAAAAGCAGTAAACAACCTCTGCATCTTCATGCTGCCAGTAAACAACCTCTTTGCCTCTTATATATTTGGGAAGTAGGTAGTAAACAGGTGTTAGCAACCTCAGCATGAACTTAGCAAATGTATTTTGTGGAGTAGTAAAACTATACTTTGTTGGGCTTGATGGTTTGGTATTTTATTTAAATCTGATTTTGAATTCTAAGGCTGAAATCTTACGTGGATCAGTCATGCAAGAAACCATACAAGTATAATTACATTTCTGACTGAACACTTAAATTCTCCAAAGTTGGTATTTAGCAGAGAGCACGTAAACATGCACTGTAAGACGCTGATGCTCTCAAAACTGTCTTTCGCCCTCTCTCCACTTCCCCCCGCACCTTGATTTCTCCTAGGTTTTCCTTACATGTCTTGGGCTGTCCCTCACAGCTCTCTCCTGTTCTGCATCTGTTCCCATTTCTTCCCCTGCCAGATAAACGTAAAGGTAACAGCCATTCAAACTAATTAAATGGTGCTGGAAGTGAATTAACAGGTGGTGGCCCCAGCTGCTTTAGTTGCTGGGGTAGATAAGACACCCATCATTAGCTTGGGTAAGGCACTGTGACTAATTAGAGCAAGAAGCCATTTGCTAAGAAGGGACAACCAGATTTAGAATAGAATATACTTAAGGCACAAGCAAACTTCCTCCAGAAAATACAGAAACAAACGTGCTCTTCTTGACTATGTTCAATATGGCATATGCATAAGACCTATTTGGCATGGGTTTCTCCATATCAATATTTTCTATTTTCTTTTTACTGCAAGCCCTGAATTTGGCTTTACTTTAGGAAATTTCCTCTCCCTTAGAGGTTCCCTCATTTTATTTTCTTCCAAGTAAACTTACACATTACTTAAGAGAGTTCTGATTACTTTGGGAACCACCATCAAGACATATCAGTAATAGCAACCGGCACCACGTACAGCTGAAGAACTGGTTACACAAGCTTCCTATGCAAACCTCCAGCTCCATTGGACTTCTTGCAATAATCCTCTAACCATTATAATCACCTCTACGAGTCTACACTCAGTCCTCCAGGCATTAACCCCTGGGGCTGATGCTTCCACGACTTTCACCCTGTAAGGTTGTTTCAAGGCTGAATTTATGCAGCTGCTTTACAAGTAGCTGCCCTCAAAATAGGGGCAAAAAGCTGGGTTCGTTTTCTCTTTACTGTGGAACTGGAACACAGAGGGAAACCTACCATGCTTAATTACTCCTTATTTTATTCAGCTGAGTGGTGAACTTGGGAAAGGTGATGAATTTCCCTCATTAATGACTATTATAGACAAACAACTAAAATGCAGGAGCTAATTCACTACACCAACCCCAACAGCCTTGCAGTCACAGGTTTTCAAATTAAACCTCCTATAAAAATGAACATTGAAGGGGACGTACACAGTTCAAAAGCTGAGGAAGCGCTTCCTCATTCTCTTGCTTTTCTGTATCTGCAAAGTCATCTCAAGTTATCAAAGCTCTATCTGCAACACGGCCATGTTATTTACATTTTACTAGTCTATCTGCAGAGCTCAGCAGGAAGAAGAATATTAAATCAATGTATTTCAATGGGTGTTGGGTTTTTTTTGTTGTTTTTTTTTGTTTGTTTGTTTGTTTACACAGAGAATTAGCATTCTTGCACTAATACATTCTCCAGCAAGGGAATACACTGGCACAATAAGTAAGTCTATTAAAACTTCTACATAAGCAAAATTTCACAGGACTTCCAGGTCCTTCTTTATAGGAGATGCTGCCAGCTGCACTTCTAGATGTCCTGGTTGGGTTTCCTTCCCTCCTTTTGGGACAGAATCTTGAACTGTTTTGCTGTTGCCAAAACATTTTCTCTACTTCTCAGCAGTGACTCCAGCCACCTTGTGATTACTGATACCCTTAACATACAGATTTCTGAGAGGAAATGTCCCTGGTCATTACTCTTCTATGCTTAGCCTTCCTTCTTGCCTTTCACAATTCCAGCTCTTTGGCTGCGATAAGAGAAGCCAGCAGACAGGACAGGCTCTGAAGGTCCTCCTTCCTTTGCACAAACCAAAAACTTGATGATGCTGTATCCCATGGGGTGATTTAAGGATTTTAAAAAGGAGGTTTAAATCCTATCACAGTTTGCAATTAAAATCTTTGTGGCTTAACAGAACAGTTAGTAAGTAACATACAGAGACAATTTTAAAGTGAAACCAGAAGGTGAGTTGGAAGGTGAACAAATATTCACTTGAAAAAGGCATGGCCTTTGTTGAAAAACATGCCATGTAAATTTGGTACAGCTCAGTACAAGAATAACTTTACAACAAGCTGCAAGCATCATCAAATCACAAACACATACCCATGCAAAGCGGTAGTAAGGCGAGCCTGTCCAGAATTCCCTTTCCTGTTCTCCTTCCAAGACAGTGAGTTATCCACAGATATCAAATGATACTCACTTGCAACACAACTTTTTTTTTTTTTTTAATTTTAAATCCAGAGACTGTTTTCTTTTTTTCATACTAAGTGGAGGTAAGTACTTCAGAGAAGTTTTTGTCTTTTGCTATGAGATCACAGGAGTTTTTTCTGTAAAACTCTTCCCAAGAGCTACTGCTTTTGCACGGCGTAATGAAATGCATTCTACGAAGAAGGAGGTTTTAAAGTTTGCCCCTTGGAGAGACGAGAAGCCATACAACAGGTGTTCCTCCTTTCTTTGTTTACCTGAGCTGACTACTTACTGCTCAAAATCACATCCTTAAGAAAACAAATGATGGAGTACGTAAGCATTTCCTTGGAAAATTTGATATTAGGCTGAAGTTTTTTCTTGTTAAAGCTGCAAAATGCTCCCATTGACTGCATGCAGGGTTCTGTTAACACAGCTGTGAATACTTCAGGGAAATGGGAGAAAGAGCCACAAATAAAGAATTAGCAATTACTATCTAGCTCGTAATGAAACATACAGATATGTCCCAATCAAACAAATAATTCTCCGTCTAAACCAAGAAACATTCATAAAGCAGTGGCGAGTTAATTTAATAGTTCCTAGTGGTTCTTTAGCATCTTCCAGCTGGGAATCTCTTTTCTCAGCATGATTAATGTCAGTCTCAAAAGAAAGCACAGGGTCAAAAATTACTCCGAGTTTATCAATTGGAACTCCAGACCAAACAGAACAACAACGAAATGAAAGAGCCGAGGAGAACAATCAATAACTCTTCTATCTCATCAGAATTCAGCTCGGCAAAATTAATGCAAGATAAGAAATGGCACAACACAGCAAGGGGTACTTGCATTTACAAGGATCTACAGATTTCTCCCAATATTGGTAATTTGTAATAGCGTGTACATTGAGCATGGGAATTACTAGCTAGAGGCAGTAATTTTGAAACAAACAGGATCTCCAATAGATCCATGGGAACCCCTGAAATAATTAGAGCTGGAACTGGAAGCACAGAGCCCAAAGCAATAAAGTATGAACACTGAAAACCGATACGTTTAAAACTACACAAATATGAGAACAATGCCAGTGTAAATAACAAAAAGCAGCCACATCAAAGATTTAATGGATAAGACTATCAAGATAACAAAGACGGACCAAATTACATCTCTATGTTCAAAAGCCAACCAGACCTTTGAGATAAACTTTTTAAGACATAAGCTTCTCAGAAACTTCCATTTCTGTGTTGGTAGATACAGAATGACATCTAAGTAGCATAAATGAAAGGAAACAGTTATGCCACCCTTAGAAGACAAAATCAGAAAACCCATAGTGCTAGAGATCGGGAAATCAGCCTTCTTGTAGCAAAGGACCCATTTATCGTCACAGCAATGAATTGAAAATAGAAGCACAGATGACTAAGAAAGAATTGTGTCAGATTTACTTGTAGAAAGTTTCCCAAGTATATCATTGCTGACTAGTTCACAGCTTTCATATCTCTGAACTAAAGTACAACCTTGTAAGAGTGACAGCTTGAGAAAAGAAAAATTTCTTTAGCAAACCCCGATTGTTTGTTTGTCCTACCTTCATTAAATGTGTTGGTGCAGCTGCTTTGGGCAGGAAATAAAAAATACTTCTGAAGCAACATTATACATATCACATGTTTCTAACGTGATTGGTTCCATATTGTTGGGGCCCTCAATTGCCTCTAGCAGAGCTCCTCAGCAAATTTTAACGTGTCAATCTAGATAAAAGTCAGAAGTAGATGCTTTATCCCTATGGGCTAGAACAACTGCTATCCAGCACAGAAACTCCAACAGGGAAGAGGATGCCCTGGACTTTGAGCTCAGCATTGCATGCTACTGGCGACTGTGGATAAAGAACACATGGCCTGAGCTCTGAGGTGGCCACAGAAGTCCCCTCCAAATTCCTGCACACCCTGGTGCCCTCAGGGTTCTTCTCTGACTGTTCAAGCCTGAGACCTCAGCCCAGGGGTGCAACCGGAGAGCGACAGTTGGACCAGCAGCCCTCATCCCTTTCTGGGTGCCGCAGGCGGGCAATAGGCCATTAGAGCACAGGAGATGTGCCATTAGACTAATCAGATGTCCTTCAGCAACATTTTTCCTACCTAGTCAATGGGGAAGCTTACAATCAGGCTAGGTCTCAAGTTGAAAACTTTAGCTCACTGCAATGAACCTTTAAAACTACGTACAGGGAACAGAATATAAGTATGCCATTTAACAGAGTATAGCAGAAGATCAAGCCACCGATAAACATGGAGCTGTTGCACTGGATCTGTACAAGTAACACATCAGTTCCAAAAAACCAGGCGCTCTCAATTCAGCAACACATCATTACTGCTACTGAATTTAAAAGACGGCATGCTGTGTCTAAAAGTTTGCTAATTTGGAACTTCATCATATAATGATGTTAAGTATCTCTAGCTATGTCCAATATTCTTTTAACTAGTATACTAAACTTCTACCATAAAAAAGATGAGAATGGAAAAACATTTAATATTTTTACAGACCTCAAATTTACGTGACTGGTTATGGTGGGAATATAGGTATAAAAGATTATGGAAAAAGGAGACAAGTGAACAAAACAAAAACACAAGAATCTAGAGAAAGAATAACATATTTAACATATTAAAGGCAATTAATCATCTTTCACTTTAGGAGGCCAGAGTACAGAAAATTCCTGGAAAAACACTGTAATTTCAGAAGGTGCTAGATATGAAAAAAAGAAAGTAACGCATTGGATCAAATAACATATCCAGCTAGAGACTGACCTGACACTGAACACTAGTTCGAAAGTAAAACAACACAAAGCAGAATGGTAATGTTTTATTTCGCCAATTGAATATTTAAAACAGAAAAAAAACCCCACTACCTCAAAAGATAGTGAGGAAAATTAAAATTTGAAACAAAAGAAACAGGACTGAGTTTACTATGTCGCTCAAGTTTTACAGTTTATCTAACTCTACTGAAATTTGTGGTGGTGGTGTTGTACAACTGGAGAGTGACCAAGGAGGTGTGATACGATCTTGAATGTATAACACTGGAGGATAAATAAACTGTAAGTGCTCAAAACTGAATACAACTGAAGCATTAAGCAAGACTGTGAAAAAGAGCTTACACCTGAGATGAAGACTGTTTCAAGCACACTTCAAGCAAAAGCTTCTAAACTCGTTAAATATTTTTAGGACTTTTTCTTAGCTACAAAAGACTGAGCGATGAGAACAGAAGTATTTGTCGCTAGAAATAGTACAACTTAAAATAATCTAAGGTATTTTCTTAGGAAAACTAAGATAGAGTTTTTATTTTTCTAAATGGCTACAGCATAGGGCTGTGTTTTGAAAGCACATTCGGTCCCAGAAAAAAAAGCCCTGACACATACAACACAGACAAAGTTATATTCAGTGACAGAAGGTAAACTGGGTAAAAAATTGAAATAAATAAATCCAAAAAAATCTCCCCTAAACACTGACTGAATGTTAACTAATTTTACACTGATTGGCACTCATACCTAAGAAGGATCCCTAGGTAAACTCCTAGGTTAGGTTTTCTAATCAGCCTGAAAGTTGAACGTAATTATATTTGACTAGAGTGAGGACGGAGCGTGTCTCAGGGTCCTGCCCCCCCAGTCATCCCAATCAGAGTCCTAGACAAAACCTTCCCTGGTTTCCTCACAGCCTGCCACCCCAGCTATCTTTCTCAAGACAATTGCGAGATAAAAGTTGGTCTATAGCAAAATCTTGTCCTAATACGAGGACAAAATGTAACTACATCTCAAGTCCACTGATAGCTTTGAGACTTCTCCCATAATTATTAAATATTTTGCTTAAAATTAGCAAGTGAATTCAGAAGACGCTAGAGGAGGATACCCAGCAGATGCAGACTATAACAGAAATCCTATTCTGTAGAAAATCAGACTGAAGCAAAACACTTCCAAGCCCTTCCTCATCCCATTCATCTAAATTTATCAATCTGTGTGTCATTAATCTGAATTAGTAACGTGAATACAAATTACGTGTTTCATAAATCTGAACAACTGACTGCAATTCCACAATTGGAACAATTATAAAGATCCTTACAATCGAAAATAAAGCCTATTCATAGGAAGAAAAAGAAGTTACTTAATGAATAATGCTATAGGCACATTAAGATTTTTCTGATGATATAGTGCCAAAGAAAACTTGGTTGAATTTAAGCTGCTCACTCACATTTATCATATCCTGTGGGCGAGTCAGTTAACGACTATATCGATTGTCTTTTGTGTTCATTCTTATGTACGTCATCCAACCAAAGCGAAACTAAGCACGAGATAGTAATTTTAGAGGAAAAATATTTGAATGATGAACGTTTGAAGTTGTAGCGAAGACTGATTATTATACAATAGATATGCTTTACTGAAATGATAGGATATATTCATATAATCACAGTGGGAAATAGCCCATAATACGCACTAGTCGATGGCTGGAAGTAGCGTACCGCTAGTAACTACAATGGACTTGAACAGAACTGTATCAGCTGAGAATCTTATGCATGTTAAGTGCCACTTTTACCCTGAACTCAAGAGTACTGGATTTCTTGGGAACCTTCGATCATTCAGAGAACCATGTGAAATAGGTAGCCGAGATCACAGGTTCTCTAGACTACCAGCATCTGAAGATTAGTCCAAGGAAAAACATTTCATTTATATGAAATGTTCATGTACATTTATATGTACATCTGATTTCACAGGCACCCTACAGAGTTTGGTTTTTAGCTCTCACTGAAATGTAAAGAGCAGAGAACGTTTGCCTGTTTTGAAGAAAAGTTGACCAATGACAGAAATGGAAATGATCTTTCTTCTACTGGGAGAAAGAATGCTCGGCACTGTGTGGAACTGGCTTCAATCTGAGAAGAAAGATGCAGAGCAGACTAAGCTAGTATGTGACTAAAACAGCACAGTCACGTTCTTTTGACCTCCCTTTCACAAAATGTAACTATTGTTCTATCTTTCTTGTACAACTGGCTTTTGTCTTCCAACTAAACAGCTCAGCTATTGATCACTCCTTGATTCCTAGAACAATTTAATCAGTCATGATTTTATTGAGCATTTAGAGTATTTAATATTTGCAAAGATCTTTTTGGTATTTTCTTCATTTAAAAACCTTTTTCTCTACATCAAACTTTTTCCCAATCAAGCCTAAAGTCTCCTGGCATTTTTTTTTTCCAATGTTGAGGCTGTTCAGTGTTTCAGGTCGAGTTAGTAGAAATCAAAACAAAGTTGAAGATGCTTCTTTACGAAAACTGTTCGCATAGGCTTCCGTTAGCAGCTGAAAGGTCGCCATGTTAAGGGAAGCTGCAAGGTGGTAGGTAAGTTTATCTTGTGATTTTGTTTAAGCTCTTTAGAGAAAACAAAAAAAAGAGAGAGAGTAAAGGGAGCCCACGATTCATCCAGTCTGGGGCTCCTTGTAAGGAAACAATCGATTTCTTCTGTATTTTTATTACTTGGAAAAACTGAAAACAGATCTCTGACGAAAACAGAACCAGATCTCCCATTGCAAGGATGCTCAGTAAAATCTGGCTGGTGTCTCATGCAGTGCTCAACCACAGGGAAAACCTGGGCTTGAGAAGAGCCCCCCGACTGCTGCAGCTGCGGCTGGAGCCCTGTGAAGGTCAGGGAGGTGCAGAGGCGCCTCCGGGAGAGGGTCCTCGGAGCCCGACAGAGCTGAGTTACAGCTGCTGCTGCTGGAAGGGGAGGAGATGAAATAATAGCATGGAGTGGGGAGGCAGGGAGGGGAGAAAAGCAGAACGGCTGAAGGGATGAAAACACCACAGTTTCACTTTCATCCCTCCACTGTTGTCAGAAATCGCTTTAGGGGGATGAAAGCCATCCCTTGAAAACCTGATTCCTCTGTCTTTATGCTTTGCAGGCATCTACAGAGAGTAAAGTGACAATGAACAAGCACTGAAAACAGCACAAACTGTTGCCTGAATCCCAACGAAATGAGTGCAGCCAGATACACGTTCCTTCAACACTGTGAACAGTTATTTTAGTCAGACAATAGGCAGTTACAAAATCACACACCCACAACTAAAAATCTTTGCAAGTAAAGAGACTCTTGTACAGTTTTATGGCCACAAAGACACAAACTTGAAACATTGGAAACTGTAGAAATGAAGCTGCACGACTGATCTTACTACAGCTTCCCCAGGCACACCTTAGTGATTAATTTCACAACAGCATCAAAGTATTCTCTCAGTGCAGAGTGCAGATGATGTTCAGTCAACAAGTAACTACGCAATGATTGATTCCTTTTCATTTTTAATACATATTCCACACACCACTCTAACGATAGTTACACTTTGCTAAGTGACTGTGCCTTAGAGTAATTGAAGTCCAAAGTGTCTGAGGTAAGTAGACACCAAGCATTGATTAGGAATCAGACTTCTTCAAAAACTTGCAGACATCACTGCTGAATGTTCTGCAGACGTGAACTAACACATTTTGCCCCAAAGCCTGCAAGCTGGAGGAGGTACTGTTACCAAGTCCATTTTAAAACTGGAGACCTGAGATGGCACTGTGGTTAGCGTTACGTTCGCTGAAGGAAGTTACTCCCTTCAGACTTACACCACCAAGGCTTCCAGCTCCACGTATAAGAGTCTGTAATGCTGGAGCTAGGACAGGGAGAACAGGACACCAATGATGTTCCCATATCTTGATGATCTCTGTGTTTTGGAGGTTTTAATCCACTGTCTGATAGTGTGAGGCTGACTAGTTTCAAAGTTTTAACCCAAAGGACCAAGCAAGCCAAAAATGTTACAAAGCCCAAATGAGGACATCACCTGCCATCGTGAACATGACAAGACCAGTACATAATTAGTTGATTAACCTACAAAGGTTCCAATTCTTAGGAAAGGATTAGTAAGCATGAAATATGTTTTTCACTTCTACCAAATGTGTTTAAATGGTATAACAATTTATTTGTAATATTCTGGATAAGACTCATATTTAATGTCTACTTTCACAAAATACATTTAAATGTTATACTCAGACCTTAAAAAAAAAATCTGTTTCTGTTTGCATGGCTAGTATGCAATCAAGTATAAAATATATGTCTTCTATTTTTCTTCTTCTCAGTCCTCCTCTCAAACAAGCAAAACTGTAAGCCCCATTGCCATTTCTAAATATGCATGTGGAAGAAAATTGATTGCTGAGGGAAAGTTCTGTATGTGTTGCAGAAAATGAGGTCATGCTGACAATCTCCTGGCATATTTAAAGGAAACAGTTTTTTAAAGGAAACAGACTGATTGCTTGGGAAGAAAACAAAGGAAAAGTTATTTTAGAGAATGTTTTGGCTCCTGCAATCAAGACAGCTTAAAGAAAAGAAACTTTACCAAGAAAATAGATGGTTTGAAAGAAGACTGCTAGCCTGGAAACCTTCTCAGCTGCTAACTTGTGAAATCAAGTATCTTAATCTGTCACTTTCTTGCTGGGTTACCACAATCAGATCAATAGTACTCAAATCCTGACAGGTACTAAGATGCACCAGACACCTCTGTGGATCTATTCCTGAGTGTCTCTATAGACATTATAAAATGGAAATAAGAGATTCCCAAATTATGAAATGTGCATGCCTATATCAAATTGAAATACATCTTAATGTAATTTATAGTAATAACAAAGACATTATCAAAAATGTTTCAATAACAATCTCAAAGGGTTTGAGAGGTTGTGAGGCACAAATGTATCTAAGACATTCCTTAACCTTCTTAACCACTGGAAGTTTAAGAATTGTGTAAGTACAACTCTTATCTTACTAATCCTGTACTTTGAAGAGAACGTTGTACTTGCATTGTAATAATTTATCTCTTATAACACCTTCGCATTTTAGAGGTAACAACAGGGGTTTTCTTTGACATAAAGAGAAATACTAATATATTAAAGTATTAAATACGTTCTTTCTGCAAGTCACTTGATTATTTAAGTGACTCCTTAGTCTTACAAACTCATTGTTCTTAGTATGAGATTCCCGAGCTACAAAATCCAACTATTCCTACCAAATATGAATACCACATCTCAACAGATTAGCTTTTGTCATTATTATAAACCAGCGTCAAAACGGTTTCCTGGTATTTCACTGGTACTACAGAAGGCCCAGGCAGCATTTAAACATCAGATTTCTGCAATACCACTCAGAGCAATCCTGAACTGGTACAAGCTGGGAATACTTTCCTTCTCCCCAGTGTCTCGCTGAATGCAAACCTCACATTTGCAGAAACCTAATTAGCAGCTTCTAAGACTGTTGACTTCAGTTCTGCTAATCTGTGTTACGAAATGAACAGCAAAATGAGTGTGTTTTTATTCTCTGTTATGCAGAAGCACCGCTTGTCATTGAACGGATTTCTGGGATCGTATCTAGGTAAAGAAGCTACGACAACTTGCTCCTTTGCAGTTTAAAGAATCAGTAATATTGTAAATACATCAAAAAATTATTTGCTCCTTCCAATCAGAACGTGATCTAAATATTTTTGCTTCATGAAGCTAGTCTAGCTGCAGCGTACTCAAGTTTGTCTTAAGACAAAGAAGTCCAGCCAAAAAAGACATTGGCATCTCCAAATGCCATATAGAGTTTCCATGTGTCAGTGTTATACAACAAAATTATCTCCCTACTTTTTTCCCCCCATGTTATTTACAATATATTAACATTTTCGCCAGTTCTTTTCTTCCAAATCTGGGAGGAGGAGAGTTAAATTATTTTTTGAGTCCAGAAGGAGAGAAAAATAATTAGCTTAAAAAACTCCCGCTATAGCCTGAAATGTCTTTTCCAGACATCAAAACTGCACACTATTAAGGTCTAGTGTTGTGGGACTTTCCATGGCTTAAGGCTAATGCTCTCCCCAAGCGAAGCAGAGGATCCATCCTTTCTCATGGTTTGATGTTCCTGTTTCTAACCTTCACAGTTTGTTAGCCGGGTGACCTTCAACTTTTGATCCTGGAAAGACTATTAGCGGTGACTCCAGGAGATTTGCCTCAATAGCACAACTGTACAAGAGCATTCCCAGGTGCATTATAAATGCAACTTATCACATCATTCTACAATTAATCAATGGGATATCACAATACACTCAGAATACATACATAAACATATATTATAAATACATATGCATATCAATAAAAATCGGCATTTAGTGGAGATAAGCCAAGCTGCATCCATTATGCTGCTGTGACCCAATTTTATGCATGTATTCCCCACTTATCCTAATCCAAAGTGGGATTGATGCAGGTGCTTTGCTTTAAGCAAAATCCTAGTGTCATGTCTGGGGAGTGTTCTTGAAACAAAGCTACAGAAATCAATGACACAAACTATTAAAGAAATTAACTGTGTTTCAGCAGCTTTTCTTGCATAGGAGCCTAATCCCAGCTCTTTAGACTACAAACTGACATCTGAAAACTTGGGACGGGTTTGACTGCACATCAAGTAAAAAGTTTGACACCTGCCATGTTTGGGGCATTACTGTAATATCAATAATAAATAACATCCCAGAGCTTGGAGCTGATTAGAAGAATAGCCAGTGAGGAATAAAAACTTTTTTCTCCCTCTTTTTCACTGAAATTCCCATCAGTTCTTCTATTCAAGATTCTCTGTTGCATTCCTTATTGGTGTCCTCTGACAGATTTTTTCAGCATAAAAGGAAGCTTTCTACGGTGAAGATGTATCACCAGTTAAACTCTGCTGTGTTTGATCTAGTTGTTTAACAACGGCATATCTATTGTAGTAATGTTGTATCATGAGACAGTATTTGAAAACAATCCTTAAATCATTTTTTCCCCTATTTAAAGCATAATTAAAATGAAAGACAGGAAGAAAAAGGGCTATGACAATAGAAGTTCCAAAGAAGATGCCAAAATAACATGTTCCTTAAAGCACGCAAGACAAAGCAGTATTGTTTTACTGAGTTTATGGAATTTGAAATATATACATTTCACACATAACACAACATCATTCAAAACAGCTGAGCTTTCCCTACAAAGAGTTAAGAAATTACTTTACTGACAATTACATAACAGTAACATGAACCAAAAGCCTCATCTTGCAAAGACTTTTGTACTTTTATTACGTGCTTTGGGAAGTCCCATTGACCTCACTGCTTTGAAGGTTAAGCAGGCAACTATGTGTTCTCCTCTTCGTAGTTTGGGTGACTTGTGGGCTAGCAAATGAAGAAACAAGAACAGCCAAGCTTAAAACTAAGCATTTTTATTTCGGGGGCCGATAATTATGTGGACTCAAAGTAAGGGAATGATAGACAACAAGAGTAGAGTCACAAGGACGGAAGAAGGAAGAAAAAAGTTTGGTTGAGGAATGAGATCCAGCTGCTGACTCACAGAAACATTTCTTGATGAAGTTGATGAGGATGTTGCATAGGGATTCAGTGCGCATGTGACACTGTTGAACAACTAGCAGACTAAGAGCCACAGAGTTAACATCCCTCCTGAGATTTGAAATTCTAGTGACTATCAAGCCTGAGAGTTTCTCTTCTTTTTTTTCTCCAGTAAAATTTATGGGTTGTATAATCCACACTTAAAGTCTCTACAGAGTTCCTATACCTATTTTGGCTGTACCTTTTGGTGACATTACCACATAATAAATCATAAAGAAAGGGAAAAACACATTTTCCATATTATTTTTGTAAACTTAAATAGCTGAAACATAAATATCGAGTCTACACAACAAATACCTTCAGCTGTACTGAGCAAAAGATACAAACGCTAAAAAAGCATAAGACCTGCCTCCAACTTCCTCTCATTCTGCAGTTTCCATTTAAGACAGCAACACGGGCAAAACCTTTCTGGATGTTTCTCCATCGTCATTACTAATAGAGCGCATCACTGACAGCAACACAGGTTAAAGCACCGGGACAGTGGGTGCCCTCCTTTGTGACACAGTCCCCAAATACTCAGCAGTACGATAGGATGCATAAAACATTCCAATTTTAGCAGAACATTGACCAGATATTTAGGTTTATCCCTAAAAACGGCTGAGCACATACTCCCTTTAAGCGCGGTTAAGCTCCATTCATTTCAATGGGATTGATGCAGATGGTTAACGGCAGTTCTACGCCTTGCCAAAGGAGGAGAACAGGGCTATGAAACGAATATTGGCTCCACATTTTAATTTTGCGGTGTCTTTTTAAGATGGACTTTGACAGTGGTTTGTAAATATGTTTATTTATTATTGCATATTCACTAATAGACTTGTGCTGGAAGGCCTATAATAGTACAGTGCAGATTACTCAGATTATACAAAAAAAATAATCAAAATACCTATTATATGCAATGTCTTTCCTGTAAAAGGATATGCCAACTTCCATAATCGTTTGCTATTCTCTCTTTAGAAAAAGTTGATATCTTTTAAATCTCCTAATTACAATAACAAATTAAAAGTCCTTTTTAGTAATAAGGAAGGAAACTGGCACAGAATCATAATAAAGAAAAGCCAGCTGAGGAGCCTGCTAGAAAACAATACTATGTATAATTGGTGTTTAATTATGCAGAATTAACAAATGGCAGCAGCACTGGTTGTATTACTTGACCAGGGCTCTTTGCCAAGTCAACAAGCTGGTTTTAATGTAGGAAGTAACCCATTCAGTTATCTGGTGCCTTTGAGCAGGGCCCCGACTGCTGCGTTCTCCATCTGTGTTGCCAAAAACGTTTCGCAGAAGAAAGGAATCTGTTGATTTGCTAAAGCAAGATAAATTCCAGTCATTGATACGGGTGAATGCACCAATAAGATCATAAAAAAAGTTTTCTAAACATTTTATTCATCTGATGCCAATGATTTGGTAACACTGTGAGAGCTCAAAATACTAATTAGTATGAATTTGCAGATTTGATATACAATAGAATATCGAACGTGTCTATTTGAATATATTACCTCCACTAACCCCTTCCCTCTCCATACATACATATTTTGAATGTCTTTAAAAACATGTTGAAATATTTATGTTCCCTAGAGCCTCATTACATAATTTTCTCCTATGGTAAGCAATTAATTTGTATTTTGAAATGAACACAGCTACGACGATACATACGAGAGGTTCTTGGAGAGCGCGTCTGCCGATGTACCCACGCTCCCAACTGACCTCTGTAACAAACCTGGGCACTCGCCTCACCAGCAGCTCCTCCTGCTTACCCACCACTGAGATCTGGCCTTGCACCTCTAAGACGAGGTGTGCTGACTTGGCTGAGCTCAAATTCAATGTGAAAAACACCTTTTTGAATTCAAGACAGATAACAAGAGCCTTTGAGGGAAGAAGGCAACAACTCTTGGAGATCCCCAAAAGCATGGAGCGGGCTTGCTCCTTCTGAACTTCTCTTTCATGTGGAGGTTTCTTTGAGGGTTGTCACTATGAGAATGGTAACAGTAGCAGACATACTGTCAAATGAATGAGAACCTTCAATGAAAAGTGCATTGATACATATATTTATGTCCTATATTTATGCTGTTTGCAAGGAGGCAAAAGACTTATTGAAAACCATGGAGAGAGAAACAGAATTTGGGGTTTGATAGAACAGAGAATCTGGACTGAAAACAAACAAAAGGGAAAGTCTCTGTCAACCAAACTCCTCTAGAGATTTGCATAGATTCAGGTTCACTTGAGTAGCCAGACCTGGTATTGTTAAGATCCTTACTAGTTCTCTCTTAGGTCAGACCAGGATTTAAATTACTGCAAGACACAGTGAGCTAGTCTTATCTGAAATCCTGGGAGAAAGGTTAATTTTGTCCAGTCTTTCTCACGATGAGTCATTGTCACAGGAATCTGGTTGCAGCTGAATTGAAAGAAAGAACAGAAAGATTGGAATTTTTTTTTCAATGCTTCTCAGGATGACAGAGTGCATGCAAACCTAGGACACCAATCTGTGGAGCACCGAGTGTGATGCAGAACTAAATAGGGAGCTCTTCTACACCCTTAAAAAATGACAGGCTTTAGAATTCAATGCTCATTTGAACCCCCACCTTTACTGGCAAAGAACAGCATTTTCGTTCTTCCTTTTTTGCCATGCTTTTTCAATAACATTCGGCATCATAAAAAACAATTCTTAAACCCACAGCATGTTATGTTTGGAAATAGAAAGTTAAATAAAAATGCCTTTCTGTGTCTGTGTGTATATCAATATGAGACTTCACAAAGTTGAGCTATTTCCAATGCAAACACAAGTAAATTTGGACATCCTCATATATTCGATATTTTATAGACACAGTAAAACTGGATCAAAATCCACTTACACTTGTTAGTTGTATGACTTAACCTTTAGGATAGATTAATTAGATTAACAGACCACATACTGTAGATTCCAGTACTTCCTCAATGGCTATTAAATTACACAGAAGGAATTATGTTTTAGAGTCCTGCTTCCTTAAATCAAATTCCAGCCCTGTCACCTTCCTTTCATTTATTAGACTGCAAAGCTCTTGTTTCTTTCATAATAAAAACCGAACCTTTGTTAAATTCCATCCTTAGTACTTGAAGTTATTCACGATTTTTGTGCTTAAGATCAGATAACTCCAGAATCTGAGTCTACACTGGGAGAATACAGTTCATGACAGGTATCCTGTCACCAAAGGAGTGAAAAGGTGCCACTTAATTTGTGAAGATGCAGGGAGTAGAGGAGTATTCTTACATCTAAGAGACCAGCTACAAGCCCCACTCCATGCAGACCACAGCAGCGCAAGTACAGGGTGGCCGGCAGAAGGGAGTACCCAAGCTGGGAGACAGGTACTGCTTGAAGGAAGCCAGTTCAGCTCTCACCATCAGAATAGATAATGCTAACGTGCCGAAGGTCCCCTGGTTAAGACATGGAGTTGGGCAAATAGGGTTTAAGAAATACTTCTGCAGCTCTCTCTTTCTCAAAATGTTGTCCACACAGTGAGGAGAGATTTTGTACACTTGCCCCATATTGCCAGACCCCAGGGAGCCTCAGCATGACCATAAACATGAGCGGAATACCCAGTATTTTCCAGAAAGCACTAGAGAAACTATACACACAACAAAACGCAACTAGTAAACTGAAGAAAAGAGACGAGGTTTTGGGCTTTCTTGCACTTGCATCTACTTACAAACTATTCTCAGGGTATTAAAACCAGCATAACAATCAAGAAACCTAGGTAAATGTGTCAGGCTTAAAAAACTAAGAACATCTGAGTTCAGATCTTTGTTCTGAAAAGGCTACGCTGCTGGGAGGAGTATCATAACAAGCAGTTCCAAGGGAAGGTTAGTCCTCTGCACTTCCATGATGTACAGGGCCAAGGGAGAAGACGACAGAATATAAAATCTGTGACACAGGAACATGACTATGGACATAGCATTTACTTCGCACTTGCTGATGCACACTCTTCCACCCAAATGCCACCATCATTCTGCTGTCAGAATTGCTAGAAACATCAAAGGAGTCAGTATGGAAAAGTCAGTGACTATGTACTTTTAAAGCTATCGAGATGCACGGACTAGGCTTTGAAGAAGCGCCACACAATCCAGTACTACACCATCAGAGTGTTCCCAGCCTCGGTCCCCATCCACACTCCACACATTACAAATAGCATTCAGGACTTTCCTATTAGGACATCAGAAAATCCTGTCATCAACAAGACACCGCAGTCTCCTATTTTCTCTGCAGCTCATTTCTGACCTGTGATGTTAATTCTACACTACACACCTAGTTTTCTCATTGCATTTACTTCTAATGAGGCTCTTCCTGTGCTCCACCGTATTTCTGCTCCCTGGAAGTATGTGCTGGCAAGTCCCATTACAGGGAGTTGCTTTAGTATCTAGGGCAATCCACTGCTCCTAATGACAGGCCAATTATCTCTGAGGACACCACCTTACCCACAATTGTATTTCTCCAAAACTATGTCATTAAACCCATATGGCTTCAGCAAACAGCAAAGCAGTCTTGGAAAAAAAGCTTGATGAACAAGGACAAAAGAATCCTCCACCTTTATTTACCAGGTGCTAAAAGCCATCTAAATAGTATACATTTTTAAGACAGAAATTTCATTTCAATCCAAGCAGGCAGGCAGAGACTTTAAGCAGCCCCAGACAAAGAGGGTTTGAAACAATGGATGAAAGAGCAGAGCCTGACAACCCTGCACTTGTGATCAGGTAGCAGGGCCCAGGAGAGGAGCCTGGTAAGGCAATTAGGAGCAGGTGATGCTTTCAAGAGAGACTTCAATCTCTAGGCAATCCATGTTAGAGGGGCTTCGACAAAGCCTACAGAAGAGTCCAAAGCTGCCCTAACTGCTCAGAATTTCTTCACGATATGAACTGAGCCCCAAGGCTGGCATGAAGTCTGATGAGCTGTGAAGAATTCTTACAGTAATCGTGGCAGTGCATAAAAACATTATTTATATAGTGGTTTTTATTTGTATTGGACTTTTATGCCATGCTGATGCTGACATCTCTGTGCTTGGCACAGCAGAAAAAGGAATAGCGTACATATCTGACACTGCCTATTCTTGCCATCCTAATTTGGATGCCGTGTACACTGCTGAGGGTCCCTCCGTGGCAGGAAACTCCTCCACAGTGATTTAAAGCACCTGAACTACAGCTACAGCTGGAAGTGGCTGTCACTCCTGAAGCACTTGTCAACTCAAGATAAGCAGCTAAAATTGCATGCCTAATATAGGTGATACAGTACTGCACTGCCAGTAATGCTCGAAGGTGCTGCCCCAAAATATTTACAGTTCTAAATAAGAAAAGCAGGAAAACAGACCAAGGCTCACCTTGCTCTATGCCACAAGTCAGCAGCAGAGAGGGCAACTACCCAAGGTCTGTTCTCCATTCACCAGACTTCATTTGCACAAAGACCTTTGTATGACCACATTTAGAAGTTAAGTAAAAAGTCTCCTGCTAAAGAAAACTCTATTGTGAATATTAGAAAATAAGAAAAATATCCTTCTCCCTTCCTAGAATCCAAGGAAAATAACATTTTTTAATGCCTTCATCGTCTCACTTAAGATACAAATCTGCATTCTGAACTCTTATTTTTCTCCCAATTGATTACCATACTGAATCTGGGGGGGGGGAAAGCACACAGTGAAAGATACATTCTTTGAATGAAAAAAGGAAAAATTCTTAGTGTCACAGATGGCTGTCAGGATGAAATGAAGCTTGTGTCTGCTGAGGGAATCAGACCTTAGTGTGAAATCTGAATAGAAAGGAACATAGCAGAAGGCAACATTTCAAAAGGAGTTCAGCACCAACTGGCATTGTGAGGGTTAATTTACTGCCAGGAACTGCTGGGCTTTCATTCTCAGTAGACACACAATAGACAGATCCCAAAAGTACCCATCATAATCACAGATGCTGGGGATTAATGCTAAAATGAAAGGTTCATGAATATTAAAAATATCAAAACGGCTAATGATGTAGCAGAGTTTGGAATAACAACCAATCTGAAAACCTAAGAGTGTGCCATGCAGACATAGTGAGGCACTGTCTTTTTAAAACTGATTAAACCTACTCAATTTGTAACAGAAAGAGGCTTATGCATATTAGGAGCTGAATTGACTGCCAAACTTTACAAATTGCACAGGCTAATTACCATAATTAAGCTTTAGATTGAAGAAGAAAATTCCATTTATCTCAGAATGACTCAGTGGAACTTCAACAAAGGCGGCAAAGTACATCAGATGGTTTGGCCTTTCTTTTCCCCCTTTTTTTTCTTTTCCTGTAAGTGGTGTTTCAAAAGCAGTTGTGAATAAAATAATCAGAGTGACAGCACAGAAATACTTTCGCTTGAAAATCAGAAAAAAAAGCTTAATTTAGGGAATCTGATTTTGGAATCCGTGGTAACCCTTCCCTACAAAGTAGCACAGTAAAATTTTTCAAGTATAAATTCTGAATCGGGGAGTAGCAAAAAGTCAACATATCCTTTCTAACCTGGAATCACACATAATTCCTGTACCTTTGCTTCATCACTTTCCTGGAGAGGACACTGGGTAGTTTTTAATCTGCTGGCCTCTACTGCTGCTATACATGTCTGCTGTTTGCCTGCTTGCTCTCTCATGCCGATGCAGTTATCTTGAAGGAAGAGATAACAGTTGCCACATTTTAAGATAAAGACTACACGTTATTCTATGACTTTGAGCTGAATCCAAAGACTCCACTAATCTCAAATGGGATTTGGATCTTTTCCTTAGGGAACGCTTAGCCTGTGAACAATAAAAGCACAGCTGTGAAAACTTTATTATGGGATACAGAAAAATGTCTTACTGTAGTTCCTTTCCTATCCCAGCTGAGGAAGAAACATAATATGAAGGTTTCCTTAAGCTTGCCTAGATTTTAAGTCACATACGTGTGAAGCCATACGTACATAGAGACACGGTGCAAAGAAAAACACTGAGATACTGCGGGAGTATTAATCTTCCCACATGTAACACGGCTTTGAGTTTTCACCCTAGAGTCACTTCAGTTTTGTTTGTATTTATCTAACTTTTACTTCGATGATGATGTCTATACATTTTCAGGTCTCATTATGGAATGCCTTGAATAAAAGTAGTCCTGAAAAAAAATGCATGTACATGTTCATTTCTATAAAATAAGCTCTAAACACGTAAAAACCCCCAAATATAAACAGACCTGAATTTCATTCACTGTAAAATGCAGGAGAGTTGTAATAGATCTACTGTTATAGGCATACTGTAAACACTTGTTAAAATAAATGCAAATTAAAAACCTAGATAAGCATAGAGAATCACGGAATCATCTAGCTTGGAAAAGACCCTCAAGATCATCAAGTCCAACCATTTACCCTACTCTACCAAGTCCATCACTACACTAAAAGAAGACCAGGCCAAAATAAAAGTACCTTCATATTTAACATGTATAAACATGATGTTTAGCATGTTTAAACACTATTTTATTTAGCTACTTTAAAAGACACATGCGGCCATCAGAACCGAACTCTGCAAAGAGAAATCAGGAACAATTTCAAAATGCAGATGAGTAGAAGTGAGATATATGACACAAAAGAAGAGGGAGAAGAATGTAGTGCTATTTATCAGTATAAATGCTTTAGGAACCACCTGAATTTTCTGGAGGACATGTTTATTAAAGATTCACTAACATTATAAAAGAACGTATTCATATGCAAGCGTGGAAGAGAGAATAATCTACCAGCTAATTCTAGTCCACTAGTTGCACCCATCAGGACTTACTCATTTTTTTCATGTGGCATTACTCAGCTCATTTATACCAACCATACATATCTGCTTCAGTGGAAGTCTAACCTAGCAAAACTAAGACACAGAAAGCAATACCGTATTTACTGTGTCAGGAATCAACAGAATATATTAAACCACCAGATCCTGGGTACCTTTCAAGCAATCTTCCATCTATGCATTCCATGCCTTTCCCTCTTTTATAGAGCTGCTAACAACTCTGAGACAGCCATCAGCTGAAATCCCCCAGTAGGAAAACTAACCATACATTACTCGGCATTCTGAATAATCAGAAGGCATTCTTCTTCACATTGATATGTTCCTGAACAGCATGCCCTAGCTGATCCTGCTCTAGCAGCGGGGTTTAGACCCGATGACCTCCAGAGGTCCCTTCCAATCTCTACCGTTCTATGATTCATAGGCTCAGAATAAACCTTGTATTGCTTTGGGTGGTGACAGAAGAAAGGTACAAGTTGTGGAGACCCTCTCGTCATGAGGAGTTTCTGTGATTGGGATATGAAAGCGATTACGTTGAAGATGTATGTAGGTGAGCAATGTCGTTACTGATTTTGTATATGGATATCTATCAGTCTCTTCACATAGGCTGCAACTAAGTCCATCAGACACAGCAGAGAGTAGAGATGCAAGTAGTAAAGGAAGAAGACAATCTCAGATTTATATAACTTCCTGTCTGTCTTATGCTCTTCATTAAAAAAGGCAAACACACATTCATTATTAACAAATACAATAAGGAAGATTATCCTTTCTCTTTACTTCATTTTGAGATTCTTTCCTTTCTACTGTTTGCAGCTATTCTGGGAAAACGTGCAGCTGTTACTGGGTGTAACAGCAAGAGAACAAGCTGCACTATAAACCATCCTAATGTGATTGTCAGATTCTTCTTATATAATTATGTTATCAGAGAATTCATTTTCTCTTTTTTTTTTTTTTTTCCTCAACAGTCCCGCACCCAGTGGAAAGCTCTGTGGTCAGGAGCTGGGCAGACAGCTTGCAGCACGCAAACCCCTGAAATGCCCAGGACCTGCTTTCAAGCATTCAGGTGGTGTAAGAATTTTCTCCACAGAAGAATAGAGGTAAATGGCATCTAAAGATAAGCAAAAATATATTATTTAATTATTCCTACAGTAAGATACTTGCTGGCTGAACTCAAAATCACCATTCACAGTGAAACACCGTGAAAGAAAAATGCCAGCACTTAAGATGTCCATGTTTCACCGGATCTTTTGTTTGAAGGACCATTCCTTGAGTATTTGTGGCTAGAACAAATTTCATATTGATAGCATACTGCTTAATAAAACAATTTCTGTTCTTTCTCAGAAAATTTTTATTCCTAGGTTTGTAAAAAAGCAATTGAAATACGTATTATTTGATATTTACAAGCTTTACAACAAGATTACCCATCACCTAAAGCAGATCAAGCACAATTTAAGGTGCCCATGCTATGCAAGGTGCTCTGCTGTTGGTACTCCCTACTGTTTATCCCTTAGATAAGAACAGGAAAGATAAGTTCTAAATATTTGAGTTTTGAGTGAATGAATGTTCAGTTAATGATTCAAGAATTCTCACGGTCTGTTCCCTTTCATTTGCCTGTTTGTTTTTAGTTTCTCATTAAAAAAAAATAACAAAGCCACTCAAAATACCTCAGTTCAATCTATAATCCTGGGGAAGAGGCATTGGAAAGAAAAGCTACAGCTCCGTCATTTATTACACGCAGAAAACAAATGTCTTCAAAATATTTACAAATAGTAAGTACAAACTTTGTGTATTACTGAAACTACATTATTAAGACAATGTCATCCAATAAATAATTGTTCTATATTTTGCATTTCTAGAAAGAAAATAAAGATGTATGTGAATGTTTTTAGAGATTACAAAGTAAAAAAAAACAACCCAAAACAAAAAACCAAAACACACAAGGTGGAGTCCTAAATCACTGGTGTTTCACCAGCTTAACAAAATATTAAGGAATTTTAGAAACAGGAATACTATCACTCAAGAATAACTTTTATTATAGTTTATAATATGTCTGTTATATCTAAAAATCACTCAAGATTTACTTAAGTTTTGTAACAGTGGGCTAAATTCGTCAAACCTTGCTCTGGTGTTAGGAATAGAGACACTGAAGAACAAAATCCTGTCCCATGAAAGGGCTAAAAGAACCCAAAAGATGTATTCCTTAAAAACTCTCATTCTTATGGCTGGTCTAGAAGGGATGGTAATTTTATAAGCCAATTTTATAAGCTGATGCTGACGAGGCTCTGGAAGTCTTCTAAGAAGTGTAGCATAGAATTGCATGCTTGGATGTTAATCTGTCAGTGCAGTAGAGCACAGATGCACAAGTATTAAAAATCTTTCTTATTTTTGAAGTATTTCCAGATATAGAATAGAAAAAAAAGTCACTCGAGTCACCTTGTGCCTTTAGTATGAAAATATGTCGACATAATCTATAAGATATCTGTAATGATCTTCAGTGAGAGAAATTTGGAAAATACCCTCAGGCTGACCTGTAGAGCTGGAAAAGAACATTTCTTTATATTGAGCTATAAATATGCTGAAATTTCATTTATTCTGAATCTTGAAATATGAACAAAATAGTGGCAGGATACAAATACTCAGAGAATTAAGGAATATATTGCCTATCACCTGCAGGTTACTGGTTCAAATTCTGTCAGATGAATAGTGACAGAAAGTCAATATGAGGTAATGGCTGTTTCAGGAACTACATGTGAATCAGGTAAGTGTTCCAAAAGCAGATCCTGGTACAGTACAATTCCTGATGAGGAACAGCTGGTACTTGGAGCAAAACAGCCAAACTGAACTCCTCTCTAATAAAGCCTCCTACTACGAAAGTGTGCATTTGAAAGCACGGGCCGCGCATCATTTGCGCCAGAGATTCCAAAGTTCACTTTGTCTTAAAATGTTCACGTTGTGTAAGCATGTACACAAAATCAATGGCACTAGGTAGCAGATTCCAAAACTCTGCGGAAACCTCTCTGCGGAGATCACTTTTGCTGCCCAGGGAAATGCATTCGTTTCGTAAAAACGCGCGTTTCAGTAAATGGCGTTCGTCAATGTTCTTTCTTGCAAAGCAATAAATGAAAATGATCATTTAAAAAAGGTATATTGGCGTTAGAAAACTAAGTATTATTATATTACTTAATATAAATATAATATTGTTAGAGAGTTTTTTATTAGATGGTACCAGTGGAGTTTTAAAAAACTTAAAAGCTTCACGAGGTTAAGTTTTTAACAAGGTTTTTTTTCAATGAAGTTTAGAAAAAAAAAAAAAAAAGAGTGAAGAAAAGGCAGGAAGAGGCTAGTTGACATTCTGACTCCATTTTTTCAAAGATTATTAAGCTGATTATTAACAGCAATTTTCTGATTTTAATTTAAGATTTTTTCATTCTAGAAGTTCATTTCCAGTACATTTCAGTAAGTGATAAAGTTACAAGTTAGTTTAACTCCCAGAAACCCCAAAGTACAACTTTTTGGTGCTAGTGCAGCCAGAGCCGCCGGGAATATATCCAGGAAGCAAATTCACTGCTGCAGTAAATCAAGCTGCTTTCTAAATTTAATTTCTCACACTGGCTAGAGTTTTTGAGAAAATAGAAAAGCCAGCTCTTTACCACCTACACTGTAGATAATGCAAAAAGTCTGGCAGTACAGTTAAAAAGTTAAATTATTAAAGTGAACAGAATTTAAGGGACATGTTTTGAAACAGATGTAAGCGGCTCCCCAATTAGATGAAATTAAAATTAGTAGGTTACAGAATAAAAAAACAATCTAAAAAATACTAGAGAGGTATTAACAATGTTTTTATTCATACTGCACCTAGTCTTCTTCATTCCATATTTTTCCTTTTGATTTCTTTCACACTTTTATGAAATCCTGGCTATTTCAGAACCTCAACCACGTGGCTAATATAACACAACTTTCCACTGACTTTATTTAAGGCAACAACCTTTATTCTGTGCATTTTAAAAAGAAACTCGGATACCTATACAGTGAAAAGCCTTGGATTTTTACTCTAATTTACTCAACTCATTTTCAGAAGATTTAGCTTCTCCCACCTCCTACCTCTTTTGCAATCTTTATTTTTCGTTAGATTGAAGACAAATCTAGAAATAAATCTCTGTTGTATTTTTGTCACAGATAACTTGTTCCGTCTTGGCCGAGCTGTAGTTTTACTCAGGCAACTTTCTATACTATAAAGAGGAGCTAAGTAGCTTTATCCTGGTTATTGTATAGGAAGAATGCTTTCAAGGAGCAGAGGAGTATTTGCATTGCATTTAAAATAATAATGCTAAGTCCTTGGAGAATTTAAGAAAACCCTCCAAAAATTCAAATGACATCCTCTCTCCACAAACACTTTGTTTTGTGGAAAAGGACAACCTAATTTGTAATAGCCTATCAATTCAAAGTGCACATACTTGGCAAAACATCTTTTCAAACCATGCAAAATTGCGGACATCTGTATCAAGGCTGGCTACTATTCACCAATATTAGACAATAATATTAAACATCTGCTTTTACAGCCTACTGGATGAATATGGCTGCTTTTGACAGACAAGTACTGGAACTAAACCATCAAATTACAAACCGAGTTAATCCAGGGAGGGATGGAAGGCGTGGAGAGAGTTGAAAAGGATACAAATGTCCGTTTGTGTGCAAGCAAATGATAAATCATACAGCACAACGTTACTTCCTGGCATCTTTTTATAATTTGCCTAGAAACTGATGAAATACAGGACCAGCCACAGTAAATTTGGTAACTGGTTCTATGAAGCCCAGATTTCTGTCTGTGCTGGATGTTAGGAGAACTAAACTGTACCTAACCTATTAGATATCATTAGAGATGGAGGAAGACTACTTATAATCCATTTATGGTTAGAAGAATGACTTACCTTATTTGTTTTTTTTAAAGAGAAAAGACTAAAAAAAAGAAAGTAAGTTCTACTAGAAACAAAACATACTGCACATCAGAGAGATGCTCCAAACATTTCAACAACTGTTACTAATACGAGTCCCAAACAACATGCTTGGAGTGCAAATCACTGCCACATGTTAAATGTATTTAGGATGTGATGCAGAAGGGCAAGATTAGTACAAAAATTCCAAATATGCGCAGGGAAGGAGATAACCCCTAAGGAATTCCAGTTCCACACAATAAAGGTGAAACTGCTCTGCTCAGGTTTCTCCAGACTAGCTGTAGCTACATCTGTGTTGCTCTTCCCACCACTAGTTTCACGTGCAGCTGCACCACAACCTAAACGCGAGAAGAATCAGAGAACCCATCTGTGTTTAGCATAATATCGCCACAGGCACCAGAGTGGCAAACATGCAAATGAGCTGATTAATCAGGAGGTAATTATGCTTGGGTTATTCTTTCTGGTACAGGACCGCTTTGATAGCAGGATTAGGTATTATACATGGGAGCAGCTCATAGGGGAAAATGTTACACTACCTTGTGAGACAGCTTAAAGTCCTTTACAAGCGCACTTTCTGTAATATTTAGATGAACATTTCATTTATAAGAACACATTCACTTCTCATTAACTGAGTCAGTCTTGACAGTGAGAAGCAAGTCTATAAAATGTTGATTTCCAAAATAAAACATTTATATGGTGCTTCCCAACTGGAGTAATTCCCTGGCCTAGAGTACAATCTATTTACTAATTTCCTTTAAGGACTATTATCATAGATTAACTGCTTCTCAGATCTTTCCATCTCTGAGGACTGTGCTGCTGCAAAATGGAGCAGGAATCACTACAGGAAGATTATCTTAAGACAAAAAAAAAAAAACAAACAAGATGGACTGAGCATTTTCACTGACTATACAAAAATTCTCGCTTTTAATTTCAGATAGGCTAAGTTAAAAGCCAAAAATTCTGTAGCAGTTACGTTGCAGAGAAACAATCAAACTTCTTGTGTCCAGAGTAGAAGTGTAAGGCAGTGGAGGATTTCTATCTCCAGCTTCTGGAGAGATTGCTCTAAAGGATGCTCAACAATAGCAATCAAGGAAAGCCATCCCAGCCTGCAACTCCCGGATCAGCAACTCTGGCTTACTGACTGCCACACCTCCTTCGTGGCTCCTCTGCAAGGAGTGGGAATCGCTGCAGTTGGGAACTGGGTGTTATTCTGCAAACTGCACCGAATCCGAGTACCTTCTCAAACTGCGTTATTGGTATACTACTCAGCGTTCAGAACACAGTGGACATTTTAAGATTCATTTTTATTTTGTTGCCTGTATGTTCACATGCACGCATTGCCTCCTTTTGAACTTTTATATGATCTGGTCACAGGCTGCCAGAATCAGCAGAACAAGGTGCCTGCCAGAGAGAATTCACGACACCAGAACTTCGACGTCGAGTGGCACTGAAGATAATAAATCTCTATGGACTCAAGGCTGCGTTGTCTCTATCGGTTAAGGTTATTTTCCCCACTGAGAAGATTTAGTAGACTTCAGTGAGAGGGCAGTATATCCAAGTAGGAAGCAGACTTTCACAGATGTCAAACACAATAGCCTGTTCACAGGTGAGAGTTACATGATGATTAGGATCACAATAGGAGAGGCTCATATTTCTGGAGGGACCACTAAATGCCCCAGGATCCATTATTTCTACAAAAAATATTTATACATACACAGGTATCATGTGTCACCTCTTGAAGGGCCAACTGGGCTGAGACACAGGGACTTTAGCACAGCCAGAGCCAGCCACAGCATGCCTGCTCCTCACTACCCAGGCACCTGCAGCTCTCCAGGCTTCCAGCGTGAAGAAATCCTGAAAGCAAGATTTTTTACCCAATATTAAATATTTCAATAAACCAAAGATTAGAGTGGTACACCTGAAATATTTTCCCTCTGCAGGGAACTTCTGTGTCTCACACCTGTAGTCAGATGTCGAGGAAGCATGTTGAAGAGTGATGTGTGATTACTGAACTTTAGCATTCCTACCAAGGCACCCTGTGCAGGTTAACTACAACATTCCTCTGAAATACTCCAATGTGGCCCTTTTTCTGTTGCCTGACCTTGCTAGTGTGGTTGATTATGTCTCTGATGGAGAGCTCTATCAGTGATTTTCCACTGGGCTTCTTCAGAAACTGGATGCCTGCTGGAAAAATCAGTCAGTTTGGAACCTAGTTGATTCCGGCTGAGTTTTGGAACCCTATATTCATCTCAGATTGGGCTTATTTTTTAAGAAGTGAGCTAAAATCTGTACAGCAGCAATGACTGCTGACAGTAAATGACAGCATGTGTTGTGGGCAGTCATGTGGCAGCTGGCTGGCTTAGGAGTCATTCAGTGTCTGGAAGAGCTGGCTGTGGATCTGCCCCCGCTGTGCCTGGGGAAAGGCTGATGATATGCTGGATCCTTGCACACTAAATAAGCTCTTTCCTATTCAGAAATTCTTCAGTCCTTTCGCATGAGCACCTAAGCATTAGCCTGTTTCCCACAGGATGTTACAAGAGTTTGGGAGCTGAAGTAACAATGAAATCCAGTGTCAAATTCGGAGCTTTTGTTAGGGAAGAGGCTCCCACTGCTCACAGCTGCTCTCTGGCACCTTCATCCCTCTTGAAATAATACTAACATCTGTATCAACCAACAGCAAAGGAAAAGCAGCACTCAGACCTAAGAATATATCTTCTCCAAAATATCATTCAGCGCGGTGTTATCAGCTGTGATATTCTGAGGCAACTGAACACTCGTTACTCACTGCAATTCCCCATCGGCCTGACGCAAATGGCAATGTAAAGAAAAATAAATAAATAAGCAAGCATTAAGTCACTTCCATACATGAAACAATTAATACTGGACAATGGCTTTCATGTCCCTGCTGAGTTGACATGCTGTGCTGGCTTACAGAAACTCAAAACAACTCCGTTTTGTGGAAAGATGAAAAACCAATAAACTTGAAGCTGTGGTGTTACATCTCTTGGGCTTTTTTCCCCACTTCTTGCATGGTGAGAAGGGACACTGGACAGGCCAGATCTTCCAGGCAAATATGCCTACACAGAATCTCTTCTGCTGAGTACCCAAAATGGACCAGAGGATCAAACCCCCAGGTTTTATTCAAATTAAAGCTTCAGTTCTTGACTTCTATAAGAGAGAAAATTCCACGTCCAGAAAAGACAGAAAAGTAAAAAGTCACAGACAATTGTCACTGCTCTCTTTGCCTTGGCATATTTGCCTTAGCCCTTTGTTTCACTCACTGAGAGACTTCCTGATCAGAGCAGTTCCGACCAGACTGCAATGATCCCTGGGAGTTTATTTCTGTCCCCACCACTGCCTGTCATTGATTTTTAAAATTTTTTTAACATGAGTTCCCAGCTGTATTTTTGCTGTGTCTGCTTCTCCTTTCCCTGCCATTGACTCACATTTGTAAAATTTAATTTTTCTTAAGAGAATAACAATCTGTTGTCAAAAGTAATTTTGCTTCATCATATCTATATTCTTGAAACAAAAAAATATTCCCTGGGAGCACACTTTTGAAATCTTAAAAGAGGTTTCACATGAGGTGTGTTGAGAACCAACTGAAAAAATAAGATGAACCAAAGAATGAAGGCAGTTAAATCATCCTGCTAAGTGAGACTCTACAAGTATAAGTTCTGTCGAGAGTGGATTATGCACAACACATTTGTGTGGGTAACACTAGTAGCACAGTGTTGTATTTTCTATGGTAACTTCTTGAAACAGTTTTACAGAAGACAAGAATCCCCTGCCCACTCTCTACCCCGCCCCCCTGTTTAGAAATGACTATGCTAGAGCTCTACACAGGTGAAACCAGGATTTCTGTGTTTTCACCGACAAAAATCAGTAAGGCATTTCAAAGGATTTGGCTCAATTTATCTGCCTATGTTCAGCAAAGAATGAGTTGCTATCTCTTCAAAGTACCAAGTCAGCCAAAAGGAGAAAAGTTATTACAGTCACGAGTCATCCCAGAAAATACAAGGCTTATAGTTTACCTTTCTCTTGACTGACTATGTATAAATTATACTACTTTTAGAGTGTGGTGCATTAGATGTATTCATCCTTATTCAAGGATTTCTTCAGATTAACTCTGAATATAGTAATTCACAGCACATACCTGAGGTTTTCATTTCTCCTCAAGAATAATAATGATGCGATTAAAATAGCTGTAAAATAATACAATTAAACCTTTTAGGCAATCTCTAGAAGCTTCACTAAAGACCTTTGAAAGCACTCAAGCCACGAATACATTCCTCAAAGCATACTAAAAATATATTATTTTAATTCAATTTTTTTTTTGCCTTTAAAAATAAACCTGTAAAAAAACCCAACCAATTTCTGCTGGTTTATTTTGCTTTCAACAAATGCAACTTTCAGCATATATATATGTGAAGCTGACACAAATATAAAGCTGACCTAGAAATATCAGGCAGTTGGCAATACTTCTTAATACTTCCCTTTGAGAGGACAGTTACAACAAAATCCGGGGAGATTTTTTTACTGAAAACAGTAGAATTTGGCAGTATTGTCAATCTAAATAGTGAAATTGCTGCTAGACTAGAGAGTTATTAAGGAAGGGGCTGTGAGGCAGCTGCAGGAACAACTGGAAGCCATAATATTTGTTGTTTATTCTTAACAGGCTGAAATGACATAAAAAGGGAACTGAAAAGGTACCAACATAATGGCCCAGGGAAGGCTGCCCAAAAGTGATTTTCTTCTTAGCGTTACAAGCAGCTTCTGATACGACGACTAAAACACGGTGTTGATTTGCCTGTAAATTTTAGAAAACCAAACAGAACACCCTTTCAGGTTACTGACGTCAGAGGCCCCAAAGGAAAAAATGGCATTTTTTCACCTTCTTACGTGGATTAGGGTTTAGGTCCTCCTGGCGTAACCTGTTATGTACTGTTTACAATGTGCAAATATGCAAGTGGAAATCTGTGAAATGTTGGTCTGTATGATTCTCAGCTCGAGCAGCATCTGATGCTCGGCCGTGTCATTCGCTCTGTTTCATGGAATTCAGCTGGTGAACTTCAGCAACACAGTGTTTCTTGGCTAAGCAGCAGACTGTGCACTGAGCATCTAATATAAAACATCAGTGATTACGGTTTTGTTTTCTCTCTTATAACTGGATTTTAATAATGAAAAACTGGAAGAAAATTCTTCGGTCATCAAGCACAGTCCTTTGGTATTACAGGCAACCACATTTCATAATCCCTTATGTAAACTGATCGAGATCCCTCAAAGCTGTAATATTTTTATGACCTTCAGAGACGGTAGCAGCAAGGTATATTTATTCTGTTTTACACTGGATGAACTCTTCCTAGCTTTTATTATAGCCAAAGACTTAGCCCCCCTGCAACAAGCACAATAGAATTAAAAAAAAAATGTACCTAATGTGTTAAAAAACAGTTGTCTCAAAGTCAGCCCAATACTTTTGTGCGATGAGAAAAATCTACTATCACATTATCCTAAAATTTCTTTTAAATTATAAAAACCACACAAACTGTAATCACAAAATCGTACTGAAGTGTGAATTTTATTTTATGCTAATCAACTGTGCTATAGAAGCTGCGGTTACCACTGCAACTAGGGATGGGACTGATCATCCAAATTTAATTCAAAGTGCTTGTGAAGCTAAAGTTGATCAAAGAATACAGTCAAAAATGCAGCTTAATTTGGTTTTATCTAATATGTGGAATCACCACTACTGCAACCAGTAGAAAAAGGATAAATAGCATACATTGCAAACAGAGTGATTCAGCGTCAGAAAAAGAGCCTAATGGGATGGTATTATGACTTACATCTGGATAATTCATTTATGCATGTAGAATTTAAACTTGAACATATTGATGCCATCTTTTAAGCCAAATCTATAAATTTGCTTAAGATCTGGAAACAGGAGAGGCAGATGATATTTCTGACACAGGGCTCAATAAGATCAATAAAATAAAAGATGACTGTAACAAGTTGTATAATTTTTCCGTGGGCCATGAAGAGCTGATAATTATTGACAGTAGCATATCAAACATTCTTTAAACAAAGAACATTGAAGAGAACATTTGGCTGTATTTTCAGAGCACACTTTTGTGCTGTTCAGAAAGCCGCCTTAAGAAAAGCAAATGCTTGCTGTACTTGGGTTTGCAGAACAACAGCTGTATTTGTGGTCTCATGAAATACCTCGTATCTTGCTGATGACAGACAAGTGCCTGTACTTCTTGTTCAAAGGCAAGCTGGAAATCAGGACTTTGGACTAGAAAATCTGTAATAAACCAGGTTCACATGATGACTGTAGCAAGCACATGCTCAGTTTTCAATATGTAGGATCTGCTAAGGCTTTCTTAGCTGTAAGGTAATTAGGTAGAGATTATAGCCTTCTCCAAAAAGACTGACCTGGAAGAATGAAACGGCCTCAGATCCAGCACCTGACTACAGGAGGAAGCGGCGGTGCAGTGTAGGTAGTGACATCTGCACTCTATTTGGTTAGCTAGACCAGCTTCAGAAAGAAGTTCAGAGGATCAAGCTCAACTTCTTTTTTTTTTTTTTTGCAAAGATCTTGATGCTGTGCTGAGGAGAGCAAGACATTTGACCCAGTGGCTGTTACTGTCAATCCCTGGACTTGGCAAAACCACAGCTTGGCAGCAGTAGTTATAGCATCTCTTCCTTTGATGAGCTTTCCATTGCACTTCAGCTTGGACAGTCATTTATGTATCTGGGAAGCGATGGGAGGATGACCCTGTTCTAATGCAGTAAGGTTTGCAGCCACCTTTACCTTGGGCCATCACTATATCGAAAAGAAATAGTTAAGAGTGCAAAACAGCAGGCTGAATCATCTGAGAGAAATTCCATTTCTGTCACCATTACCAAGTACTCCAGACATAGTTAATAACCAGGCTATAATACCCCTACTTCTGTAGCTCTGCAGTTGTAAAAACCATTTAAAAAAAAAAAAAAAAAAGGTTGTGTGAAAACAAAGACCAACAGCCAAATTCAGGCCATTGCAGCTCTTGAAATACCAGCTTCAACTTTTCTTGAGAAACATAGATATCTCACCCAGAAATTGGCCTGTATTTGTTTTGCAATTTGAGTGAGTCAGACGCATAAATATTTAAGTTTTAATTCAATTGCCTCTCCTGCGGTCGATGAGTCACTACTGCTCTGATATCTGAGGAGCCTCACTAGGGGAGGTCCTGGAAATGTGTTATGACTCCCAAGTGGGTTCTAGCCGGAAAGTCTGTGAGCTGCACATTTAAAATGTATAAACTTATTTTCCTTTCATACACTCAAAATATATGTAATTAACTAGAATGTGTTTGCTTCCTGGACAGCAAACAATCTTGCAGCCAGAAAAAACGTTTACTTTGTAAACAGTGCTTTCTTTTCAGAAAACTGTTGCACAGCAATAGGTTCCATGACGAAAACCAGTTTAGGCCGTAAAAGACCTAAAAGAAATAGAAACTGTAACACTCTTCCTTCTCTCTCAACTCCTGAAATTAACTTATAAGAAGTTACAGTCACTCTTAATGCGCTAAAAATACAGAGAACATACTTTATACAAATGGGTGATGCAAGATAATCTCACAGCCTTTACTCAAATAGGGAGTATTATGAATATTTCCATACACAAGCTGCAAAGACAGACTAATTAAAAACCAAAAGTTTCATTCCATTGGCGCACACCTTACAAATCAAACAGGGAAGTCAGTTGCAACTGAAAGGTAAAAATAATTAACGTGAAGGTATAAGAGAGGCACTCCCTTGCCTATATGATACTGTCATAGTTCTGTAACTAAGTCATCTTACCACCACTTAGCATGAAATGTGCCATCAGTCAACTCACTCCTGACAGATCCTATTTTAACTCATGCTGGATAAAACACGGAGACAGTACCAAAGAGGCAGATGGACACTAAATTCAGGAGAATTCATGTGTTTCATCCATGAAGGTACAAGTGAGGAAAGAAAAATAACAACGCTGGAGCTCAACGGGTCCAAAACAATGACAATGGCAAAGCAAAAGACAAATCTTCGCAACCTCCATGGCCTTGTGAGCCTTGCAGCCCCTGAGAGATTCCTGACCCTAGCTGTGAACCAAGCCAGCTACTTTACAGATGAAAAGTAAACCCGCTGCAGATGTCCTGACAGAGACCAAAATCCCCAGGTCTCCAACTACAAGTTATGGAGCCTGTGCAAACAAGCTCCCCACAGCCCACATTTGACAACTCCCAGTCCTCAGAAAGATCTCTACGCATCCCATGGGGATGAAGCCCAAAGTAGCAGAACTTTACTGCACAGCTGTTAGTGTGGAAATATTAGGTAGGAGCACCGTATTATTAAATCTCCCCCCCTCCAATAACCATCTGTTTTTATATCCTCCATCCAAATACTACATTTGTACGCGAAATGCAGAGATATGCATATATGCTGTGTACTCCCCTGCTAAACCAGGGACAAAACCTGTTGATTCTCATGGGTTTTCACTAGCATGTCGAAACTAGGATTGGTATTTACACAAAGTCCAGGCTTTCACAGGTTGGTTGGTAGGTTTTGCAGCGGCTCAGAGAGGTATCACAATTTAATGGCGCATATTTAGGAAAACGCTGTTTTCACTGATCAGTAGTGATAACAGAATAGACACTCAAAGGAAAACTACTGTATGTAGTAAGCCTTGCACATTTTTCTTTTTTTCTGTTTCTGCTGCCAGCCTGTATTAATGAGGTGATAGATATAGAGGGAAATGACATACTGCCTACATATGTTATTTCAGAATAAGTATTCCAAGAAGAACTTGGAATAAAATGTCCCCCACATGCTTCAGTTTAAACCCATCAGCTCTCTTCAGTAATGGCTGTTAGACTGGCTTCTCTTTTTCACTTTGAAATAAGTATATCCATTTTCTGGATACTACACTACCCTTATATAGTGTTTTATTCATAACCATTGCATCCACCTTCAATTAATTTCTTTTTTTCCCGAGATATTGACAGGAGGCAGCCACTTTCCTACAGGTACCCTGAACACAAGGATTTTCAGAAGGGGAAATGTATACCATGGGTAATTTCATGGACAGGGAACAACATCATGGTACTGGCGCCTGAAATTTAGTGGTTAACTGTGGGTGTTGCAGGGCTGCTTTTTATCATTGGTGTCAAATTTACAAGAAAATCACCACAGAATGCCTTTAATGTCGGCTACAGTTTTCAGTTCTGGAAAGTATCAGAGAGATGCAAGGCAACGTATCCCTTACCACGTACAGGGATTTGTCTTCCAGTGCTGGAGCGATTATGGGTGATGGGCTGTAGTTCACCAACAATCGAGATGTCAGTGAACTAGAAAGTACATTTTTCTTTGCATGTCACATAAGGAAGATAAAACTGAATTGTAAAGAAAATAATCTGTTGAGTTTTCTTTTTTTTTTCTTTCCCCCTTTTTTTTTAATGTTCATATGTTGATGGTGATTTGTGATTCCAGACTAAAGAAATTAACTGACATCACATCATCACTTGGGACCTATGTACAGTCGCAGGTAATTCTTGTCCACAATGGTCATACAAAATAAAATACTTGATTTCAGGTAATTCTAAACTATGCTGCTGTTCCCTAAATAACGTACTTTTACTAATGAGAAACGCAGGTCTAGAGTATTATCACGTATAAATTAGCATTTTTCCACCAATAATTGCAGCCACTGTCCAATTTAAAGTAACGAAGTAACTAGTTTACTAACTATTCATATTAAAAGGGTAACTAAAAAGTATTTGAATATGACTTATTACCACTGTAGCAAGAGTAGAGATTTTACACGCAGCAATTTGGCAAGCTTCGACATACAGTAGTTGTATTTTCCCAAAGGGAGAGCCAAGATCTGGCCAGATCTGTCATGGGTTTGTAAGCGTGCCAGATATGACACAGAATAGATGTGATTAATTATCTGAAGAATTATATATACATATATTTCCATGAAATAGTCACAATGCCCCCTATAAGAATTATATCAACAACAGCCATCTCGCTGGGCAGTTTGAGATAAGGGAATAGAAAGACATCTCGCAGAGGCAATGAGGTTCTACCAAGTACTGCAAAAAAACCCGGAGAAAATCTTAACTGGCATTTACTTCTCATTCCAGAGTGAGTTTTGAATCTCTTCCTTGTTTAGTTTCTCCTTATTTTGTCCACGCTATAAAACTGTACCAAGGTGTTCAAGGTTTACAAAAGCATACGACCGCTGTCCTGAAAACTAAATGACAAAATTTAGTCTTCTGAAACAATCTTTAAACACGTAAGTGGCTTGTATATAAGAAGTCAAGCAACAAGTATGTGCTTCAAAAACTTTCTAAGAAAGCAACACTTAAATTGACAGCTTCTTTTAAGATGCTCTTTTTCTAATCTTTTCTTACCAACTACAACAACAGAAAACACCATTTTTAAGGTTTATTCTTGCTGTTTCTAGACAAAAAGTACAATAGATTTCCAAACAAAGCCACAGAAATAATTGTAATAATAAATCATAAAGATCACAATTGAAATGAAGTAAGTTTAAAGATCATATTTTAGTGGATTTGGCAGCAAAGCACTGTGTACTTTGTATACTGTCAGATGATAATTTCCAACTAAGCTTCAGTTAGAGGAAAGCAGTATTTTAGACACATTACGGTGCAGCCTCAGTGTTCTTGTGACTATAAAGGAATTCCAGAATTCCTTTGGCACAGTTCTGATTTTTGTGTTTTGGGAAGACATAAAACAATTGCTTTATGGTCAATCAGTGAAGTCTTTAGAAGGCCTTGCTGGGGAAACTGCTACTGCCATCTGTACTGAAATTGTATAGGCAGAACTAAAATGGAGCACAAGATATTCTTCCCTTATAAACTCCGACCTGCTGCAGTAATTCCTGTGGACAGCCACCTGCTTCTACAGGCCATTTGTTCCATTTATAAAATGGATGTTAGCTCCATACTAACTTCTGAATGAGACATTCTTGAAGCTAGCCAACCAGTCACACAACCATTCCACTGCAAAAATTACGTATGTTCCTGCACTTCAACCAATAAGCTATAACACGTCATTCCGATGTCATCCATCTTGCTATAAGTAAAATACTCAAACTGCAAGACAGACATAGGCAAGACAAAAGGGCATTATAAAGACAGAATTTTTCATTTTTTACTTGAACTACCTATTGTGTAGTAGATACATGGTGCTCTCGTGGCCTTTGAATACATGAGAATATCCAGCAGCCATGGCAGTCGTGAAGTTTCATGCTTTCATGCTATCTGTTCCAGATGGATCAACAACTCAAAGGAAAAGCTTGGCATTTTTTCCCCTGGCGAATGACTGCATCAAATCACCTTGAGACACAATCAGTTCTTTGCATCAGACATTATGAGGTCACTTGGGATTCAGACTTCAGCTGTCTCCATGCTGAAACGCATTGTTACGGCTCCTCTCACAGTGCCAAAGTTGTATTCCAATGTGGAAAAGAAAAACTCACTTAAACCACGTTAATTGCATAAGCTGTACCTTGAATTTTTTTTCCCCCTTCTGCATATGTAATAGATGCCAGCAATAAGCTGGCAATTTTAAGTGGGAATTTTCTGGCTACGTGCTACAGCTAGCATGTAGTACACATCTACGTTATGGTAGGGGAAAGCATGAAGAACAAACTAGCAGGATAAGGTTCAGTCCACATCTACACTGCTAATCCTTGTCTGCTGGGGGATGTTTCTGGGATAGTAGGCCAAACGTGAAATCTAGCGCTTCCAACCGGTCCCAAATGCACCACAGGTGCTGGAAACATTGCTGGGCCTGACACTGCCAAGCCCTGGCACTTGCTTCCCGCGCTGTGGATGTGCCAACAGCACTTCGGTGCCAGCGTGTGAAGAGAGATCGTGACTTTGTGTCACCAGTCAAATGAAAGAAAAATTCCTAATTACATGATAGCCAAACCCAATAAAACAGAGTATCAATCAAGGCACAACTGTAAATACCGTTCCCTCACTTCATTCAGACTCTCAAAGATATGAATGCCCCTTTTTGTCTGATTTCTGCACAGTTATACTCTCATAATGTTTTAGAGTTAACATTAAAAAAAATAAATAAAATGACTGATTCACCTTGCAGTATGTTCCCAGGAGTTAATCTTAAACACAGGGGAAAGCAAGAGAGTAAATATCTCGTCATGAAGAATGCCCTGGTATTTTGTACACATACAACATTGCTTTCTAAGTGGTAAAATTAAAAAAGATGGAAAGGAAAAATCAACTTCATAGCTTTTGTTCACCAAAGCACACTTAGTAAACCAACACTGTGAATTCAACAGTACGTCTTTGAAAACGTGACCTGATGCAATGGACAGAAGTGTGTCATGTGCTTTTGATGTCCATGATGTGAAATAGGCATTTCCAACTCTGCTGACTGTGACCTTCCTGTTACATAAACAGTAAAGAGTATTTTTAAATCCATTTTCTGCTTTTATTATTTTTATTGTGTGCTCAGTCCCAGCTGGTTACCAAATCACATTCGTCAGTTTATTTTTTAAGCAGTTACAATGTCACTTTTTTTTTTTTTAAATTAAACAGTAGACAGTTTCTCACTTCAGAATTTACTTTTTAAACCCTAAAGTACTGCTCTTGTTTCAGCACCTACATTTATTTCTGGGTTTGTTTCTAGTCACTCCTCTGAATACTTGAAAAAGCAACAGAGGTGAATTAGCAGACTATATTTAGCCACCAAGAAATGCCTGCTGTAAAGATCTTTCTATTTTGAGTCTACTTATAGTCAACGGCCTTACAATTGCAGTAAAAGGACATAAGATCACCCCATTTGGGGGTTCAGTTCATTTGTATTTGTAAGAAACACGTACTTTCAGGTAGGTGGTGTGACTGGGAGCTTTGGTACAGCTCCTTCTGCCCTGGGGAAGGGCTGGCTGGCAGTGGAGCACTGCCAGGCTGCCTTGCAGGCAGCTGCCCACTGGAGCTGAGCAGCTACAGATGCCAAGACGACAAGTAGGTTTCTAAAGCCCTGCCTCTCCTTCCCCTTCTGTAAACGCCTCTCTTTTTCTCTGTTCAAACACTTTGCAAATGAAGCAAAGGGATTACCAGGTCATTCCCAATTAGCTACATGACTGGTTTCTAGCACTGCTATATCTTTTTCACATTTAGGACATCACCCCAGTGAATTAATCCTCCTACCTCCATGCTGCAGCTACCACTTTTCTATTTAAGTTATGAAGAACTTATGTTTTCCTGCAGGAACAGCACCCATTGAAGCAATGTGTGGTGTTCATTCAGGGATACCCATGTCACCGTTGTGCAGGAGTGTTAAAATGATGCTCCACAAAAGGAAGCCTGTAATACTGGGATCTGCCAGCAGCCCCGCTCAGCAGATGTGTGACAGAAAGCAGGATGGCAGGAAGGTGAGGTTTGGGAAACACCGGTAAAATGCTTCTGCTTTGCCATGTCCCTCCAATAAGAGCCATGACAGGAGGGAAAGAAGGGAGCATGAGAGACCTCTAGATATACGGGAGGTGGTTCGGGTAAAATTTAGTCATCACTGTCAGCATCTTTACTATGAAAAGCAGAAGATGTGCTGTGTCTTCTCCTCTGAGTCTGAAGAAACAGCACCACCCGACTCTTCTCCTTTTGCTGTGGTGTGAACTGCGAGTCGTGTTTCAAGGCACTTCAACCAGCCACAGCACACAAAATGGGAGTTTCCAAACCATTTTGTTAGTGGTTGTTTTTTCACTGAGCACATCTTACTGCTGGGATAAATCAGGGATAGAATCTGGAAAGGATCGGCAACAACAAGAAAAATGCTAAGGCCACCTTCTTCTCACAAGAAAAAGAGTAAAACCATCCGGATTAGGGATTTAGCCTGGTGAAATGGAGAATTAAGACACAGACTCTCTGTCTGACTTTGAAAAAATCACTTTGCTTCTAAATCAGCTATTAAAGTGCAAGTATTGACACATTCTGCTTCATTGTCAATAAGGCCTGCAAGCCTGTCAGATACCCTGGGAACAGAAACCACTGAAGAGCATTGACATCCGTACAACTTAGAGGGATGACTTTAAACGGATCCCCACTTTACACACTGGGCCTTTGCTTTTAAATGCAATGCATTTGTGCACACATACATCTCTGTCTAAAAAGTACTTTCCTCAGGTTTATGATGTTCCGTTTGAGAACAACAGAAGGAAAACATTGCCACTGATAAGTGTAATAATTTCTTCTGAAACTCTCTCTGAAGCGTATCGTTGCAAATAAAGTTTGAATTCGTCCTGTAACTTTTTTCCTCTCTACCTTACCTTCTTCTGAGAGATCGCATTAACTGTCACTCGTATGCGCAATTCTAGTTATGTTTTGTTTATGGCTTTTCAGCAGCTCTGTAATCCTAGAGGATGAAAATATTTTCCATTTGCCACAGTGACACGTGCTGCAGAGAGAAAATATGAACAGCTGCAGGCTTCCCTAATAATGGCATCAGATAACAGACTGTTCAGGATTTCAGTTTATCATTTTTCCTTAGAAGAAAAAGCAGGTTGTCTGTTCAGGCATGGCAATGTAAGGGATCATCATACTCTGGGCCAGAAGCAAGTGCTTCAAAATGAAAAGTCTCTACGCTCCCTGGCTGAAGGACTTTCACCGATACAGAATCGGCCTATTTTAACCATCATCTCCTGAACCAAACTTACTGGTTTTAAAGGAGCCATGTGTGCTGTATGTGAGTACTCACGAGCTCAGTCCTTTGCAATTAAACTCTTTAGAAGAAAAGGCAGCCTGCAGGTCAATGAAACTGAGGTGGCGAGTTGCCATTCTTTTACTAGAGAACTTTCAATATTTGTCAGTGATATATGAGGTCCATAAAGAGTAAAATATCATTATTTGGGATGTTTACTTTAGCTTGGTTCTGAGAGGCATTTGTGACCCCACAGAAGTACTTCATTGGAGGTCATTATTTAGACTAAATTCCAGATACAGAAAACAAAGAGCTCTATTCATAATAGCTAAGACAGCAAAGTATTCACAAGAGAAATGAGCAAGAATTTAAAAATGTAGACTAAATACGACTATGATTCAATAGAGGTCCCAATCCAGGAAAGTACTCCCGTAAAGCTACACTTTTAAGCACACACTTATTTTCCTGCTGAGAAGCAGTGTATTTAACACAACTTTAAAAATACTTTAAAATCATTTCTTGACTGGGAGCCTGGGATTCCTTGCAAACAAATTCCTTGATTACACACACGATAGACTTTATTAGAGAACAAAAAGGCTCACTACAGTATCAGTCACCACGGCAGCGATCAAGTGCATCTTTTCACAGTTCAGACTTAACAATTGTTGTTACTGAATGGCTAGAAGCACACAGGTCAGAAAGGGATGAAGCAACTTGAATGCACTGAATCAACAACAAATGGAGTGAGCCAAAAGAGGGAACTCTGTATTCCCAGGACATGCTGTAGAAGGATAGCCTGTAATATCTTGAGATCTGAGTGGGCAGATCAGTTTTAATGAATAGTTCATCTTTCTACCTTTTAAGCAATCGATCTTAATGAAAATACTGAACCCAAAAAACAAGCAGTATTGTTGTGAGGACACCATTTTGCTCTCTCATGAAGGCTAGATCAGTTTTTCCTGAAGAATACATAAGCATCACCTATGTCAGGTGACCTCAGAACTATTCATGTATTTCAAGGTACCTACAAACATTCTCCAAGATGAGACAGATGGAACAAAAAGCTGGAAAGGAAAATTGCTAAAGGCCAGAAACTGTATAATGACAAAGAACTTTTGACTAAATTCATAATCATTTACAGACCCTGCAAAGAATGGATCAGCGGCAGGGGAGGTCCTGAAGATTGGCATGTCAGTGAACATGGTGTCTAAAGAGAGTCAGGTAGGTGATCTCTTCTGACAGTCATGTGGGGTAAATACCCACTGACCCTCTTGAGCTCCCTCTTCTGTGAAATGTGGATCCCTAGCAGGGTTGTGGTGCCTTACACAAAATGATCTGGTCATGAAAAAAAGCGGAACTGTAAATTTCAAGTTTTTTTCTTGGAGTTGTAAAGGAATAGCTGGAATTCTCACTGACAAGTTAACCAAGGCTAGATTTGAAATAAACACCTTTGTCATAGAAGACTTCCAACAAATAACATTGTCAGTATATGTTGAGTGATTTACAAAAGAAATTTTTTTGCCTTTTCTTAAGTTGCTTCCTTTTCCATTCCATCCACTTCTTTTTGCCTTTATAATGTGAAGGCTTTGTATAGAAATGGTTATTACATGTACAGCCTGTACCACAGGGCTTACAAAGCCTTGGAGATGTTTGTGGTATTGTACTAATAATTAGTGAGACATGATGTCAAGAAAGAATGACTTTCTACAGAACATCCTTGAAAAACCAATCCTATTTCCCTATCTGCTGAACGTGGAAATTGAAAACCATTACAAAGAGAGAAAATACTTTACTTTCACACAGACAGCCAAATAATCTCTGTGTAACACTCACTTATGGGATAGATGTTTCTGCATCTATATTTATTATTTTTAAGCCTTCATATTATTTAAAGACCATTGCTTTAACAAAGTGACCTAGTCCTCCTTTCAGATTGAAGAACAAAGTTGATTCCATTTAAGTAAGGTTATTTTTTTTAAAAGTATGGAATTTTTTTTCTCTCACAGTAGGCTTAAAGGGAAGAAAGCCTTCTATTCTCCTGTAAATCAGATGTATATATTACATTAATATGTTAAATTGTGTTAGTTGAAGTCATTGCAGCAGATCTCCTGATCCTGCTGGATCTCTATGTATGATCATCATTTTCATCTCTGAAAAGATGTTGATCCTGTAAAGAAGGGAAGATTTCAGTTTCTGGAAGGAATGCTAACAGGAAATTGAAAAACATCTTTTTCTTGCTTTGAAGAGGGAGAGGAAAAATATCTTTGCAACAGCTGGGATGTAGCCAGGAATGTACTTCACCCTGTACATTCTTCATCTAATACATAGTTATTTTGTTGTTACAGGCACAAGTCCATCTGTTATTGTTTTGGGGACTCTTAATGGTTCGTGTGCTTACCAATTGGCATACTCGCAGTGGAGGAAACTCCGACATCATTTACAAATATTTACAAAACTGTAAATCCTGATTTCACTCAAAATGTCTCAAGAAATATATATATAGATAGATAAATTTTTAACCAACCTCATCTTTTGATAAGAGTACTTCTATTGCAAAAAAGCCCCACAACTTGTTTTTGTTTAATAGCAATATTTTCAAATTTCCTAAAATGATGCACGTCAACCAACTTCAAGTTCTTCAGGAAAAAACAAGTGCTTGGAGTGCAACCCGCTGCACTACAAGTAGTAAACAACATGAATACATTTGCAGCAGACTACTACTATTACAACTCCATTTGAATCTTTCTGAACAACCACCACAACTATGAAATTCTCCAAAACAAATCCTACAACTCAACTGGACCTGATCTTTGCATTATTTCACCACCACACTAATGACGACTGATATGTACATTGACTAGCATTATGGTTAGACCTTCTCTACTTCTGGGAAGGACCAAGGCCTACAAAGGATCAGCTACTATTGACTATAGATTGCTTTTGCATTGTCTGGGCATTTTCTGAAGACTCAGGATTCAGCGTTCTTAAACTGACGGAATCTTTTTCCATTTTATAAAACAAATTAAGAAGTCAAACCAATCCTTATCAGTTACACAATCCTGATAGAGATTTGTATGAAAACATCGAATCCAAAATGAGAACTGCACTAGAAGGCTCCTGTATGTACAGGACCATGGGAAGCTGAAAAATACAGAACTCATTCCAACATAATTTCACTGTACAGCTAAAATGTACAAAAAGTAGCTGAAAAATCTTTAATCCTATCTTGCAGTTATTCCTCTGCCCTATGAAATCTAAACTAGCAAAGCACACTACACTAATTTTAAGCATGAATCATATTTTACTCTCATGTTCAAGAAGCCACAAAGAATTCAATTTTCCCCTGCGCTGGTGTGTAGAACTATGGAGTAGAGATTCCGATTTCCAGATACCACTGTATCTATTATACATGCTAACAGGATTAGCTAGCATTAGACCCGCATCCACAGGAAGTGTGATACATAGTAAGACCTGAGGAATTCTCTCGGGAGGCAAAAGGTCTAAGTTGAGGCATGCATGATTTCAAAGCAATTCTTGGCATAATTAACTGCTTGACCCGCAAGATGAACGAGCATATCATTTAATTAATTGCCCGGCCTTTTTGAGACATGCTGCTCATTTTTTTGTAAGTGGATGATAAAATACGACTAGTTTTTATAGAGACAATCAAAGAAATTATACATTAAATCACCTGGTGATGAATCACGACCGCATTTATTTCCCTCAATCTCTCCCATCAACTCTGCTAATATGAGATATATATTTATGCAGTTTAATATTGCTGCAAACACAAAGTAGCACTAATACTAGTAGTAGTAGCTTTGATTCTTACAGAGGTTCAATTTTTTTTGTCTTCTTGATAATATTGATAGAAAAATAAACTAAAAAATAGATTTTAGGATGCTTTATCAAGCAAGGTGTTGAAGACCCTATTAATTCTGTTGTAAAAGTAGTTTCTGTCACTTTTGGACTACATCAAACATACTCTAGGCTAACTCCTGTACCACCTAGAGCCTGCAAGTCAGAATAAGAACCAAGGCTCCAGGGAGAACTTACTGCAGCCTTTTAGTAATTTAAGAGGGCCTACAAGAAAGGCAAAGAGGGACTTTTTACAAGGGCATGTAGTGATAGGATGAGAGGTGACAGCTTTAAACTGGCATAGGGTAGATCCAGACTAGATACAAGAAAGAAATCTTTTACAGTGATGGTGGTGTAACACTGGAACAGGTTGCCCAGAGAGGTGGCAGATGTCCCATCCCTGGAATCATTCAAGGTCAGGCTGGACAGTGCTCTGAGTAATCTGATCTAGTTGAAGATGTCCCTGCTCATTGCAGGAGGTGTTGGGCTAGATGACCTTCAAAGGTTCCTTCCAATCCAAACCATTCTATGATGCTCTGACATAAGGCAAATCAGCCTGAAAATCTAGTTTACTCACATAGCTGTGAAGATCCAGGAAAAGAGTTCTACGCTATTAAGAAGCTATTTTAATTAATCAGAATTTTGCCTTGGGGTCTCTATAGTTTTGTCAAAAGTTCTAAGCATCCCTATAGTGTACATAACTCTTAGCCAGATTTCTTATTAACTGCATGTAGTTTTTTTGTCAAATTCATTTTAATAAGGAGTAGAATCGCCAACAACTGCTTTTTATTTTCCAGCATTTCTTCTAATTCTGTTTGGACTCTTCTCTTGTCTTGCTGTTCTTCCTCCCCATCTCCAATCAATAAACACATAATTTTATTTGTTCGTATCACCCACATGAAGTCCATTATAAATATAACATAAGTGAGACAGTATTTAAACAAGTAAGAAAACTAATGTCTTTACATGACCAAGCTAAACAAATACAAAACTATGGTCACTTGTTTTCTCCTTTCTTTGTAAAACTGTATATATTTATAGAACTGTATAAATAATGGAACACTCACAAGAAGCCTCTAGTAATAATAATTTCTTCTAACACTAACTTTTTAGTCTAAATGATTTCTCTTTGATCAAACAGCATCGATGTTTGCAAAACTTGTTGCTTTTAACAGCTGGTGAAAGTATAACAAATTTGCAGGACTGCTTAAGAATTTACTGAGGAATATATAGGGCACGGGCAAGTAACGCAGTGACTTTAAACAGAAACGTAGCAGAAATTGGGTGGGGAGTTAAGCTGCAGGCATGAATGGGAGCGTATAGAGCTTTAGAGGTGGAGGGAGCCAGCTTTCGTACCTCTCTTGGTCTCAGAACTATTCTTCCTGACAGCAAGAGATTTACTATTAAAAGCATTTCACTCTTCTCAGTACTTTTCATTTACAAAGCGCTAAAGATTTTCTATGACCTTATGAAGTCTCCACATGCTCACATTCATCTCTGCTCTAAAACATACCAACAAGAGTTTTCTCTTTAATTCCCTAATATAATTAAGCTAAGCTTGAAGCAACTTTTCTCTTCTGTGATTAGTCTGAAGTTTGCTGTTTCTGACCTTGGTGCCTGAGAGCCAAGGAATCTGTGTTTTCCAACTGTGCCACCTAGTCTAATAAAGTAACGTAAAAATCCCCAACGAGCCTTGTCCCTCAAGCCAAAACTCTCACTCAATTCAAAATGATTTATAAATATACATTATTTCTGAAAGTGGAACCCTTAACACACTCTGATGCTCTGAAACTAGCAGACTAATTACCTGGGAAAGCAGTCCTTTCCACAGTTAAATTTTCCTGGAGACACAGACCTATCAAGATCCCAGCAAACTATACAAGCAACAGGTAAACAAAATAGGGAAGCAAAAAGCAGAAAGGTTCCTGTATAATGAAGCTGTTTTCTATACAATTAAGTATATTCAAAGGAGGTAAGAGAAGCAACACCTCCAAATACAAAGCATTTTTCTCAGAAGCCCTACTTTTTTTCCTCTTCCACCTCTCTTTGTTCACATACACTTGACCACAGGACCTACTGATGTCAGAGGAAATTAGAAATAAGACTGCCACTCCCACTCCTTTTAGCATGCAAGCCTGGCATAGCTGAGACAGCCACAAAGAAGGTGCAAGACAGAAAAGCAGCCCTGGGCTGCCTCCTGTTCTTTGATCTTTGGTGTCTTGTGGTCAAGAATATTCATTAGTAACACAGACAAATGGACTAACAGCATGCAACTCATCCATACGTATCTGTCAAATACTGAAAAGACAGTCCATTGATTTGTACAGGTCACTGATCATCTGTTTTAGCAAGGCAATGTCACATAAAGAAGGACAAGTGGGAATCTTGACAAAAGAGCCCTATATTGTGTCAAAATTGTAAAAAATATGTCCTAATGCCTACCCATCCAAGTACCTTCTTCTCCCTGTCTGTAAAATTACGGCTAGCAGGTACAAATGCCAACATAGTTAACATATATTCTGTTTACTATCAGATTTGTATATTTATTTCAAATACGGACAAATCAGCTGAAAAATGACATTTACTATTTAGAAATCCTACGTGCATATGAAAGACTGTATGACTATTTCTGTAGGCTTTTTACCTGCCCTAAGGCAGATGATCAAAATGCCCACTGCAAAATTTCCAGAGAGTCCATTCCAAGGGTCACAAAAACACAGGCCAAGAAAAGCTGCAGGGAATGACGTGGCCCATCTTGAATAAAGCAGAAAACTATTTGTTTCTTACTAAGGAAATAAAATGAAGGAAAATATTTTCATTTGCCGCATGCACGCTAGAAGTCTTTTGATATACAAAATAACATCCTAACGTTAGTTTCACAAAGAAACAATTGGTAAATTTAGTCAGTTAAGGTAAGGAAATTTCCTAAGTAGCACAAACTATCTGCTATGAGATGCTCACTAAATCTACGCAGAAATGGTAATAGACCTCCATGATTTCATCCCCCTCAAAATCTAGGAAGATGTAAACATGATTTTTTTTTTTATACAGTCTTCTACTCTTTAAAATTTCCAGAGTAGTTACTGGCATTTTGTGCTGGGTGCAGGTGCCCCGGGGCTGCTGGCAGGGGACTGCAGGGCGGCCTCTGTAAGGAGGGGCCCTGTAACCGGACACGGCCGGTTCCAGCCGGTTCCAACCCACCCACTGCAGGGCACGGCTGAAGGGGCCTCTGGAAAATCATCTGTAAGAAAGGGCAAAAAAAGCCCAGAAGAAATAAGGAAACAAACAAACAAAAAAAACCCCACCAACCATGAGAAACATACTTGTGAGCACCAAGGTGAGAGAAGGAGCAGAAGGCCAGGGAGGAAGTGCTCCAAGTGTTGGAGCGGGATTCCCCCACAGCTCTTGGAGAGTCTGCACTGAAGCAAATATCCACAGAGCGGCCCATGGAGGATCCAGCGCTGCAGCAAGTGGATGATCCATGAAGGAAGCTGCAGCCCATGGAAAGCGCGGGCCGGAGCAGCTTTAACCTGAAGGACTGCAGCCCATGGGAAGGAGCCACACTGAAGCAGGGGAAAAGTGCGAGGAGGAAGGAAGAGCAGAGAGGAGCTGTTACGGACTGACCACCATCTCCATTCCCCTGTGCTGCTTAGGGGGAAGGAGGTAGAGGAGTCCAGAGTGAAGCTGAGCCTGCAGAAGTGGAGGGGAGAGGTGGTGGTTTAATTTTGGGGGTTTTTTGTTTTGTTTGTTTCCCACTACCCTGACTGGCTTGTTTCTCACAGTATTAATCGGGATGAATTTAGTTTTCTCCAAGTCTGCTTTGCCTGTGACAGCAATCAGCAGAAACCTGCCTGTATCTCAACCCATCAGCTTTTCCATCCTATTTACTCTGTACTCTTGAGGAGGGGGAGTGAGTGATCAGCTGGGCAGGTGTTTGGCCCTTAGCCAAGGTTAACCCACCACACTTTTTCTCCAGATGATATTATCATGAACAGCAATGTCTGTCCAGATCCAAGATCTTGTATGAACCTTGACACTATAGAATTCCAACTACATATTTAGTAAAATGTTAATATCCCATGAGGTAAGAACCATCTTGTCATTCCCAATTCATTTATTTACAGAGAATTGATGCTTACAGATTGCTTGACTTCCCTTCCACCACAGATTTGTTCGACTGCAGAAAAACTGAACCTACGTATTCCAAGTCTAACTCCTGAGCTGCAAGACGACAAACTGACGTGATACAATGCCCCACAAGGTTGTTCAGCCTCCTGAGGAAAGCAGTAACTACCATTGAGACCTTTACCACAGCTACTTCTACTACTGCAAGAGAACAGCATATTACCAACACTGATGAAATAAATTTCACTGAGGATAGGAAAAATCATTTTACAAACACTGTCAAGTCTTTCTTATTCTTACTGATATTAGCTAAACAAACCCTTAACATTGAACAGCAATAGTAACAAACTGCTTTCATTACATGCAGATCATGAAGGAAGTATCAGTACATTTGCCACAGAGACACCAGTTGTTTTAGGGAATTATAGCAGATGACTTTGCCAGGATCAATCCATCTACTGCTGATTTCTATTATTGAGATCATCTCCCAGCTATAGTCTGTGCTAAACCAGAATTTAGCTGGGGAAGAATGAGCATCTCAGTTTCCAGCGCAAAGAACTACTACTATGAACAAACACTAACCCTAGGACTTAATACAAAATTAAATGAAAACCTAATGGATCTAAAGTATACACAAATACATTCATCCAGCTACATCTTTATTTCAAAGGGAAGATTGCTGAAAGACTACCAAGCCTTGTAAGTAAGAAGGGCAAAATTATATAATTTAAAAAAAAAAAAAAGCTTAGGACATAGGAATGAAAGGGCTACTAGCCTTTGTTTTTAGGCTAAATTTTCTTCAGAAGCTTCAGCACACCAAAGGCAGCTCGGCTGCTTTTCTTCAGTCTTTCAACAGTCTCTTAGAAAAAATAAAACCATAAAACCCACCAAGTGAACAAACAAAAAGAAACCCAGAAGTTTAAGTTGGATCAGATCCCTTATGCGGCAGAAGATGTACCCAAACATTACGAAGTCTAGTACAGGGTAATTGGTAAGAACTAAGTTTGCGGCTCCAAATAGAGAGAAAAAAAGAGCTGGATCATGTTCTCTAGTGGTCCATTCTACCTTCAAAGAGATCTCGGTCACCTATGAAATCTCATCCCCACAAAAAGATGCCAGGTATAATTTTGAAAAGGTCCAAAGGAACAAAAATATTGTGAGTCTGTGTGTGTAGCTCCCAGGCAGAACTGTTCATCTACAAGTCTGTCACCTGAACTCAATCTGCAGTACTTGGGGGAAAGCTCAGTCCCTCACATTAACATCTAAAACAAGAACAGAGCGTACTTTAAGTAAAAGGAAATCTTGAGAAAGTCATGTCTATCCCTGATGATAACCAAAACGCAACTGGACACAGGTCTAACAACCTGCTCTGGCTGATCCTGCTCTTAGCAGGGGGTTGGACCAGGCAATTTCCCAAGGCACCTTCCTGCTTTGACTTGGTCTGACTGTCACTGAACTCCGTGTCATTGAGACACCTTTAGGGGAATGTAGCTTTGACTCCACAACCGTAGAAGTTTGAGTTTTCCTATCATTTTCACAAATACCTTCTGCTTCACATATATTAAATGCTTTTAGAAAAGTTCTCGGAAATTGCAGATTGTTTTCCGACAGGTAAATGCATCACTATATTTCAAGTAGTAGTATTTTGACTATTTTGAATCAATTACAAACAAGAAAACAAAGGTATTTATATCCTAACAGATATCAAACAAACAAACCAACCTCAATTTGCTGTCAGTAAGACTTAAAACTTTCTGGCTATACATTCCTTTTTAGGAAGGTGCAACAATTTACTGTTTTCATAAAACTTTTGAAAATAACTTCCAATCTCAAAAAAAAAAGTGATTCTGTATTCACTACCTTTTCTGTCAGTTCTTTAAACTACTGTCTTAGACTTACAGAGCTATCAGTCAGTTTAAAAGTCCTCAATAAACTAAATCGACTGCCCTGAAAGAAAGCCATCAATCATATTGACTAGTGCTAAGAAAGGCCACCACCATGTTAATTGCGTGCAAAATTAACAGGAATTTTCAAGTGATTTTCCTCAAGCAGAATCCCTCCTATGCTTCGCACGTGTTGAATTACTAAGTATTCTTACCATAGAAGCAGCTGAGGAAATCACTTAATATTATCAAAACATAGGAAAACCAGCAGGAGAAGTAGTTTTTCTTTTAAAACCTTGGTTGCATCACATAATAGCTACCACACTCCTCGGAGGTTTTAGAGCAGGGCTGCTCAGAGTGCCTGGGCACCTTCTAACATCCCAACAGCTGCTGCACTTCTCGGACATCAGGCTCACGGAAAGCTCTGGACAATTGAGTGTCAGTGTTTGAAATGCAAGTAATAGTCGTGTAACACACCTAAACAAGGATGGCGCGGTCAAGTTCACTGAACAAAAAACCCCACCGCTACTGCTGTACTTCTACGTGCCAGAAACGTCCGCTTTGGGGATCACGTGATTACTTTTGTAGACGTCTTAGTGTAATTCCTTATGAACAGCATTAAAATTGTACACACAGCTGTATCCATTTTAGCCTGACAAGCCTTTGTTCTTAGTTTCAACCCTCCACTTTTTTCGCTTTATAACTTGGGGGGATGTTCTTATATTGATGAGTTCAATGTTTCTTATATAACTCACTATACAGGAGAAGATAATTATCCCCTGAGTAAGGTTTGACACCATTCTTTCCCTTTTCTTTTTTTTTTTTTTTTGAAGAGTGGGTAGATGAAAGCATGCTTTTTGAATTTTATACTGTATGTAAAATAATCATACTTTTTTCCCATTTGATCTATATAATCTTTATCTAGCATCAGTCACATAAGCTTAAAAAACAACAGGGGCCGATCACATGAAAGCATTCTATAGGGGCAGATGTGGAGATTAACAACTATGAGAAGGATACTTTTTCACTGGCCTTCCAGACAGATCATAATGTCTTCTAAGACCAATTTTTAATCCTGCAAGTAACAGACTGATGACCTCAAACATTCTCGAAGTGTAATATTATGTATGACATCTACACGTGATAGAGGAGTTGAAATCCAAAAATATACAAAAACAAGTGTGGATTTTGGATGGTTTGGGCTTTTGTTTGTTTTAAAAGCAGCCTTGTCAGCACTTCATGGTCCATTAAGAGAGTCGTCTTGTGTTCTCCTTCCAATGCTATTCCTTCTGGGAGACTTTTCTCAAGACTATGAAGGGCCAGATTGTGGGTCACACTGTACCCATGTTGCATGTCTGTGTTGGCATAAAAAGGCTATAAAATTCAGAACAAATGTCAGGCAAGATAGCTCAGCTGACCTAAAAGGCTACTGTAAGTGGCAATTCACCTGCTCCTTTATCATCTCCTGATTCTACCTCTTTTCTCTTCTGTTTCCAGACACATGCTTTTGTGCCTTTTCCATACTGACCGTGGTACTAATCTGATTTAGCAGCAAGCTGATGCGACTCACCACAGCAGAACAAAGTCTAGTTCCCTCCTCCCTTTATTACTTATTTCCCCTCTGAATTGCTTTGGTTTACCAAGAGGTCAACTAAGCATCAGAACAGAGTAAGGAGCAGAGGAAAGGGAATGTGTCCCTTTCAGTGACAACGAACCCTGTGATCAGCTACGTCCTTGTCCAGTTACATCTTCATTCACTTAATTTCAGTAGCTGAGAAACAGCAAATGGAATGAATATGCTGGCAGCACGAGCCTACATACCACTCAGCTCTCTAGAGCATGTTCCTCGATGCAGTCGGTCTCAGAAAAGAAACAACTTAGAATAATATTCAAAATTGAACTTTAGTCTGAAAGTAGCCCTCAGCACCTAGAAGTCAAGGGACGATAAAGCTGCTCCATCTTGCATCCCACTAGCTCAGCTTGTCTGAACCCCACAGTGTGCACGTTCTGCACCTACCCATAGTATGAGGCATTGATTATACTATGGAAAGATGCATTCATTAACCAGTACCAGGAATTTATCAGGGGGTGAAGGAGGGAGAAAGAAAAAAAATTAAAAAAAGAAAGAAAGTTGCTCCTGTGAAACAACTCTGCCACTCTCCCAGGTAAATTGAACGTTTTTCCTCTGCAAAGTTAGATGACTTGTGAAGATTGCTCTGGTCCCGGCTCTCCTGGGGAGCAGGCTAGGAATGGCTGAATGCACTGATAACATCATAGTATTGATTTGTTGATCTAAACAAACTCACTATCCAGCAATACTTTTCATGCAGAGGTTTCAAGAGCAGGAATTCTGCCTGATTGCTACCTTCAAACCTCAGTTTGCCAAGCAGCAGCCGCAGCAGCGCTGACTGAAACACCACCTCTCCTCCTCTCAGTGCCGTGTGCCCTTGGTCAGACCAGAACAACGCTGCTGACACCGTGAAGGGAACCACACTTGAGAATGGACTCAGGCTCAAAATAATATGCTTGGGGGTTTTGTGCATCTCTTCTTTCCTTTCTTCAGATCAATTTTTGTAGTAAGTCATTTAATTCAACAGACCCTAATGCCTCTAATATAGTCAAGCTAAACCAGATACTTCTGACATAAATAAAAAGCTGCTGGTTTAGTCCCTGTCCTAACCACCACCTCCAGCACTTTTTGAAAGAAAAATGCAACAACTGGGTTTCATTACTGCCTTCCTAACTATATGTGCCCTACAAACAGCTCAGGTAAGTAAACAACCTTAATTAAGGATTTAATTAAGTATCCTCTTTAACTTGTTAGATGTGTATTTTAGTCATAGTCCTGACTACGTAAGACTGACACATTAACAGCAACACTGGAGTCTCCTTGAAAACACTGACACCTTCAGCAACTTACTGGAAATTATACAAATACAGTATATTACAAAGCAACTTTCTCTGCTTGAACCCAGATAAGCCTGAAACAGAGTAAGCACAGATTCGGAATAACAAAGACCATTGTTTTGAGATAACTAAAAGATAAATCGTTTATAAGAAAATAGGATAAAGTCCAAAAGCTGAAATCACAAGGGAAAATGAATGGAGATAGGTGTAAAAACCTAAAACTGTTTAAAAAAAAAAAGCACAATGCTTTTGAATGAATACTAAATACAGAATAACATATAGTGCAAGTATAGTGCAAGTATATTTGCAATAAAACATTAAAAATCTGACTAATAAAGTTATGCTTACATTAAGGTGCGTGTTTCATTATTGAGCAATTGTCTAGATAGTGAAACCGAGTCACAGAAATCAAAACATGTGTACTAAGTGCTGAGAGCCTGAGGAAAAGATTGATCAACTTGCAAAAACACAATGATATATTCCTCTTAACTAATTTTTCACTGAAAAAAACCCAAATAGTTACAATGGTTTTTTTCCCTGACATCACTCATCTATTTTCTATCAGACATTTAAATAGCTTACTCCCCCTAAAAAGAATTAAGCTTACCAGGAGGAAAAAATGAGTATATCAAAGGCAAACACAACTTTTAGTGAAAATTCTTAATTTTTCTTAATGAGTAATTCTGATAAAGGCACAGGCAATATGGAAACCAGCATTAAAAAGGAAGATGTTGGTTCAGAAGAGTCTCATGCTCTTGAACAAGCTCAACTTTATCTTTGTGCAAGATGCTTAATTTTAACCATGGCCAGTTTAGCTATAAATTGGGTCAGGTACTCAAAATAACAGCCAGCTCAGCAAAAAATAGTGTCGTACCTGAGAGGAACTAGCAATACGTATGTGGATTAAGTACACCTTGTTACATTAAAGCATTGCTGTAGGACTCAACGTTCTTCTGATTAAATTCTCGCTCTCTATTCCTAAAATGAAGCAAAATCCCTGGGTAGCCATTAAGGCAGTAAGCATGTGAACCTCTTTATGTGGGCAGTTTTATGGCAGCCACTGGAAGCGAAGCAACCCTCTTTGCTGGTTCAGACTTGCTCAGACCGTAGCATCTGCCACTAAGTGTGCTGCCATTCTCCCGCACCCGTGCTGAAGGGGAACCTCCCACTGTAGACATTGTGTTTTGGCACATAAATGGCAGGCATTCAGGTATTCCAGAGGATCCACTTCTACAGCAAATGGAGCTCGGTCTTGGGAGTCACAAATGCAGAACTGCTTAAGTAAAGGAGGAAACTCTTTCTACCACTCTCCTCCGCAGGAATTCAGTGAAAAATGCACTCGGTAACTTATTGATGTTTTCTTCCTTTAGGATAACCCCCTCAAGCTTGCTTTTACAATAGCCAGAAATTTGAGCCTGATGAAGGGCAGAGCTGGCTACAGCCAAATGGAATCCACATGCTTGTGCAACATGAAAAGGCAGAATAATAGAAAGAAGTTACTACATGTCATGACTGTAGAGTTTCCAGCCCAACTTCCTCGCATTTTCCTTACTGTCTGTCTCATTCTTATTCACATCACAACTCTCTAAAAAATAAATAAAACCAGCTGGGCTTCTTTCTGTAGCATTTTATCCAGGAAAGTATAGCTAAGCCCAGTGTTCAAGTTACACAAATTTAGATCAGCTCAGGATGAGGTCCATAAAACTTCTGAAGTAACTCACCAGTATCATAAAAGCTCAAAACCACTGGCCGAGCCAAAAGGTCTAAAACCACTGGGAAGCAGCTGAAGCTGGCAAAATTGTAAGTAATTGAAAACAGACGTAGTAACAGAAAGTGTTAAGAAACTTTAGCTATAGACACTGCTGCCAACTCTAGCTATAAATCAGACAAGTAAACTGGGAGAGGAACCTTCCACAGTCTGCTCAGAGTTTTTTAGAATACGAGCATGTCTGTGTGTATACTTTTGTACAGTGATAGAAAAATATAGTGATTAGAATGGAAATGCTACATTTTGCTTTACATTAAGAACAGATCAAATAACAGATCTCCATAATTTACAGAAGAATACATAATCACACAACTAAAGATTTCCTTTCCATTTTTCAGTGTCCTCTAAGGTTCTGTTCAAGTATCAAAATTTTAAAGAAATTCTGTATCTCCCAGCCAGCTTTGGTGGAGATGTCAGCAAGGCACGCTCATCTTGATTTAGAATATCATTATAATTCTCAATAAATTTCATTTCAGTCACAAAGTTAACTTTGTCAGCAGTAGGAAATTATTTAGTACAGAACAAGGGAACACTTTTTGAGTATCACAGGGTTAAGAGACTGGTACATGAGAGAGGCCCCTCCTAATTTTGGTCTTGGTGGCTAACCTTCCTCAGATTTGTTTCCGAAGTTCCTTCTTGCCATCTTGAACTCCCAGACAAAATAATATTGCTTGCCTCCTTCATGGTGTTTTATATCTGGGATATACTCACTCACCACAGAAATGCTGTTGTTCCTCACCTTACAGAGGGGGAACAGAAGTGATTTACTCCGGTCTCCTAGCAACTCAATAGTTAGGCTAAACAGATGGACCAAAATGCTCTAAGCAAGGGAGCCACAAATCCCATCTCCTCTCTGCTGAGCTCTGCCACTCCTCCCACATAATGGTCTTGTCCCAGGCCCTGAGCACCACAACATCTCCTCACTCCCTGTTCCTTTCCCAAACCATCCTGGCCATCACAGGATCACTCATTATTTCTACAGTTGTTGTACTCATAGACAACTCTACAGATAGATTTTTATCAGTTTTGATAATGCTAGGTAACCACTTGGACTGACACTTCAGCACCGACAAACTTTGTCCCGTACACGCAGCCTTGCGCCCCTCCAACGAGCCAGAGGGACGCAGGCAAAGAAAAACTGATGAGGAAGATAAGAGAGTGGAAAGAAAGTGAAAAGGGAGGGCAAAAGCCTTGCAGTCCTCTTTTAAGTACTGGTGATGCCCTGAGTACAAGTTATATGCCAACTTTCTCATTCATGCAAATCAGAGGTATTTCTTAAATGCAATTTACCCTTAGGCAGGACTTGGGCTACTAAGGTCATTTTTGAAAATATATAAAGAAAAGAGCTGTAGAAAAACATACACAGTTAAATTTTTATTAACTGTTGTATTCATTACAATTAATGACTTAATAGTAATATTTATTCTCCCCTAGATAACCTTGATAATAAAATATATGACTGGTTTTAAATAATTCCAGTTTATCCTAAATATTGTTTTCATAAAGGCTTAAGTAAATCTGTTACTGATCTTGACAGCAGACTGAAGCCAACTAAACATTTTATTAAGTTTTTAAACTCTTACCTTACTACTTCTTAGCTATTTCTCTCTGGTTGACTGAACGGCTAAATAAAAAAGTAAAGCTGTGCAGTTTACCTAGTCATTGCAGCTGACTTATCTGACAGACCTGTTACTTGCAAAGTTTCTTGCATACAGTCCTAAGAATCCAGTTATTTTTTTTTCCTCTAAAAACAGCTGGAAATACAAAACAAGTGAGCAGTTCTTGTTTACAGTAGTATGGAACCAGGACAATAAATAAAACAACGGTTCAACGCTTCTTGGACATGTTTGAGTTTCTGTTGGGTGCATTTCAGCATAACTTCAAGAACACGCTGACCTATAGCCACTAATTTTATGTTTGCTTAATTTACACAAGCGCAAACATTCTCTTACATGAAATGCATCATTACAGGGCACAGTTTCACTTTTATTTAATCATGTGTTGACTCAGTTTCGTCTTATTTTTTTAAGCAACGATGAAACTGAAATAAAGGAATTTTTGAAAAATTTAGACCTTAAAAGCCTAAAATAAACCTCGTTCACTTTCAGGTAAATCAGGTAAACTGCAGATATCACAGTATAAAGCCCTTTTTATGCAGAAAAGTAGGTTGTTGGATTTTTTGGTGTTTTTTTTTCATAAATAGAAAAGCAGAGGTACATTGCTATTGCTAGATTAGCATATCTATATATATGTTAGAATACGTGGGTTTGTCCAGAGTAGATACAGCTAGTAATGAAGTGTGAGATTAAATGACAGTAACTATAGAAACATGGCAGGAAGCATACACTAATTTTATATCCAGACACAGCTTAAGAGTTTCTATCTTATAAATATATAAAATAGGAAAATTAAGCAAGAAAAGATTGTTTAAAATAGCTAAGGTTGGTAAGCTATCCTTAAGTTGCTTTTCTGGACCACATAATACCTGATTTCTAGCAGGCCTAGTTAATATAAACAAGGCACACAACTAAGTGGGATCTGAAGAATAAAGAAGGCTAACTCAACCTCTAGGCTTGCCCTCATATGAACTGCCTCTTTAGCTATAACAAAATCCACGTGATTACTCAGACATGAATTGAAAAGGTAAGTATGAAGTGATCCACATCCAATAAAGAGGTGATCAAAACCTCACAGTTACTCTTGCATAAGCATTCCAGAGTCCACGTGGAACAAAACTCCACACACTTCAATTCACTGCAAGAAGATGTGAAGTCAGGTCTTCAGCAGCGAGAACATCTAGAGTAATAGGGCTTGGAATGTATTTTTTTTTTCCTGACAGTAATAAACATTAATCAGTAAGGGTGAGGCAGGCAAATATGAAATAACAAATTGTATTGTTTTCTTTAATTTTGAGCTTGGGAATGCTTCTAACAGGCAGGAAAGCAGAACCACTGGACCAACACGTGTTTAAACAATTGGCAGGATGAAGGTCAGCATGCTCAGCATTTGCCAGGACCGAAAGGAATTCAGATACTAACTAACACTATTTTCCTTCCTAAATTACACTGCCCCTGAAATCTACAGCCAGGGTGGTGGGTGTACACAAGGCAAGGTAACGTTGAACAAGAATGAATAGCTTGGCCATTTACCACTCATTATTGATTAGAGTGGCAGTTGATTCTGACAAGTGGTGATTTACATGGTTTTTAGACAACTCTACTATGGTTTCTGACACTCATGCCTGCCTCTTGTCACCCTTACACTTCCTGAGCCCAGCTACATGTGTCACAGCCACCATCTCCTGGTACACATGAAGCCAAGCTCCCAGGACAAGCCCGTGGCAGCTGCAGGGCAGCGCCACCACCAAACACTCTGAATCGATTCAGGAGCCACCTTGGCCCATGGTGCTGGGTAGGTGGAGCCTGGCTTGGCCAAACGTGGCAGGAAAGGCTGCTTCCCACCAGGAGGGACAAGGGCCTGGCACCGTGATCCTGTACTACCTCAGCACAGAGCCTGGGAGGTGTTGTGCCACTGTGAGTAAACCTGACTCAAGGAGGAGCATAGTGCAGAAGTACCCAAGTGGCTCTGCAAGACGCAACTGATGGCTAGCTAAACTAATTCCCCTGTCAGACCTGAAATAACTCTTACTGGGAGCAACTGAGCTTCTGCTGAGCATTACATAGCACATGCCATGGTATTCTATTGTCCTGAATAATGAAACACGCAATAACATTACCTTGAATGACAGAAAACTCTCTCCAGAAAAAGTCAACCCTAGAAATTATTTCTCAACTAAGAAGTGGAAGGTCATGCGAAGGACAAATAGAAAAAAATGTGGTCTGAAAACTATAGACCTTTTTTTTCTTTTAAGTTAGTATTTTTTATTTTTCGTTCTTACACTAACCAGCTGCTTCTGCTTCTCCAGGACGTATTATCAAATGTGCTTTTGACTTGGTCAAATACCTTCCTTCTGTGCTAGGACAATTAAGCTAGTGGAATCATATTGTATTTATTATTTACAGAGTACATGGGAATGGCTTAGAAAAAGCTCAGGTTGAACAAAGCTCAAAAGATGATTTTATTTTTGGCACTTGCTGTGTTTGCAGAAGAAACAATATCTAAGGAAGTGCGGTTAATGAAAGGAGTCTGTTTAATCAGCATAAAATAAACAGCTAAAAGCAGGTTGCACAGGGAGAAGCAGTAAAAGAACAAGTGACTTGCTATGGTATTGTTTCCTTTTCAAGTTCTGCTCACAACAGAAGCTTTTCAACAACTGTACTTAAATGCCTGTTTCAACGCCGAATTCCATAAGGAAGGAAAGAAAAAGCTTTCAGTCTTTTGTACTACAATGCTCACAAGCCACCCTGGATCTTCTGATCTTCTGGAGCTTTATGACATGCTCCTTAAGTAAAAGCACGAAATCAATAATAAAAAAAGCCAAACACCCCCACAAAAAACCCCCCACAACACAATTTGTACACCAGATGCAAGTAAAAACAGTAATGAGGCATAAAGGCTGTATTTTAACTGAAAAGCTATATTCACAGAATAAATAAGCTTCGCTTAAAAACACATACGCAGACTCAAGAGTATTACACAAAATGAAATCCTGGATTTTCTTCCAACAGAAAACTGTTATGATACTATTTTGATCTTAAGCTGCTACCAGAGCCAGACAAATAACGCATATACTGTCTTTATCATAATAATGAAGAAATAACAAAAAATACTTTTCTTTTTCAGCAGCCTCTCTCCATAGAAGAGATTAAAATAATGTGACATTTTATGAAATCACTAGAAAAAGAGAATTCCAAAATGTGAGTTTTAAACAAAATTGTCTTTTGCAAACTGCTTCAAATGTTACTCCATCAAGGAAATGAGGTGAAATGGTATTCCTATGCCTAAAAGAAGTTTGCCATACAAAAGTCACTCCATCTGCAGAACTCTCTTTGGAGGCATCGCACACAGGAGTCAGCAGACCACACCAGTGGTTTGCCTTACCAGCTTAACACTCTCTTAAAACCACCTGAGAAGGAGGCCTGCTCCCAGTGTAGGCTTGTATCTTATGCTGCTGATACCAGAATACAAGAATTTTCCAGGTCCCTGATTTCAAGACTTGTCACGTCATACCGCTATTTTGTCAGTTAACCTGAAACCAGCCTTCACACCCAAGATGTGTTAAGGTAGAAGTAATGCAGCCATTTATTCACTATACTTAAAATATCGGGAATGAGCAGGTCTACAGAAAGGCATACACATGTGAGGAAACAGTCCTTGCATCTACCTGCACATTCATTAATTTCCAAGAAGCTTCATTCTTCCTTTATCCAACTAATCAGTGTCCTGGTTTGAGTTAGGACAGAACTAACTGTTCAGTGATGTTACTTTTCAGCTCAGTCTCTTCTAAGTAACTGCACTTTCAGAAGTGAACAGCAGATTTTTGCAGACAGGGTCTGCTTCCAGAAGTAATAACACTGGATGTTTACAGTTACTACCAAGGATTGGTGTGCAGAAAGGCTCTTGCTTATACTTGCTCCTGTGAAGGCCGAGGTCACTGCTAAACCTTACGTACCACATTGGGGGAGCGGAAAGTAAAAGGCCAGATCTGCGGGGAGAAGCAGCCAGGACAGGTGACCCTAAACTGACCAGTGAGGTATTCCGGCCCATATACATCATATTTAACATAAAGCCAAGGGATCATGAGGGTCAAACTCTCTTCTTCAATGGCTAGCATCTGAGAAGGACTCTGTCCATTCTGCCTTCAATCCCAAGCTGCGTATTCCTGAATCCAGTTCCACAATCCAGCTCCTTAATTCAGTTCCCATCTACTACTCAGTTCAGCCTGGAACTTCCCCAGTGTCTGCTCCACAGCACTAGTGATGACAGTGATGTAATTGCCATTGGGAGCATTGGGTTTGATACTGGTTTTGTGTATATGTCATTTTATTTTTATTATTTTCATTAGAGCTGTTGTAGATTTCTTTTCCAATCCTTAAGTGTGTCTCCATTATTCTCTTTCTCCTCCACTTTGGGAAGAGCAAGGGCTTAACAGAGAGCATATGTCATCGGTCTAGTGGCTGGCCTAGCCTCCAATCCTCAACAAATAACTACGATAACAGAAAATCAAAGACTCACAGCTGAGATCCAAGCCTATCCAATCTTCATCTGAAGAAGTTTTCCATTGGAACTTATCTTTTCTAGGATATACATAACCTTTTATGTTCAAAGTCTCCCCAGGATACTTCTCAAACTCGGACCTTTCATCCATGAATATTTCAGAATTCCTAACTTTATCAGGTTAATCACTTTCCTAACAAAACTACTGTCATGGCCTAATTTAAGAAATATGGGTGTCCACTGGAAATGGCGAGTTGAAACCACTAAGTCACTAAAACAGTAAAAGAGGTGTAATTTCTTTCTAAATTGAAATCAGTATCTCATATTGATATATAGTAATATAACATACTGTATAGTCATATGAAGTTAAAATATGCATAGGCTTCATTTTCAGTTCTTTTGGGAGTTACAGGTATTACTAATTTAAGGTGAATAATCTCTTAACCAAACCTGTATTTATACCACTTCCCTGTAATGTTTTGGTTTAGACAGATATAACATTGGCTTTCCACAGGAAACACTCATATGAATTTTATAGATTGATAGATTAGGGAGTGTCAGATTTCACTGCATAATTCTTAGTAAATTTTTCAATTATAGAAGTTGATAAAGAAAGAATCTGCAGAAGGAACCAAAAGGTTAAAAAAATCTGACTGTAATCTATAGTGTAATAGGCTACCACAAATGCAAAAAAAAGACTCATAACTTTATACCATTTTGTAAAAAGATTACGTTAGGAAAAAAAGTGCTCGGGGAATTTTCTCGAAATAGAAGAGTATCTCTGCCTTGTAGCCATGCTTAATGAAGGTTTTAAATTTTTCTCTTCCAAGGCTGTCAACTTACCTTGCTGAGGTTCACAAAGTCTCCCTTAAGAGACATTTATACAGCACTCATTTCAAAAACATGAGCTGAAAGATGGCTATGAAGAAGGTGTCTTATGAACAGAACAAGAGGAGCTGAATAAAACACCAGATTTGGCTGCTACACACAGTTGTTTTCCTCCCTTGCTTTGTTAAGATACTACACTTGCTTTTGCACAGACTTGAAAACAAAGACCAGATGAAAGGTAGGAAAAGAGTGACGTAGGAAATGTTATGAGACTGTAAAAAAAATTAATGCATAGATTAAAAAAAAAGGAAGAAAAAAAAAAGAAAGCTGAATATGCCCATGGGTAAAAAAAATAGAGGATACAGATATAAAATAACCTGGGAATTAACATGAGAGACCAATGAAGAAAATGGACATGAAAAAAACCCCAGAAGACTATGTAGTAAAGACAAAAAAAAAAGTAAGGGAGGGTAGAAAAGAACTAGATACAACCGGGAAAAATTAACAGAAGGTAGAATTTGAAAGATTATGTTCCAAAGTGAGTTTGGAACATAAATCACTTGAATTGATTAGCTTAGTATTTATTTCAATGATTCTCAAAGAGAAAAGGCTTCTGTAATTATATGTTCTGAATATGGCACTTGAGCTACTTCGAAAGTTTTATTCAAGGACAGAAATTATCTTGAGGAAAGTGAAGGGATTTTTGGAGAGAATAACAGCTTTAGACAACACGGACAGCTACAGAAAGGTTAAAATGGAAAAAGCAACTTAAAAAAAAAAGGATCAAAGAGAAATTAAGATAAGAAAGTCTGTGAGAATAAGGGACTTTTCAAGCTTTTACCCAAATGCAGAATGAAGAAAGGAAACAGGAAATGAATACAAATCAGGGGCTTTCTGAACAGAACCAAGTTAAGCATTAAAGGCAAATCTGTCATCCCAAACCCATGTGTTTGCACTCAGGTTTGATACTTCAATTTTCAGACATGACATTGAAACAGAGACTTCTCATTGAATTATAACTTTGAGCAAAATACATCTCTTAAGTCATCATGTTACAAGGGCAAATTTGTGTTTTAAATTAACCTACTACACGTGACAGCATGTAATTGCATTGCTTCAAAAATCAGCCAAGAACAGGAGGGTGGCTCAGCTATAGAAGACCTTTCTCTTTTCTATTTGGCAGGCAGGGCGAGATACTACCACTGGCTATTTAAATAAAACTATTTTTACCAGCGCATTTAATTTTGTAGGAACGCACAAATTCAGACAGGTAATTCAGTGACAGCCAGGTGATGCCTACTCCCTCTCCTGACTTCAGGGGATGCAAGGAAAAGGACCACAGAAAGGCACCTTTGTGCACTCAGTGGCCCTTTCTGTTTGCTCAGATGAGATGGCCTGGGTATAGATCAGGAAAGACTCGTGAATAAGATGATGTAATGTAACTACAACGTGGTCATTGGACATCACCTTCTCCTAACTTTACTTCTTCTTACTGGGCTGGTCCTATTGCAGGTGTCAGAAGTCGGGAGAAGGGCCGTAGGAGCAGTGCGAGAGGAGGACAGACTGCACTTCATGCTCCTTTCTCCATTTGGGAGACAAATCCTGTGTTTTAATGGCCAGCACAGCGATTTAGGTCCACGTCTCCTGTCCTGTTCTATCTTTTTGGAGTATCATATCTTGGTCAACCTTACAATTTTATTTTGTCTCCACTACAGTTTTGATAGAAAAATATTTAAATGGCTATCTCGGTCAATGAACTGGCTGCAGATCACTGATTGTTTAGCTTTGTAGTCATTCATACATTTAGAAAGCAGCAATGGAAATAGTTCTTTGTGCACATAATAACAATGCAAAGACACTTTAAAGACATTTCTTAGGTCTCAGCACTACATTGGGTAGCAGATGATACAGCAGCGTAGGCAAATCTTTTACGTACAGTAAAACCTCGGCTTCAGTCTTCCCAGTCTCCCTCTCACATTTTTCTTCTTTTTTTTTTTTCTTTTAAACTGTTTGTATGATTTCTATAATCTTTTCTATCTATCTATCTTAAAACTGCTCTGAAACACAACATCGCATATGTATGTACATCTAGAATTAGAGTCCCGCATCTGCAATTACATTTTCATCATACCTGAAAGCAGAAGTAAAATCTTGATGACCAAATTCACAAAGTGAAATCTTAGTTCAACCTTGGGAAGTTGAAAATACCTCAATTTAATATTCCCTGACCCACCGTCTTAGTTTTGATCAATATTAATTTCTGATCCTAATAAATCTTTACACTATGCCAAGGACAGGAGAGTCAATAATTGCTTATTATAGTGAGAAATGAAAATATAATCTCGCATTTCCATTCATTTCACACACAGCAATTATCAGCCAGCGCTGAAGTTTATAAAAGCATCCATCTTGGGCCCCACCAGGTAAAAACAACTTAAAACTTTCTAGACAGCCATGGTTGATTTCAACACCACAGAAAATTTGAGTTTCTTCTCAATGAGCCACAAAGTACCACCTCATTTAATATGTTATGTTGCAAGGAGATTTTTCCACATGGACATTCAATAGACACATCTCCAAAACCACTTCTTAAGGAGAAACTATTTAGTAGACTCACACCTCGTGACGGAACACCATTCTTAAATTTTTAGGCTAAACATCTATTTCCAATATTTCATTCCCTTATGTTCACTTAGGCATCACACAGGGAAAGGGAGCTCCAGATTTTACTTAAGGCAGTGCCAAAACATCCATTGATTTCAACTGGGACAGGGTCTCTCCCTAGGGAAATGAAGATGATTATCAATAATATTGAGAAATTATCCAAAAGGCTAAAATAACAAACAGTTAATAACTGCATTTAACTTCACATTATCCTAGTTCTATCTCTAAAAACTGTGCCTTGCTCTACCAGTGTCACTTCTGGCTCATAACGGGATGGTGGTGTCATGATAAGAGGACATGCAGATGAGAAGGCGATACATAATGACCTGACATATTAATGATTTGGTTTCTCCACTTCCATTCCTAAAAGGAATTTCTAAGCCCATGTGCAGGCTGTACATAAACCTTACTGCACAATTAACTTTAAATGATAAGTCCACTTTTAAAAGTTAGATTACCTGTGAATTAGTGACTTTTGACTTGGATGATTAAGCTTTTTAATGGGATGTCGCATGTTCATGGGGGCAAACAATCAATCTGGGCAATATTCAAACCTCTTCATCAATGACTGCAGCAATTGCTCTTTATCACACAGTCAGCAATCTCCTGCTTGTAGCCATCAGCCACACAAAAGTGACTTCAGTCCACTGCCATTTCTGCCTCTGACATGTGTGCCACGTATATAGCTAAAAATGAGGCAGTCACAGTAGACTATAGTATGCATACGTTTTCTGATATTTGTCTTTTGATAGAGTCTTTGTGTTTTTGCTAAAATAATAAATGAAATTGTCATCTGATTTTACTGAAATCTAATTTATAGCTGTACTAATTATGCAGCCAAGGAGCCTCAAGGGATTATGTGGGAAATCAATGGTACATTCTTTACCATAGTAAATACTGTATTACTTCAAATGCACTTTGGAAATTCTATTCTCAGCATTTCGTAATGACATTCAGAATTCCAGGACAGAGCAGACTGTTATCATCCAATGTTAGAAGTTCCACTGCTTGTGTATTTTTATTTTGTTTTTAATTACTGCAATATCAAACTTCCTTTATATTTCAATAATCCAGTAAAAGATGATATTATTATGGTAGTCAAAGGACTGCTGAAATTTCTATTTAAATGCTTTTGACCAAGAAAATTTATAACAGTTGCAAAGCTTTTACCGTAGTAAGAAAAAGCCTATACACAAAATTTTAGATCATTAAGAAGAAAAAAGAAACAGTAAAAACCCAGCACACTTTCAGATATGGGTACTAATCCGTTTTATTCTTAACACACTAAAATGCTGCTGGGTTTATATATGTCTTAATTAAAATAAATTCACCAGTTGTTGAGGAAGATTATTTCAGGCCTGCAAAATAAGTATATAAAATTATTTAAGTGCAACAATTATTTCTTTCATTTAAAAGTCTTTCTTTATGGATGTCTATTCATGACTGCCTTTAGGATCTTTCTCCAGCTGGCTTGCCACAACTTATTCATTTTTAAGGAAGTTCTTGCTCATATGTTTGATAACTACTTGAAAGCTTCCCTGTTAATTCCTGAGTATCGACATTAAATAAAGCCCACCTTGATACAAACACCCGATGTGCATTCCTCTCCTTTATGGCCCTTAGTCTGCAAAGGCAGAAATGGAACTTGTTCTTACAGAACAGCAAATTATGGAAGTGCTTCAAAAGGAAAGAATCATGCAAACCACCCAGTGTCAGGCAGAAGATAGGAATCACCTTTAAATTGTGTTTTCTGCTTAACCATAGAATCGTAGAATGTTAGGGGTTGGAAGGGACCTCTAGAGATCATCTAGTCCAAGCCCCCTGCCAGAGGAGGATCACCCAGGGCAGGCCACACAGGAACGCATCCAGGTGGGTTTAGAAAGTCTCCAGAGAAGGAGACTCCACCACCTCTCTGGGCAGCTTGTTCCAGTGCTCCATCACTGTAAAGAAGTAAAGAAGTTTCTCCTCACGTTGAGGCGGAACTTCCTATGTTCTAACTTAAACCCATTATTTCTTGTTCTACTGCTGGGCACCACTGAAAAGAGATTGTCCCCTTCCTCTTGACACCCACCCCTCAGATATTTGTATACATTAATAAGATCCCCTCTCAGTCGTCTCCTTTCAAGGCTAAACACTCCAGTCCACTCAGTCTCCCTTCATAGGAGAGACACTCTAGTCCCTTAATCATCCTCATAGCTCTCGGTTGGACTCTGTCTCTCTTGAATTGGGGAGCCCAAAACTGTACACGGTATTCCAGGTGTGGTCTCACCAGGGCAGAGTAGAGGGGGAGGAGAACTTCCCTAGACCTGCTGGACACACTTTTCTTAATGCACCCCAGGATGCCATTGGCCCTCTTGGCCACAAGGGACAGCACGTGTCATAGAAGTCTACCTGTGAGTTTGACAATGGACTATGTAGAGAACGTGCAAAGCTGCGTGGCTGAAGGGTCACAGACTCTTGCTGTGCACTGCAGATTACTTTCATACTCTACAGCTTACTTATCTCTCTTACTACATCCATATAGATGCTATATATATACACATCAGAAACCCTGACCCAGAGCTGTGCCTTCCTTGTCGATTCTTCAGGGACAAGGGTTGGGGGTGGAACGGGACTCTGTCTTCATGGCTTCCCCTCCCACCTCCCCAGTACATATATGTGGTTTCCTCTCTGCTGCGTGCAGGACTGATATGCACAGCTAATGGGACTAATAATACCACAAAAGCCATGTGAAACCAGTGCTGAAAGCTTCTCCTAATTGCCAGTGCCTCCTCTTGCATTTCTAAAACAGTATGGGGAAAAGCCAATGAATGTATAAAGAATATATTTATTTTTTTTTTTTAATAGGTTAAATTGGGTATACTTATTTCCTCAAAACAGCACAGAACAGGGTTATAATCTTAAATTCAACACTGCATCAGAATGGCAGCTTTAAAAATCTTGAAGATAATGCTTCTCCATCATAACTTGAGATGCAAGCAGAAGTCATGCGTCCCAAAGAGGAGACGGAAAGAATGAAGCATGCAGTGCTCCTGAAATTAATGTAAGAGAAAGTTCTAAATGAAGTAAGTGCTCAAATACCACTTGTTTATCAATTCTTACTCCCACTCTACTAGTACATTTCAGGTTTTAGCGTAAACTTTAGATGAAATATATAAAGTGTGACAACTACTATTACTCAGGTGCAATTTAAAACTTATGTTTCAGGTCTAGATATGCAATAGGAGAATAAAAATGAGTAATAAGAAAAGGAAAGTACAATGATAAATGCAAACAAATCATACAAAACCACAGATTTCTTTTTTTTTTTCCATATTCCAGAAAGAATTCCTGTTCATTAGTTTCAGACAGATCTTTTTAAAGGGCTTTGTTTTTGAGAAATGTTTACAACAAAGTAATTATAATTTATTTTCTTCATTCATTTTTAACGACAGGCATTACTAATTCCAGTTTTGAAGTTGATCAAAGTAGACTTTTAAAAAGGACCTTTTATTTCTGTATTTAAATTAAGGCTTCCATGACAGAGCTGAGAGACTGCACTGTGGAAAGTCTTTTTTCTTTTTAATCTTAGGCATGAAAAAAACCTCTTAAGAAATTTCTCACAATTTACATGATGTTTGATCAACAGATAAAAACGTTATTGACAGGCTAAGCTTACTAGTACCTTAAAAGTAAGATGATTTCACTTCTGGAAGGTTCTTGTATTATTCCTCATTTATTGGGAATACCATCCTGTATTTCTTCATTTGTGAGAACCCTAGATCTAGTAATCTGGGGACACTGTTTTATGAAGGCTGTCTGCACAACATTGTCATCTGTTACTTTCATGATCTAGGGTGTTTTTTCAGGACTTTCCTCCCACATTTATTAAACATTCTTTGTTAGATGTGCTATTCTAAATGGTATGATTTTGGTGCAATGGCTATTTTGGCACAGAAAGTTGCAACTGAAGAATCATCTGCTGATTGACAGGTCAATTGGGATTGAACTTGGGCGTGTCATACTCAAGAATGTTTTTGAATAAAAGTAATATCCTTCTTTGAAAACGGTTCTTTACAGAATTGTACCAAATGTTCTCTCCTATTTGAGAATTTTCCTATTACAAAGGGACCTTCACAAGAGGATATTCTAGGAGTTCTCCTAGTCATCGTCTTTAAGATCCTTCAAGAATGTTATACCAAGCAAATGAAGACAGAACAGGGCAAAAAAACCTACTTATCAGAAAGCCTGCTAGGCAAAGACTGAAGCAGCTATGCCTCCTTTCTACTAACAGGGCTAATATAGCTAATAACTTGTCACACGATACCAAGAAATAAAGATTCAAACTCAGTTATTTTCAAGTTCGATGTCAGAAGAAAGAATTTGTAGAACTGGGAGGGAAGGGGCCATTTGCACAGTTGTGTTTGATCTTTTTTGTATCTCTCTTCCCCACTCATCACAATTGAGGTATAGCTCATTTAGAAACCCTGCTTACTGTCAGTCAGGGATAGAAAAAGAACTAGAGATTGATTAGAGCATCAATCCCCTACTACAGCTATTTGAAATTATCTATGTACACACACATATAAAAAATTATAATTTCTATTTTATTTTTGCAGCCTAAAGGACTATCTATGTTCTACTCATATCTCATCTGACTGACTCAACTTTAAGACAATTTTTGCTGGGAGTTCATCAGCTTTCTCATCACCTGTGGTCAGGATGAGGAGAAATCTTACCACTTTGATTTTATCTTGGGAACTTACATAGTATCACATAAATATTTGGATTAAAATCTGTAGTCAGGCAGTATAGCCCCAATTTCATTCACTAATTACCTACCAGATGTACATTCCACACAGATACTTATCACTAATTGAAGATATTTAAAATAATTGCTTCAATGAATGCACCATTAAGAATTTCATCTAATAATTCTACTCCAGATTGTTTCAAAAAAAAAACAAAAAAAAAAAACCACAAACAATAAGAAACCACAAACAACCAACTGAAAACCAAAACTCAGGAGATACAACCAATGGTTGTATCTACATCAAGACCACTGTTTAATATTTGTTATTTAAGTAGTATCCTAAGCCCACTGTAACAAAAAACAAATGAGTTGAATTCAATAGTCTCTATCTCTAATTATGTCAATAAGATATTAACAGGAAAAAAATTGGTTCTATGGCTCTTAAGAGCTTAATTCCTAAATTTATGACATGGGATCTTTCTTTCATTTGTCAGAGGAAGAAAAAAACAGCAAAAACCAGATCCCTAAAATGAACACGTACAGTTGAGGACCGTAGTTTACTGTCACTGAATTTTACTCTCCTTTTCATTTTCAGTAATTGCAGTAAAATAGCTGCTCTTTAGGGACATATTAGGAAGAGAACAGTAATTAAGCTTAGGAAGGTATAATCTGTCTAAAAATGAATTAGAACTGACTCAGTCTAAAACTAACATATTATAGATTCAAATGAAAACCTAGCTGTACCCTGTGAAGAGCTTATTCAAAAACACTTCCAGATTTCTAGATGTCAGCTCTGTCACTTTGGGCACATTTATTATCCTCCTCAAAACGTGTAACCCTTTCCATGTGAAAAACGGCATCACTGAGAAGTCAACACTTTCTCTCCCAAAGGAGCAATGCCTGGGAATACAAACAAAAATCCTAAAACCAGATAAATAGAAACTCTCTTTATGAGCCTGCACACTTTATCAACGCAATCACTTAAATTGCCCACATTATATTAGCAAAACATATTGCCCACGCTCTATTTTTCGAGGCAATCCCATCAGTAATGAAATCAACATCTCAAGGGCTTTTAACAGCTAGTTTTACAGCACAGCTTTTGGAATTGAAGCAGTTTACTAAAAATAAACAAACTGCCTGTTGAATAGTTCCTATACTTTGTCTCCAGCTAGCAAACAGAGGAAGGAGGACTAACAATCCATAAACAGCTGCTTTTTAGATGATGTGCCTGACAAAGAAAAGCAGTGAAACGTAGTTGGATTTATTTATTATGACCTTCTCAGACAGTCTACAGAAATCAAACAGACCAAAAAAAAGTGGACTATTGGAACATGCATTATCTACTAAATTTTCATGAAGTAGTACAGGTATCAGTGAAAGATACCATCAAGGTCACTGGACTTCCCATTCCTGCAAGGTCAGAACTGGTATACTTCCAAGTTAATATGATGTCGTTGCTTTCCTGCCTTCCACTCCCTCATGCCAGTGTTAGACCTTCCCTTACTGAAGGGGCAGCTTATTCTGACAAGGCAAACTACTGGATTTATTGTTAAAATTATTTTAGTCAATAGTTGAACAGAAGAAAATAAAAGGGCTTTAACCAGACCTCTTAGATTTCTTCACTATAAATTATAAAACCAGAAATTAAACTCAACAGAAAGCAAAATAAAGCATGATCCTCCCTAGCCACTAAATCATCTGTGGCAACCTGTACAAATGGATGTATTTTGGAACGTACCCAAAGTCAGACTGTCGAAGTTAGTTTTAAAACAAGATGTGAATTCGCTTGCTATGTTCTGCTCTTGACTTAACCCTCAGAGATATCGCTAAAAATTCACTAGACAAGCAGATAAGGAAGCAAGGGCAGTATCATTGATAGTAAGTTGTACAATTTTTTTCCTGTAATTTTGCAAAGCCCTGCCCTCCATATAAAAAAAAAAGTAAATGTGGTACATGAAATGCCTTACTACGCCCCAAATAATCTGTCATGAGATGATATTGATTCTTATTTTAATTGCAAATTATATTCTGATATTTATCACGTTACATTGCATTTCTGAGCATCATTCAACATTTAACTTCCATCTGCCAATGATATACGAAAATCTTGTACATAAAAATTTTTAAACCAGTAAAGGAAACAGGTGACAACAGCTTCTTCTAGGATATAGACCTAAACTTAGAGAATGCATGAGATCTGTATGAAATTAATGTAAGCAAGGAGGCTATTAAAGATTTACTGTCAATCGAGAAATACTGGTTTCGTTTACTTTTAAGAAGTTTTGCAACACAATGGTATAAGAACAAGTAGATCTGGAATACTGTGTATTCTGTTCTATGGATACACACACAGAGAGAGAACAGCTCCTTGCCATGCAGTTAATGCTGACGGATAAGACGCTGGCTCAGTTCCAAATCTGACACACAAGGGCACATCCCGGAAAACAGGCGGTTGGTTTTGAGTATGCGGGACTACAGAAAACCTACCTTCTGTTAGCATGCCAGACAGTAAAAGAGGTTCAAAATCTAATGTAATAAGGAGAGCATTTTATTTATAAACACTTGCCAGTGCCTAGCGAATGGTGGAGGATATAATAAGCGATTTCCCTACATCATTTATTTTGTAGTGCAACACGGAGACGCACATGTCCCAGCTCCTTATTGTATGTTAATATTAAATCATTACACATGGCAGCTGTTTTGTGTTCCATGTGGTTTTCAGTTTCTTGCTGACAGGTGTTCAAATCACAGAAACTATCCCCACATGTAGTGGCAGCTGGCCACACTGTCATCTCCAAGATACCAGAAGTGGAAAAAAGGAGGAGTTTGTTTACTGGGATGATTAATATGATCATTAGATAGCTCTGTTTGGTTTGAAAACAGAGCAGAATTGAGAACTGTGTATTTTGAAATACTTCAGAAAAAAAAACAACCTGTCTAAGATTATAAGCAAGATGTTGGTTTTTGTATGGAAAAACATGATTGTTTGAAATATTTGGTGAAAAACATGAGGTACTGTTTGCAGAAATTTCCTTTAATTTAGTGAGCTTTCCATAACACGGCTGCATTCAAGACACTTAATCTCATCATTGTAAGAATTCAATACAGCACACAAATAGATCATGTCATATCTGAATTCAGATTTTTGTGTATTTTTGGATGTTGTAGTCATTTTTTCTCGTAATAAATGAGAAAAGATAAAAGACGAGAAAGGTTTAATTTACAAGGTAACATTAGGTCAAACGTCTTGTCATGTTTTTGCTTCATTTACACCGGGAACACAAATCAACAATACTATTTTCAGCTGCCTGTTGGAGTGACAGTCCATCTAATTGTACATGAAGTGCTCAGACGCGCTAAAAGATATAACGCAAAGACATTGCGACACCCCATAACGCAGAAGGTCACCCTTCGGGGGCTGGTGGAACCCCACCGTGTGCTTCTGCCCTTGCAACCAAGTGATCAAACGCCATCGCAACGATGGCAGGACAGACGGGACAGACTTTGACTGGCTTTATAGAAACATATCTCAGTGAAAGAACAGTGGCTGAAGAGCAGATTTTGGACTACTTCACTGAATAGCCTTTCCCAAACATCGAGTGTGCCCAACATGCCATGATCCAAGCTTTTCTAAAGTTTACAGTTAGAGAAGCTGAAGTCCGAATGGGCTCCATCTGACACTGACGCTCCTCTGTTTTCCCAGTTAACCTCCAGGCTTTAAAGGGTTTAGCAAACTATTAACCATCTTGGTTGCAGTCTCATTCCCTTCAGAAATTCTAAACCCGATATTGCAGAAAGGCATGGATATTTCATCCTCACACCTGCCAACCCTGGAGGGAAATATCTTTAAAACAATCTTCTGGGAATGCTTAAAAAAAAAAAAAAAATCCTGAGAGCACATTCCCCAGAAATTTTAGAAATCTTCAAGAAGCACTGTGACTTTGAAAAGAAAAGGAAGCAAAAACCCCCAGCAACAAAAAAGGCAAGCTAATTCAAAGCATATTTTCAAGTATCGGATGTGCTCAACTGTAGCAACTTTTGCTTCTACCACATGAAGTTACAGCTGAGCAGTACCGCTGAAATGTACTCCAGTAAAAAAAAAAATTACAAGAAAAAAAATAGTTTCTTTTTTTATTTTAAGTGGCTACAAGAGAAATAAGTGGTGTTTTTTAAATATCAGATCTAACCTTGCTAATAAATGTGTGTATAAGCATTACAAGATTCTGATTATCTGTAGTGTGCGCTGAATGCAGTTTTCTTTCTGTTTAAAATCACTTTTGAAAACATACAGTAATTTCTACAACTATAATTCATAAAACAGGTTGCCTTTCACCTAACATTACATTTAGATTATATTTATATATATATATAAAACTCTGGGGAAGTTTTTAATTAAAGGGTACCTGCATTTATAACGAGCAAGGAGGAATCTCCTAAATATGCCAGGAGCCCCAAAATTACCTAAGTGAGGCTCAGTTGCATACTATTTACAGGCCATTGCTTGTAAGGCAAGAGAGAAGCAGGTCTGTCTGTCTGTCTTCCTCAGTAGCTGATAGGGCAGATGGACGACACATGCAGGAATTTCCTCAGAGGCATTAGCTTCCTTCCCTCTATCCAGCTCTAGCTACTGCTGCACCAGTTAGTCTCCAGCATACTAACAGCAACTCAGCACAGAAATCAACATTTCTGGTGCAAACGAGCACTACGCAGGCTGACGAAACCTCAGTCCCACAGTGCTTTCTGTGCCCGACGAAAAGATAAATTATCTGCCTACAAAAGACAGAATGAAACGAGCTCAGATGGGAATTGTTCCTCAGTAGCGTAAGCCATGTGCTGATCAGCAATCCAAAACTCCGATTTTGGACCCGTATGAAACCAAAGAGAGCAGATGCAGAATCCACTGGTCTGGCAATAAATCTCCCCTGCCCCCCAGCGCTGTGGTTTTCTTTATTGAACCGACTCCCTTAGAAGTTCACAGCTGCCCCTCGAGCCTGACCTTCAACCTCCGCCTGACTTGGTGTTGCGAGGATTATTAACATCATGTCTTTTAGTGCATATCAGCAGTTCTTGTTCGGCCATGGGTTCTTCTTTTTCGGGAAGTTACTCTTTTTTCTCTCAAACAGGAACGTAACTCTTGAAGGTACAATGATGTGAGATACTCATATTCAACTAATTACTACTGCACTACTCGTGCCTATGTCACAAAAGGGGGTACTGATACTTGGTACTTTATGTCGTTCAGCAGACTAAATCCAGTGAGAACCCCATTACTGATTACAGGAAGTCCACTCCTTGGACCACTGAGAACAAGATGTGCAGATGCAATTCAAAACAGAATAAATAGATCCTTTGCCTAGTTTGAGGTGCATTCTAATTAATTATTTTAATTAATAAAAGGATACCCAGAACAAACTGCTGACTCTCCCCCTCCTCCAACAGGAAAATGAAGGCACAAGAGCGTACTTTCCATCCCCCTTCATTGTCCTTCATGTTGACATGGATACAGAATTTGGGACAGATCAGAGAATCCTGCAATTACTAGTCCCAAACAGACTGGGCAAGTTTCAAAATCTACCTGTCCACATCCCGTATCTGATCATGTTTCAAATATGAGATTTTTTTTCCCAGTAGTGGAACTCTGCTTGACCTGACAAAGCTCACAGCACTACCTAGTGAGGAGAGACTCCCTTTTTTGCTATTATGGAATCATCTTTATGCTTTCCTAAAGGTAGTACTACTAAATACATGTTAAATATCAATAGTAACCATTTAAATGAATTAAAGAGTAAATAACTTCTATCCTTGCGTAATTTTATCCACACTTCTGTTCATTTAAACTGATAAGTAACATAATCTGGTTATGAACTAGAAATATTTTCTCCTATTCTGAGCATGAGACTTATTCTAGTTTTATTTGCAATATAATAATTATCTCTGTGTAGCCCAGCGAAAAAAAAGCATATTTTTTTCCCCCATATAAAAACAGCTACATAAATTTTCACTTTCCATGAACGCATATTTCAAATCTGCTTACTAGATGTTTTATACTAGTGCTCTGTGACCAGAAGAAGGAAGAGATTTAAGCAACAGTGTAAGGAAATTAATCTTTAGACCTAACCTGCCATGTTAAAATATCCCAATATATCTATATTAGACCGAAGTCAAAAGTCAACAGAAGTGTAGTCTGCCTAACCTCCTTATTCCTACATTAATCAATCTCATCCTGCTTCATTTTGCTTTTGGAATAGGAAATAAGAACTGAGAGTAAGGGGGGGAGGAAGATGATTACACAAACATACTCTTCAAGGAGATAGATCCACTGTAGCTAGACTATTGAAAAAATAATAAAATAAGGTAAGATAATGCTTTCTTTGTGTATAAACAAAGATCAGTCATATTAATGAAACAGTCAAATAGAACCTTCAGGCCTAGTGTAGTAAATCTCCAGTAAATTTCAATTAGTATTGAAGTAAGAGGGAGAAAAATCATTTCCAGACTTACAAGCAATGCATATACTTAGAAAAAAAAAAAATGCTAATAACTTGGATGCAACCAAGGACTAGGTCATTAGATAGCTAAATTCATCATTTATACACACTATAATTAATGGATATCTAGTTTTCCAGATACATGTCTTCCTAAAAAACCAAAACACAAACATACATCAGTAAAACCACCATAATGTTGCCCTTCAATAGAGAGGGTGCCGTTTGATGGCCATTTTCAAGCTGGCAGTCTCTTCCACTGACAAATTGCCATAAAATATTCTGTGTACCAGAGCAGAAATCTCATTGTGCAAATAAAAGTCTTCAACAAAACAAACAGAAATGATCAGCCACATCGTACTAGTGCTTTGCGAAATAGTGAATGAATAAAACAAAATGATATCAACAGAGACCGAGGAGAAATTTTTACAAAAATCTTTTGTACAAAACAAATGTATGCATTATACATATTGAATTTTGATTCTAATATTGAATTTTCCTAAATGTTGTTAACTAAAGATATTTTAAAATGTCAAAATTCAAGACCAAATAATGCTTACATTACAGCAGGTAAATGCTGTAGGTTTTGGACAAATACTATCATGAATTCACTTCACCACACACGATCCTAGGATCTGATCCCTTCTGTATTGAAGTGATGGTGAAACTGGAAGACAGAGATGCTCATCTCTCACCTATTCCTTCTCCATTCTGACATGCATAACAGAGGTGAACAGAAACCCTAGATTTAACTGTATCAGAGACAAAAATCTTATGAACTCTCTAAGAAGGGAGACTTCAGCCCCACATCTGGGCAGTGAGTCTTCAATTGAGTAAATAATGGAACAAATCAACTCAATACCTTCGGATCAGTAAAATATGTAATAAAGGTTTCTTCCTTAGCTTTTGCTTTCTATCCACATGCTGGCCAGTAAATTAGAGCTAATGTTAAGAAAAAGCCGCCCAGGAAAATCTGCCCCTGAAAGGGACAAAGAAGAATCTATACGTCCTTCCCAAGACACCCCTGCAGCAGGCTTTTCTCCATTCCATGGATTATGCCATGAAAGGAGGCCAACCATAGACCAGAAGAATAAAGCACAACTTGTTTCTCTCTTCCTAGCTGCTCTAATAATTTGGGAGTTTTTAGTTCATATAGATTGAAAAGCACATGCTGCATCGATTTCTCTGCTTCTGTAGACATGCTTAAAATAGAAGAAAAAGTGGGTTTAGCTTTTGCTACTGCTCAGTGGCTTGGTGTTGACACCAATTCCCTACTGCATACCTCCGAAGACCTGGTTGCTCACAGATTGCAGTTCTACGCCACTATGATTTACAGAGTGCGAGACGGACAATTACATAACTGTTTACTTAAACTCATAATTTCTCGGAAGCCCTACACAATCCTTTTGTTATCTTAATCTCTAATAGGCATATGCAGCGTGAATATATCATGGCATGAAACTGGATATAGCTGACTTTGCCTGTCTGACTGGTGACTTACTGAGTCCTGCATGTCTGAACTTCTGGGAAACAGCTGCTGGTCCCACACTGAAATTAGAACATTTGAGCTAGTCTGATTTATGTTAATTCCCGTGGGAACAACGACATGAAAAATGAACAGCACTTGTAAATAAAGTACCAGTTCTCTCAGTGGTGAAAAAAACACAACCCAACGAAATAATCTGTTTCAGAACACAGCAACCTATTTGCCACCTTGCTACACGGAAACATAAACAGCGTCATGGTATCATGGAAAATGGAGCAGTGAGTATTCAGTTTTTCAGAGGAGGAGGTTATCTGTCCCTATCTTGCTATTATTTGAAGAATTAGTTTCCCACAGATATAGGGTTGGTTTTATTTGAAGAAGAAATACTATGACATTGCGGGGCATAAGGGAGGTGAGTAAAGTGAAGTCTATGTAGAAAAAGACAAGGTACAGGAAATACGTCCAAGTGATCCAATAGTCAAGAAGTTCATATCATCCAAAATTTAGAAGCCATTACAGTTTACCTAGTTCTGATTGCTCAGCCTGACAGGTCAAACATTTGAAATCTGTTTTTTTAACATGCTGGACTCTCCTGGGAGACTCCACACATTACACTGTCCACTGATCAAGGCTGGTATCCATGAGAGAAAAGCCAAGGTGGCTGGAAATGATTTCTTGAGGATTTCATAGTTTTTCCTGTAAGCGGGAAGAATAATCCCTCCGAATATTTATTGTAGTCGCAAAGATTGATATAAGCAATGGAATAACTAGATGTTTCTGTGGCGAGAATACGATAGGATCATGTAGTAGTATAGCTGAGATACTTCTCAGGTATGCATATGCAACAAAGGTTGTGTCTTATATTTTATGACCTATTACCATTCAGGATTTATTACTTCTGAAGCTCTATGAAAAATTCTCATTGATTGCCCAAGTGTCCAAGTTTTTCCTTAGGAGCACCAGCAGCTTTTAAGCATATAATCAACTGGAGATTCTGCCACTGGAGCTACCTGAGGTAGCAGAGCACAGGCAGGGTTACTTCAAAAGTTATAGTTTAAGGAACATCTCTTTGTGACACTAAGTCTATTGCTAGGCTAGATTGGAAAGACACAGTAAGAGGAGGCCAGGAAGGAAAGAGGCATGGTCAACATGTTTGCAACTACATAAAGTCAACAGCTGAAGCCATTTCAAAGGACAGAGCACTAACATTCTTACTAGTCATTTCCTTACGAATTTTACATGTCAAGCGTAATATGGAGCTTAATAAAAAAAATTAAAAAGTAATAAAAAAACCCCAAAACAAAACATGCATCCCCTCCCTTAGGTTGTTGTCAAGATTTCATTTCATGTCTGAAAAGGCATAAGATACAGAAGCAAAACCCACACTAGTAAATTTAAGAAAATTGCAGATTGTTTATTTAGTGGGGGGAACTCCAGAAAAATATCTTATTTTTTATGTCTAAAATTTGAAAGTGACAGCCCATAACTTTACGGTGATGTATAAACTCTAATACAGAAATTGCCACTGAAGTGAAAAAGCTGCCATCAACAGCGTTATTTTCATACAACGTGCTGATAAACAGTAATGTTTCAGAAAGTCCCAAAAGGAAATACACACATGACTGTTTGAATACCTCCACATTCTGCAGCTCTTCAGATGAGACTTTATTTCAAGCACAGAGTGACCTGAATTTAAATTTTTATATGTTCTTGAACGGTATAATTTGCAAACCTAAGTTGACTAATCTGCAGTGGTATTAGCGCAAACAGCTCTGAAAAGGGAAGGAGGAAAGGATGTTTATAACCAAAGAAGTAAGAAAACCTACAAATATCCAAGGACTGAAGCAAGGGCAGGGGAGAAAGATACAGCACTTAATACAGATATTTCCTCAATGATTGCCAATCCAATTGTGTCCCTCCTCAATGTGCTAAAGGAGATTAAAGACTTTACTACCGTCTTCAGGGTTTAGAGGTAAATTAATGCAGGATAAGACTTATTGGACCTGGGATTTGGACTAAAGCACAATATAAAATAAACAGATGAAAACTGCTATCAATAGAAGCTATTAATAAGAACTTCAATGTGGTTTTCTAATTTTATTTTTTTAAATATTTTTTAAACAACTGCACTGACTGAGGAGGGTGAGGAACAGAATATATATGCTGGAAATAAAGCTGAACTAAAAATAAGGAGTGTCTACTGTCACTCAATGTCTTAATGCCCTAATATTTCTCAAAAACACAGGTGTAGCAAGATGCAACACAACTGCTTGGTTGTCTCAGGATGAAAACCTTGGGGATTCAGATGAGGCACAGCACTACTATGAATTTTGAAATATGCAATTTTTAGCCTTACTTTAACAGGTGGGAGGAGGAGGACACCAATACAAAGTCAGCTCTATTTCACTAACCATATTCTCCTTTTTCTAGTCTCCCTGAAATTACACTCCAAACTCCATGAAGTCAGCTGCCCAGTCTCTAAAATTTGTATGAAAGGGTTTTGTCTTCAACATTTTCAAAACTCTTAAAGAAATATTTCATAAGTCATGGGTATCACTTCTCATTCTTTTTTCTAACTGCATAAATTACAAAATACAAATTGCCATCTACATATAAACTACACAAATGTACCTTACAGCCATCATGATGCTGTTCCCTGGCAGCTCCCTTACTTTATCCATGGAGGAATTCCTCAGGAACTCCATCAGATAAAACTCTCCAGAAGCTTCATTCTGAGCTTTTGTGTTAGCGTTGATTTTGAGGGAATGCATTTTGTGCTTGGCTGTCACATGAGGCAGCCTCTCATTGCTGAAGCATTCTAGTCAGCAGCAAAGCAAGATAGATACTTTGGCATCCGTTACCTGTTAAACTAATAGTTACCTACTTTTTTTGGCAAGTGGCATAATAATTCTCCCCTCGGCAACTACTTGAAAGTACAGCAATTACAGCTCGTGCTAGAGCTGGACGTTACAGAAGCAGGAATCTAAGTTTTTGCACATCAAGAATACCATAGCTACAAAGTCAAGGAGTAAAGACTGGATTGATTTTTCTGTGTCCTAGCACTTTGTTTTTTTCCAGAGACAATGCTCAAAAAGCAAGTTTTATGCAAAATCTACCACCACTTCATCAACTCTCCAACGAAGCACAATAGAAACAACTGCATCGCAGAATTCTGTCCGTAGTTATTTTGGATTCTAGAACTGATGGATGAGGAAAATGGTTACTTTTGAGCAGATGACAATGAAGCATTAACATTTTAAGTCCCTAAATGCCTGGCAAACTCAGTTTAGAAACTGGAATATCGAACTCGTATTTCATGGCCAATGGATCCGTACCATTACACGCACATTCAAGCAGACTAACCTTGTTGCTGGATGCACTAGGGCAAAGACAAGCAGACCATCGGCATGCAGTTTCTCTAGCTTTCCTTGAACTACTGGACTAGCTAACCAGAAAAATGGATTAGCAAAATGAGAAGAACGAGAGAAATCAAGCCTTGTTCGTCGCAGATAATGCCACGGTAAAGCATTCGTACTCAGGAACTGGTTACAGGCTTCTGGGCTGTAAGCTGACAGAGTTGAAGGTACCTTTGCAACAATCATGATTCTAAATCAAATGTGAAATCAGAAAAGGGAAAAAAAAAACCAAAACAAAAAACAACCAAACCACAAAACAGACACCCGAAAATCCCACCAAGCAAAAAACATCACCCCACCACCTAAACATTCAGGCCAAATTAAAGAAATAACTGTAAATATTCCTTCAAACAAACAAACACTAATCTTGTAGCCACTCTCCAGCCACAGAGCTAATGTCAAATATCGTGCACACTGTCTTGCTTTCAGAGCGATTCCTTTCGACATGGGTGTTCTCAACAAAGAGAAGATGCTCAGGACAGACTGGGGATGGGATCCCCATTTGAGCAGAATCCTAGTTAAAACTTGACACCCTTATCCAACTAATACTGCACAGCAACAGTACAAAGTGTTCCCCCTCTTTCTCTTTTCCCCTCTTTATATTCTGCAGGAAATATTTGCTATAACAGCCTTG
>VWZK01016699.1:0-42017 GCA_013396935.1 Baryphthengus martii | reverse complement strand
GCATTCGTACTCAGGAACTGGTTACAGGCTTCTGGGCTGTAAGCTGACAGAGTTGAAGGTACCTTTGCAACAATCATGATTCTAAATCAAATGTGAAATCAGAAAAGGAAAAAAAAAACAAAACAAAAAACAACCAAACCACAAAACAGACACCCGAAAATCCCACCAAGCAAAAAACATCACCCCACCACCTAAACATTCAGGCCAAATTAAAGAAATAACTGTAAATATTCCTTCAAACAAACAAACACTAATCTTGTAGCCACTCTCCAGCCACAGAGCTAATGTCAAATATCGTGCACACTGTCTTGCTTTCAGAGCGATTCCTTTCGACATGGGTGTTCTCAACAAAGAGAAGATGCTCAGGACAGACTGGGGATGGGATCCCCATTTGAGCAGAATCCTCATTAAAAAAACAAAACCACCTAAAAAAAAAAACAACACAAAAAAAACCCCAAATCTATGCAAAAAAACCAAACAAAACTTCAAACCCCCCAAAACAGATAAACACATCAGTGAAAAGTCAACAATCAGAAGTCTGCCATGTCAGCTGAAGTCCTCTACGCATATTAAATATTTTTTTCCACTGGAATTCCCCAAGGTAAAACAAGACAGTGGAAGGAAAACAGAATAGTAGGTGTTCTGTCTGCCAGTCCACATGAAATATTGATGATAACTCATGTGGAAAAGATTTAATGTTGAAGTTTATCAGCACTTGACACATAACACATTCAGAATAATTAGGAATTACCGTAGGTGATAAATAGACCAGACCTTTGTGTCAATAGGAAGGGTCAGTTTTGTAGCAGCCTTGTTCTGTGTGGGCGTAGTCACAAAGACATGTGTTACTAATGCGAATTTCTCATTAGAAAGGAGAAAAATACACACATACACACAAAGAAAACACACTTAAAAGAAAAAAGATTTTTTTTCTCCAAGTATTTTTGTGAAACTTGACTCACAAAAGGAGACCAAAAAAGCCAAGATTACCTACAAAACTATGAGTGCCTTTACACAGAGATCAAGGTTCCAGTGGCTGCAGCTCAATCAAATCGTAATTTTAAGAAAATCTACGTGACTGGCAAAATCTCTTAAAATCTATTCCTCTAGCTGAAGAACCAAACAGTATCTTCTTAACCTCTTCTGTCTTTATCTAACCCCTTTCATAACATGCCTTGTCTTTCTAGGAGTGGTTAGGAAATAGTTGTAATTCATAGACTAGGTAATAATTTCAGAAGGCCAAGCTCTGTACTTAGAGTATTTTGGAAGCTGAAGAGGTGCAAAGGGGGCAAGAGCATAGTTTCTGTACTTCTGAAGAATAATCTAGTCTGAACAAATACATATTATAAAAAAAAAAATTAGATGTTCTTTATGGTACCAAGTAAAATAAGCAGTTAAGCTGTTATGCAGATCTCTAAGAGACTGTTTAAATAGCACATGGAAACATCTGCCTGTGTATTTTTTGCACTGTGCTTTCAAAAGGAATGTTGACTCCACAAATAGCTTCCTGTGAAAAGTCCTATTTTATTCTAGAAATAAGTGTTCTTAATTAAAAGCCTGTTTGGTTTTTTTTGTTAGTTACTACACAGCACTAACTTCCATCATTATCTGTTCCCTTCTCCATATACTCTTGGAATAGTTAAATCACCAAAATGCATCTAATCATGGAATGGCATGTATGATTTTGGGTCAGGAGAGGGGAAGAATCAATTTTTGGAGCTCTTTTATAATAATAAAGCAGATCAAAGCGAGCACATGTCCTGCAGGTCTGGACATAGCTCATACTTGGAAGGAGATACGTGAAAAGCCACCTGCACCTGTCTGCTGCTGGCTACCTTTGCCTTGCTCAGGTTGCCTTTGCCGGCCTCCTGCAGCCACTGCAGAGCTGACAGAAGCCACTTGCCCAGATCAAGCAACGTGGCAAAGCAGAGCAAAGGGTTTATCGACTAAACCCAAACAGCTGCTGTTTCTAACACAACTCTTCCCAGCTTTCAGCTCGCTCCGACTCCTGCTGTCTGGCAATGGCTGAGGATAGCTGTGCTACTGATGGACAGACAGAACTATAAATACCCACGCTCTTGCTCTCTGGTCACACACTCAAATCTTCTCAGGCATTCAAGATCTTGAAATTCAAACCAAAGCCTCCAGAAATGTGGATGCGATCAGCGCAGTTGTGCTCAATTCTGGGTTGTGTTAGTTTTCGGTCGGTATTTTTGGGGGGTTGGGGTGTGGGTTCTTTTGATATTTTTGTTTTGTTTTGGGGGCGGTTGCTATTTGTTTTTCAGGCAGACACTGCTATTGCTAAATCGGCACAAGAGCAGTTCAAGATAATTATTTGCCATCTCCCAGGTTGGCTAATCCCCCCCGAGTGAGGAGGCAAGCCTGTTTTGCCGCCCTAGGAAGATAGGGAAGAGAGTCTTCTGGCAGCAGATCAAAGAGTTACCCTGCTAGCCTGAAATACATAGAAGGCAGAAGCAGCCTGAGCTTTTATTAAGGTAGTGAATGCTTTTCTTGTTTCACCGCTTAGCTGGCCCTTTAGTCAACTATGCTGATTACCTGAGGGAGGCACAAGCCAGCAGACTTCTGCTGTCTGTGTAGGGTATGTACAAAGGAACCTGTAAAATTCTGCCCGTTAATCTGAGAAAAAACCATCCAGCTTGATACGATTCCACCAACAAGCTATTAACTGGCACAGAGTTTGCACAACTCTCTATTTAGTTGGCTACTACTAGAAGAGCAAGTTAGAGGACTTTATGTTGCTTTTAAAAGTGTCTACCAGGTGCAGGTGCCCAGGGGATGCTGGCAGGGGTTTGCAGGGTGGCCTCTGAGACAGGGAGGGCCCGGGTTGCCCCGTGCCAGACACGGCCAGTTCCATCTGGCACTAACTAACCCATGGCTGAGCCCCGCAGCCACCACGGCGGCACCTCGGGGAAAGCCTGGGAAAGGGAGGGCAAAACGGTGCCTGGCGGTGAGGGGAAAAGTGTGAGAAACAGGAGAGGTAACAAACACCAAGGTCAGTGGAGAAGGAGATGATCTACGGTGCTCAAGCAGAGATCCACTGCGGGCTGTGGAAAGCCCGTAACAGTGCAGGGGAAAACCCTGAGAGGGAAGAAGCATTGGAGAGCAATCCCTATGTGCTGGCTGTACCTCCCCACAACCCAACCCTGCTACTCAGGGCAGAGGGTGGAGAACTTGGTACCAAAGGAGCGATGTCGAGCCTGGGATGAAGGGGCAGCATGAAGAGAAGCTGTTCTAGCTTTTGTCTTTGCTAATCAACATCAGACTCTATTTTGAATTAGCAATACATTTAATTTATTTTCCCCAAGTCAAGTCTATTTTGCCTGTGGCAGCAACTGGTAAGACATCTTCCTGTTTCTCTTGACACACAACCTTTCTCAGCCTATTTTCTCCCTGTTCCATTCAGGAGGTGAACTGAGTGAACAGCTGGGTGGGCATCTGCCTGTTAGCCAAGGCACTACCACACAAATGTCATGGCCATGTTACTTTGCAGAATGAAAAGGCTTCGTAGAGCTTACTGAGGTTTACAAATTTGATTTGGGTAAAAAGCTGAATAAGAGAACTTTCTAGTCATTTTTTTTTTAAAATGTCTTGAAAAATCCAGAACAAAAATATTTTGTGATATTGGAATTCCCTGTAGATTGAAAAAGAGTCTATCATCTCCATCTCTACACGTGCTAAGTGTGTCTTAAGCTATGATTTAGGCTCTGTATTTCTCTTATTCTTGCATAGGTGTGCATGCTGGATGCAATAACATTCTGGATCAAAGCAGAATGTTCCACAACGGCAGCAATTTTCTATGTACTTCGTGTATTTGTGAATGACTTTTCAAGGTGGAGTGACAACTCCTATTCTCTAATAAAGCTTTCCATTATAGGTATTGTCTTATAAAAAGAAATTAATGCATTCAAATCCATAAATTCTGCACCAGAAGAAAAGGAAAATCAGAACTGTGCATGACACAATCCATGGTAAGGCGTGATAATTTATACAACCATATGTCAACTCATATTTACAACACAAATGAAGGCACCATGGTTTCTAGAATGAAAAAGCCACTCCACAACTGTTCAATTGCTTGATAGCGACAGATGAGAGAGAGAGAAAACACAGCCTCCAATTTTCATATATCATACTGCGGATTGATGCACGTACATATTGCACTTTGAAAAACCTCTGCTGTATTTTCGCTTCATGATAAAATAACCTAAGACTCCTTTGACTTGCTGGATATCAAGATAAGCTGTGAGGAGAAAAGTAAACAACAAAAAAAGCTCTTTTCCCCCCCCCTAAATATTTAGTAGATCTCCATAAATCAAATCCAAAGAGATATTGAAAATTCATATAAGTTTTTGGCAAACCTCGTGCAACTGTCAGATGCACTTTTTTCTTTGAATGCACAGCTGTCTAATTGAGCATTAACAATCTAATAAGGTACACAACAGGACCCGAAGAGCAACTTTTCTTTCAGACCCAGCAGTGCACAGGTTCTGTATCACTCCCAGCTTTTCAATTAGTTCATAATTATAACATGCCTCATTTAGAGCTATAGGAACCCTGACCCTGTCAACAGTACTGGACCATAACATGTCTATCTTAATTAGATCTGATTAGTTCTGGGCCCAGATTTCATTGTGAATCTTAGCTCCATTAAAAACTGCTCATCTGTTTGGCAACTGTGGGTACTGCTGAGTCTTTTTCATCACACTGCACGAGTCTCCTTTGCTCCTCCTGACTCTCCTGCAGCGTTTTTCCTTGGCCCTCAGAATAAAGCAGATCATGGAAAATAACAGAAAGAGATAAAAGAGGAATTTTAACTGTTTTTTGGACCATTTCACACTGTATTAGATTGGTCAGTTGCAGCATAATAAGGCTTAAAATTCGTAAATCATATTTTGGGAACCTCACAGACATGTTGAAGACATGACAACATAAAATCACTTATGCACAGAAAGGTGCATAAATAGATGGTGTGGTGTTCTGGTTGGTTGTTGTCATTTGGGAGGCTGTTGGGGGGGGGGGTTGGTGTTTTTTCTTTTTAACATCAAAGGCAGTAACAGTTCGCAGCATTACAGTTCTGGAGGTATTTCTCCACTGCAGTATTTTGAGCATATTTTTATATTTTTAGGATGTATAAAAGCCTTTCACCAGTAATAATTTAATCTTGAGGTTTTGCAACATGTAATTGCTAGAAGGAAATCACATTCATTTTAATACCATTTCCCTCTTCTAATGATTGATTTTTCTTCTGTATCAAGACTTTGGGGTAATATTAAAAGACCAATATTGTTTTTTCTCTTATGAGATAATAGCAACAGACATTCCCTAAGAATTAGCTAGCTCTCTATACTAAAAGCCCTATTCCCATAGTTAATTTTCATATCTACAGATACAACTTAAAAACCCAAAAACCACCACACACAAAAAAACCCCACAACAAACCAAAACACCTTAAAAATTTAGCTTACAAAAATTACTGCTATACTGTGCTGCTAGAATTTATTCCATGTCCAGATTATAGTACTTTCTTTGACTGCAAGCCCCCCTTTCTCAAATGCCCCAATGATTTGCATGTACTGGAGGTAATTGCAGCAGAAAGCTGAAACACACCCAGTGTTAGAAATTCAGACTTAAAAGCCGTCATTAGATACACATTATGCCTACAAATGCATTGGCTAGAAAAGGCATTCCCAAGAGTTTCTAGTATTCTCAAAAATACAGTATTTGATTTAAATAAAGGGACAACTCAGGCCGCTCACTGAATGCTGTCTCTACAGAGATCAGCTCTTAAACCTCACTCTCTGCATGTCTGTTGTTCTTAGCAAGTGAATAGAGAAATCCTATGTGCTAACAGATTTTTAAACATATTCTCTACCTCAGAAATAGTAATTTGCATCTACTTAAATATGGGTAACTTAGTGTGAATTACTAAGGGATATAAAAGTTCAGAGTATCTGAACAACATAACTTGTAAAGGCACCGTAGCAGAAAACTTACTGTCCAAATCAAAGTTCAAGAGTGACCGAGCATTTTGGCAAGATGTTTTTTAGAAGTCAGAGCTAATCTGTGCCTGTGCAAGTTTACATAAGACATGATAAAAAAACCTATTTTGTTTAAAAAAACCCAAACCCTAGCGCATGCTTCATTATCAATGCCACACTCTAAGAAGCGTCTGAATTTAAAAGTTTGGTTTAATGAAGAAAGCTGAGTAGGAAAATCCAAAGTTTCTTCTTTTTTCCCCCTCTACGGTTAGTGCTGTGACAAGTATAAAAATACTTGGTTACAAACCTTCCATTACTATAACTTCCAGAAGCCTGCCTTTATTTTTGAGTGCGATATTCTTAAGCAGCAGGTAAGGAAGAGGTGTATTTACCACAATATCCTTGTTGCAAAAAGAATTGAAATAAAACAACCAATCAATCTTAGTTCAAACCATAACTCCAAACCTATTATTGTTCCTTGCTGCTTCTCAAGTTTAAATAGAGGTTACCTGAAAATTACACTATATAGAAAGTCCTAAAAAAATAAATAAAAAAAACAGAGATAGTCTCGATAGTTTTCTTTAAAGAACAGTTAGGAACAAAATGTTTCTATTAAAAGAAATAACTATGTCTTTAGAAATTTCAGGTGTCACAGTAGACAGTACCCCAGGTATACTCAAGCATGTGATATTAGCTCATTTTTTTTTGGTATTAAGTAGTAATAATGAAAAAAATTCATCTATTGTGTATTCCTCTCCTGAAATGTTATCTTAGGATTTCTTTTATGTGAGCACTGTTACTGTCCATTGAAAAAAGTCTTCCGGTTTTAGGAGTCTCAGTAGAGGAGAGAAAGGATAGCATTTCAATCTTCCATCTCTACTTCAGTCTACCAGCTGTGCTCCTTTAAACACAACCGAGGCTATCACTGACCACCTCTGCTACCAGGACAGGCTGCTGGCTCACGCTCACCTTGCTGTCACAAGGAAGCAAGTCCTTTTCCACAGAGCTGCTCCCCTGCAGCCTGCCCAGCTATTGCTTCTTAAGTGCAAGACTTGTCCTCGCTGAATTTCCCAATATTCCTGCTGGTCCATTCCTTTAGCCAAAGTCCAACCAATCAGTATTTTGCTCATCTAATTGTCCATCCCCTCAAACAGTAATAGCTTAACTTGGACACAAGAACATTGAGAGAGACACTGGGGAAAGTTTTGCTAAAGCTGAGGTAAGCGCCATGCACTGTTTTTTCCTCATCTGCAAATCAAGGTATTTTATTATAGAAGACAAGCAGGTTGGTGAGACATGATTTACCCTTGGTAATACCATTTGTCCCAGTCACTGCCTTCATAGGCCCAAAACTTCTACTCAGTGATTTTGCCAGAGATTGAATTGAGGTCTGTAGTTCCCTAGATTGTCATTTTCTGAAGTTGAGGGATGTGTGACAGTTGCTGTTGATAGGCTCTCTCCAGGTCTCCCTGGTGATGTTGCAGATGTGGAAAAAAAACAGGAGAAATGGTCTGAGGGCCAGATAAGCCTTGGCAGCCTTGATGAGATCCCAGGTCTGAGCCATCAGCAAGCCTCCCTGGACAGTAGGTCAAGTCAGCAGATATGGCCCTTGTCCCCTGGAGCAGGGAGTCTCCCACTGCGATCCCTTGGCACTTCCTCTCCCGATGGGCATGAAATTTAGAATCAGATCCTGTGACACTTCCCCAGAGGGAGCTCCCAGACCCTTGTTTACCACCAGGGCACCAGATGTATTCCGCAGCTTCTGATTTGTGGGAGCAGAGCCATCCTCTAGCTGCTGGAAGCCACAGGCCTCTAGCCTTTGTCACGACGCAGCTCAAACAAGCAGCCTCCATCTGCCAACCTTCCACGCAGATGGGGTGCAGGCACCTTTCTACAGGGTCCCTGTGAAGATCCTCGTGCTCTCTCCTCTTACCATGTAGCCTGCTCATCTCCTCCTGCAACACCCTAACCCTACAGGAACAGCCCTGCTAGCAGGATGCACTTCCACAGGTGGGGGACACCCCATTTCACTTGTTAAAAAAAAACAAACAAAAAAACAAACTTCCTTTAAAGACCAGAGAAATTTAATCCTTGCACAAAACCCTTACCAGTGGATGAATCCACTTTTAAGTTTCCTCTACTGCAAGTAGTGCATACTCAAGCAGGATTCAAATTTGGTTTATTTAATCAATAGTGTAGTTTTATCTTCCGCTTATTGTAACACGAGCATTTCCATTTTCTTCAGCAGAATCTATACAGCTTCAAGAACTGCTACTGCTACTTCAAACACAACTGCTACGATTTACTGAGCAGAGACCTTGTTTTCCGGTATGCCTGCCGAGGAATATAAAAACTACAGGGGCTGTAGATATCTTAAGCATATTTACACTAATTACAATATGGCCACTGACACAAGTGACTTGCAAGTGCTAATTTAGGCGAAATTTTAATCTCATTCGCATTTAAGTGATCATCAGTAAAATCTCTACAAATTCTTGTGCGAGTAATTACACACGTAGTATTTATTAGGTATTAAAGACACTGAATGGTGTAGTAATCTTTGCAGCTTTATCCCCGTGAATAAATACAAATCTTTTTACATCTGTGCAGATTTCTGCCTGATCTCCGCTCTCTATTAAGAGTGTGTCATGATGTTTGCAGAAACAGAACATTTATAATAAAATTCCATGCATACAACTTCCTATAAATTAACACAAACATATTTTTAATAGTGAGATCATCAGTTTTGTAAAACATTGTGTAAACACTAAAAATTAACTATGATTAATTATGATACTGTGACTTCACTACATGAAGTTTCATAATGGGGAAAAAAAAAAAGAAAATACTTTTCCTAGGTTTTTATGCAATACTTACTGCCATCAGTCATAGTAAAAAATATTTGCATGGAAAGATTAATGTGTTTTGTATAATAAACTGTAAATAAAAATGAACATTACAAATCACTGGGAATGATTTTACTGAATTTACATCAAACGAAATACAGTACAAGTTCATATTCAAGTAATAAAAGATGGAACTCATGGTGTATTTTATTAGTTGATATATTTACATTCCTTTGGGTCCTGTTGAAAGTTCAACAGTACTGTTTTAGATAGACTCCTAATTTCACTGCATCAGCTGATGGGGCAATGCCCAAGCACTGCATACTCTAATAGCAAAGGACATTGACTCATAGAAATTAGCATATTGCTGGCTTGCAATTAGTATTACAAAAATCCGTATATGTTCAACATATAGAAGATAGATTTCTACAGATTAATGATTGTTATCAGCTATCCATCATCTGCTAATTTAGAAGAATCGCCTTTTCAGAAGCATGTAAAAAACTGAAATCCTAACTTGCCTATTTTTGCTTTTGTTTTAAACTATTTAGGCTCCAGAAAGAACATTGTAAGTTTTCTTTCCAGTTTCAGAACCTGGTGATGTGCCATATCCGACCAGGAGTGCACAAGCCTATTAGGACCAGAACAGCAGTGTAGAAATATCTGTTCTGTGGTACTGACAGAAATGCGCTAGTTTCTATCTTCTTGACCCAGAAAAACTGGCAATACCCCAAAGCAGTTACGATGACAAAGAAGTCGTCTGCTCAAGGTAAGAGAACTGGATCTTTGTCAACAAAAACTCAAATCTATCTCCGAAAGTAGCACTCTGAGCACAGGCACACTGAATCCAAAGCAAAAAATTAATTTGGAACTATGAATTTCTCATGGATAAAAAAAAAAGCAGGTGAGACTTGTCGAGGACATAATCCATTGATACTGTTGTGTGGCTTCCAGCAACAAGCATCCAGTCACTCAACACTTACTCCTACAGTAGTTGGTCTGTCAGTTTGGCACTAGGTGGAGTGAGGGTGGGGTGGTAGGGTGTCTGTGTGTGCATCTCAGAAGCTAGGACAGTAGAAAAGAATAATTTAGTCTTGCAGACTCTACCATCACCTTTAGCAGAGTAATGAACATCCCATTTGCTTAAAGGTTTAGTTTAATGGAGCAAATTATTAACTATAAAAAGTTTTCATCGAACAAGTGTTACAAATATTTGACATGCTATCAGGCATGGGTGCAGGGCAAGAGATACAGAATCAGAGATATGGAAATATTTTTCCTTTTCCTTCTGTTCCCTTAAGAGTAAGTCAAGACTACAGCATTTAAGTCAATAAGCTATTAAAACTGCCTATGAACTACTGAAGCAAGAAAACGTCTTGCTAGTAAAATAAATTATGAGTATTGTCAACTTCTCCCCGCTGTTAGCTTAAAATATCCCAAGAATTACCAATAGCAAACTCCAAATCGCTTTCCCTTATTACTGCCATTCTCTCTTCCATGCCCCCAGCATTCCCTCTCCCTTTCTTCCTTGCCCAAGTAAAAATATAGATATAAAACTAAACAAGCCAAGTCCAGACAAGAGTCCAAGAAACATACCGGCTAAATCTAAATGTACTTGTAAATGGAAAAAGATACCTAGAGTGGAAGGGGGCTTCTTAGTGGGGCACACACTGCGTTTTGTTTGGTTGGTTTGTGGTTCATTTGTTTTTTGTTTTTTTAAACACAAAGGTGACTGTAGGAGTTGTGTTTCAATCCATGGCATACTGCATAAAATAAATTCAGGCATTCTTTTGAAGCTTAATAACTTGTTAGTTTTATATATTGCCACTTTCAATACTTCCCCCTCTCCCCCCCCCAATGGATGCCAAGCTTCAACTATGTAAATATATAGTTAAAATAAAAGTGATCCATCATAAGGGAAATAAGATTGTACCTAAAATATAAGGGCTTCTGGAAATGATGAGAGAGAGAGAGTTCTGACAGTCAGATAGATTAATAGTGTGATAATAAATTAAACATAAACCACCAATCTCAGCTGCTTGCGATCTAATGGTCACTCAGGGACACCGCAGAGCTTTAACATCTGATGCAAAGAGGGCAAAATTACCACTACACTGGCCTTTCACCTTCTAAAGACCCTGGGATTGCATATGGCACAGTGGCATACGTACCAGATGCTCACTTAAAACGTGCAACAATCGCTTCCCAGTAAAGCCAAACCGTTGAAGTGATTTTAGTCCCAGTTAAATCACAATGACTATAAAAGAAAATCAAAACGGAACGCGACTTTTTTTTTCCTGTGTAAGCTTTCCTGTTTGGGAGACCTATACTTAGATAAGAGAGGTACTTGTTTCACTTCAGGTCAAATGAGAGGGCTGGCCATTAAGTCCTGGGAAAAAAAAGCTTTGAAAAGCATTGTATAACAGTTGGCTTCCTTCAGCACATTTCCAGTATATCCCCTTTCAAATGAAAATGGCTATGCTTGAAAGCACAAAGTTGCAATTTAGAAAACCAATGCCACAGCATACACAAATAATGACCTCCAAACCAATAAAAATGTAAATCCAAATTTAATGGGACATTAAATACACAGGGAAATTAACATTAGATCAACAATTTTATCTTGCATACAATATAATTTGTTTCACTCTTTTGCAACATTTGGGAAATGAAATGTGTCTAAAAGATGGACTATACAACTGTGCCCAGCAGCACCTCAGCATTTAACCCTTATTTAAAAGTTTATTTCTATTCACCATCAAAAGGTTTTGTTTAATTACACCTTGTATCAACACGACAGTATTATATCAGTCTGGAAGTACTTGCTTTGAATAAATCTGATCTTCATGAGTAAGCAAAGAAATATTTGAGGGTTTTGTCTTTTTGTAGTTTGTTGGGTTTTTTTCCCCTTCTTTTCTCAAAACTGTATTTTTCTGCATATCTAACTGCCCAATCTGTTGTTTACTATTTAACCAACTACTAGCTGAATTTCTCATTATTAGTACTAACAACTTCTTCCACTCAGGAAGTAGAAATTAGTTGGACAAAGTAGTAAATTCTTAACCATGCTTTCCTGAGGCAGACAAACAGACCCCACCTCTACAGGCCCATGACTGCTCCATACTACGTACTACAGCTTCACATTGAACATGCTCCTGGAGTAGCATGGCATCTTTGTGAACTTTACATACAACTGACATCACAGAATTACAGAAACACAGCTCTCCACAGAAGCAGAATCCCTGCTTTCTACAGCTACCTGAAAGGAGGTTGTAGTGAGACCAGCGTTGGACTCTTCGCCCTAGTAACTAATGACAGGACCAGAGGAAATGGCCACATGTTGTCCCAAGGGAAGTTCAGATCAGACATTAGGAAGAATTTCTTTACTGAAAGAGTAGTTAAGCATTGGAACAGGCTGCCCAGGGAGGTGGTGGAGTCACCATCCCTGGAGGCATTCAAAAAGCAGGTAGATGTGGTGCTTTAGGACACGGTCTAATGGTCACGGAGGTATTGGGTAGAAGGGTGGACTTGATGATCTTGGAGGTTCTCTCCGACCTTAAGAATTCTACAAGTCTATGATAGAATGGTTTGTGTTAGAAGAGATCTAAAAAGCAATCTAGTTCCAACCTCCCTGCTACGGGCAGGGACACCTCCCACCAGACCAGGTTGCTCAAAGCCCCATCCGACCTGGCCTCAATCACTTCCAAGGAGGGGACATCCACAAACTCTGAGCAACTTGTTCCAGGGCCTCACCCACATTCACAGCAAAGAGCTTCTTCCTTACATCTAATCCAAACCTACACTTTCAGTTTAAAGCCATCACCCCTTGACATATTTTGAACTTTCATCCTCTCCATTTGATCCTTTCAGTCTTCAACATTGCCACATTTTTTTTTTCCAGATTTCACAGACATTTGCATGCCTCATGGACTGGGTGCACTGTAAATCACAAACGGGAAACGCTCTCCCATGACAAACCCCCAAGCCCAACTAATACTAAGCCATCAACTATTTCCACCAAATCAAAGATGGAGCCTCTGCTACTTACAAGGCACATGTGATCATTGATCAGACCATAATTTTACAACAATTATCGTGCGTTATCCTCTGAGATCTTACAGCACTAACATATGTTTTGCATTTAATATTTTAAAATTTGCATGTCCAAAAGACAAATTATCATACAGCTGAAAGCAAAAATTTGCATAATATATTTGTCAAACTGGAAGACACCATTAAACTGATTTCTAAGCCAACCCTCCATTATTCAAAATAACCCAGTTTGCTAGAGGACCACTGTACCAGTTGGCTTTCTAGAGCAAGAAGATATTCTGGCCTGAATTGGAAAACGAAAGAATTTTGAATTGACAACAGGAGGAGAAGGGCCTATTAAAGCAATTAAAAATAAGTAAGTTCTTACCATCTCTTAATGAGTTTTATTTTATTCTAGTTTTTAGAGTTTCTTGTGGAGTATTACTACTAAAGGAATACTTTGCATGTGAGCTAAACTCATGAGACAACATCTGGATGTTACATTCCACCTAATAGCATTTGCAGAAACAGGCTGCTGGGATGAATCTCTCACAGTGAGAATGTCTCAATTTTATTTACTTTATTATTGGCCTCTTGTATAAAAACACCTGGATAAACAACATCCATATATCAGTTGAAGGAGGTACAAGGAGTTAGCAAGTGTTGTTCTTCTTCTAGATATATTTTATATTAGAAAAGAGAGATTATAGCATATTTAGTGTGCTATAATGCAGTGAGCTCAAGAGAGGTGACAAATGTTAGTGAAGTTTTAATATCAAGCACTTTTGCATAGCCTTGACTGTCATGTGCCTTACCAATTCTGCAGAACATCAGAAAATTTGATCACTATTAGACTCCATCTCCTAAACAGTATAATCCATCCAAACAGAGGATCAAGATAGCAAAGTGAGAAGATGTTCAGTTACTTACACTTTCTCACTGTCGCAAATGTGTGACCAAATCTTATGCTGTTACGATTGCACCACCAGGAAGCAACGTCAACTTTATGATTTTCTCAGAATTAGCTACCCCTTGTGTAATGAGTTTTCATGTACACAATGCATTTCCAAAAATAATTATTCATTTTACTATTTACAGTCCCATTTTAAAGATTTTTTTTCTCCCAGCGCTTTTATTGAAGTGTAATGCTTTAGTGGCTTATTAAGACTTTCAGCTGTTTGGTTTCTTGCTCGGGTTTTAACTTTACCTCAGTCTCCATATACAGAAGTTTTTATAACGAAAACCACAGAGATTTCGTGTTTCTGAGTAGTACAGGAAGTGGTGAGCACAACAGAAGCGAGGGAACAACCTCCTTCGGTGTTTAGCAAACAGGTCTAACCTTCCTCCTATTGTGAGGAGGTGTACATATATTCGTAGCTCTGCCAGACAGACATCCATCTGGCATCACATTATAAAGCAGACAAAAATAAACACCCAACCAAAGAGCAAACAACCTCTCCAGGATTGGTTTCTGTGGCTTTTTATAGGAGATGCACAAGTCCGTGTCTTACGCAACCCCATTATCCATACTGGAAAGGAAAAAAACAAGATCCACTAAAGAGCTGTGCCTGAAAGGCTGATGACTGTTCTAGGAAGATGACAGGCCATCTTCAGGATCAGATACAAGCTCCCCAAGTACACAGTGATGCAAGAGCTAATAGTTTTTGTCATAGGTTCTGTATATCATGTTTCTATTTCATATAATCATTTAGGTTGGAAAAGATCTTTAAGACCAACCATTAATCTAGCACTGCCAAGTCCACCACTAAATCATGTCCCTAGCTACATGTCTTTTCACTACCTCCAAGGATGGTGACTTCACTACTTTCCTGGGCAGCCTGTTCTAGTGCTTCACAGCCCTTTACGTGAAGAATTTTTTTCCTAATATGACATTTCAATATGGAGAAGTTAAGGATACAGTACGCAAACTAAATTGTCCATCTGACCTCGTATTTAGCATCTGCTAAAATTTTAGTGTGCATTTTCCACGCATCTATTAAAAGTAATTACTACTTATTTATACAGTATGCATTCTAACACCAATAAAAAATGCTCATGTATTAAGAGGTATACACAGTTAAAATATTTTAAATTGACAAACATTGTATTTTGGTCAATATTTGGTTACACTGGAATAACACAGGCTGACGTTTCACACCACAAAGTGGATTTTATTTTTTTTTTTTTTCCTCCAATAAATAAGAAAGTTATTATATCTCTTTCCCCCCTCACTTATCCTCAGGTTAGCTTCTGGGAATACAATTGCAAACACTGTACGTGAATTTGGCAACTTCTAGCACAGATTAAGTAATTTCTTTGAAGAAATGAAGCAGCATTGAGAAAATTCACTTACGCATTCCTCTTGCATATAGTAATGTCATCAATAATACATGCCCAGCAACTTTTGGGTTTCTATTTTACACAGTATGAATAACCAGTTCTCACTTTTTACAGCTTCATTATCAATGGTATCAAAGTTACGACTTGGGAGGGGGAAGGAGGGAGAGGGATGGAATGCCAGCGTTAGACAAGGCAATCATTTCACCACAGTGAAATGAAATAAGGTTTTCTTTACTAAAAACGGCAATCAAATCCTTGTCAGATAGGACTAACATCAATCCAGGCTGTAAGAAATAACCGTGGCTAGAGCTGGTGGATGAAAAGGAGCTATAAGGGAGGAAAGAAAGAGGAAGGGAGACAGAGAGGCTTGAGATTTGGACTTCTGGAAGGCAGTAAATCTCGGCTGCCTGGCAGCATTGGGGACTGCAGGCATTTGAGAAACAGGCAGCAAGTCTGGTGTGCAGTCAAGACCAAGCATGTAGACCTCAATTTAAACAAGCTTGGGGAGTGAGCAAGCATGAGAAAAACCTGAAGCTGTGCAAGATGCTTGGATTTTCATTACAGTGCATAATCTTTCCCACAAAGTTTTCATTTTGCCTTTCCATTTGACCTTCTAGTCCTCCTCATAGGCATTGAGCTTCCGCTGCTACAGGTTCTTCCCAGGTTTGAGCCAGTTTCCCCTCTCGAACTAAACCATCAGAAGAACGCCACTTAGACTTAGTCCTCTCAAAGAAAATGTAAACTATATTCACAACCACCGCCTGGTCTGCTCAGAGGCGGAGCTACCTGGAGGTCTGTGCCTCCTGGCCATGCAGCATGTCTTGGGAAGCACAGACACACCACGGCCAGGCTGAGCTCCCTCTGGGCAGGTGCTCCCAGAAACAAAATTTGTCTTTCATTACTGAACTGGCAAGGTAGGAAATTATTTACCTCCTTGACACACAGAGAAGGGAAATGCCAGCACGCATCAGGAATAAATACACAAATTTGAAATGCAAATCTGTTAACCATGCATGTTGTTGGCACTGTAAGTCCCCAACGCTTTTCTTGCCATAAACAAAAAACGAGTTATACTGGATCCTAGGCTTGGCCTTCGTAGTTCAGCATACATTACAACAACTGTACTGCTTCGTTTGAGTTTCAAACTTCATACAGTTCATTGTTCAATAGAACTAATCTTTATTTAAAAAGCTTTATTGAAAGAAGTTTTTCGTAAAGGTGCTTTCAGTGAAGTTTGCTTTCAACACTGAATATTAATCGATTGTCAATTATCTAGCTATTATGCTAGCTACAAAATACTGCTTTCTTAAATCTCTTAATTCCTGGACAACTGTGAAAAATTTGAGGTAAACTGAGAATTTCGAAGCTTCAGCATGCTTAGCCTGTGGATAGAAGCCTGCAGAAACTACTGTTAGCACACAGACCACATGCATCCATAAATAATGTCTCGAAGCCTTTTAACCAGCATTTGGAATTCTTAATATTACTAACTTCCTGATGTCGTCTTCAGATTTCTGCTTTGTAAAATAAGTATCATTTCTTCCAGTCTAAATCCTCCTTACTAGCATCGGGACAAATATTTGGGCTTTAAGTTCTAAAAGATTGAAAATAATTTACACAAGTGAATTTCCGTTCAAGAAACAACCCTCAATCCCGACTAAACTTTGAAGGAGTTACATAACATGACTATAATTTAACCAGAAACAGACATCAGAAGTCTTGCATCTGCTCGTATGGATGGGATTACTTTATGATGAGCAGTGGTTGTTATTCACAGAGGTTACTTCCCAATAGACAAATGAATCAAGAAGGAAAACTGAATTCTGTTCACCAACCTTGTTCCACTATTGAGTTCAAGAGATTCCGTCGCTATCTGCTGAAGTACTCCCAAAGCAAACAAAGAAATCAGTATTGACATCCAAACCTCAAAATTTTCCTTGTCTTAATGTCCTTACACCATACTGAGGCTGATTTAGTGTAAACTAAATCCGTAAGTAATAATCATAGCAAGCCTTCAACCATGAATTCATCTTAAAAAAGAATGAATCAGGAATGAAATGTTGTTTTTTATTTGTTCTCACAAGTACCTCACATCGGTTTCATGGGAAAAACAAACCACAAATGTGCACTATAGGTAGTATTTTACATGTCAGTGATAGTATAATCTAAACAACAGTGCACGAGTATTTGGGGCTGTCTTTAAGCCCCAAGAGTGGAGTAATTTAAAAATTATTTTTCCTCAGTGCAGCTTCTAGATGTTTCCCTCCTAAAAGTAAAATAAAATAAAATAAAAATAATGATTTGTTCTTGCAATCTGTTTGTTCCTGTAACACTACTTACATTCTTTCTGAATGTGTGATTTTTGGATCCTCTTACTGTAATATTTCTAATGTTGGTCTAGTTTGGATGTTATTCTTTATATTTTTATCAAGATAAGAGTTAGTGTGTATTTTTTTTAAATCTGCATCTTAAAAAAAAATAAATCAGGAGTTTTATAATGATTTTTCTTTCAGCCAAAATATGGTTTTGCCTTCAAAAGTTGCATCATAGAATCAAGTAATAGTCTTGTAAAATGTCAAGTGATTTATTTTTTTTTTTCAATTTCTTCTATCATGCACACATGGGTTTATGTACATATTGATTAGATTTTAGCACTGCGTTTATCCTGGAGCAACACTTTCCTACAGACATACAAAGCTATCATATATATTTTCATGTTCCAATTTCCTATAAAGAAAAATAAAACCAACACCAACATTTTTAAACAATCTCATTTTCTTAAGTTTCACATGTCCTTTGTAACAGACAGAAGATGTCAAGCAGAACAGAGGAGTAAGGATGGAGCATATCTACATTTCACAAGCAGATAGAATATTCAGCCTCTGGTCCTTTACCTACTGGTCCCCACAAAATTTGAGGAGAATGTGAAAGGTAACACAGACCAAGCACAAGAAAAGGAAGACACAGGGACTTACTATGACCACTTATTTTTGCTACCTTTCTACACACTGGAAACTACACAGGCAAATACATCCTACCATCTACAGAAAGTGAACCAAACATTTTGAGAAGGGGTCTGTAGAAGACGAAAGCTTTCAGTGTCTGGCTGTTCGAGACGCCCAGGAAAGTTGAAAGGTCATGATCTCCTCTTAAGCAATAGATAATTTCTTAAAAGCATAGAGGGAGAGCTGCATCTTACTGTTCTTTAGGAAGACAGACATGTAACTACGGCCAACTAACACCTTAAGAGTTAACATGCTAAAACCAGTCACACATCTAAAACAAGGTCTTATTTTGTTTCTTAATGGAGACTCATTCTTGGAATGTTCCAAGGGTCTCTTCCAAGTTTTGGCCTCAGTTATAACCCCCAAAAGCATTCCTCTCCTCATAAAGCCTTTTCTAGTGATGTTGGGAACACTTTGCTCACAGGACAGTATGATTTCTCTTCTGATCAATTGCACACACATATGTTAAATTATATATAGATTTTTTTTTTTTTTTGCATAATGCCTGACCTATACCACACCTTCACACGAAGCCATCAGCTGAGCTCTGTGCTACCTGCACTTTCTTAGGCCAAGTTGCAGACCACTTTCTAGAGACCCACTCCATGTAATTTGCCATCAGCCTGTGGCTAAGGAGTTTTCCTGATCTTTCCCTGCAAAACAAGACATTTTAATGACCTGATATCATCTCCAAGAAGGAATATAAGAAGCTGTATTAAGCTCTCTCTTCTTGGTTATAAGTCTACTTTTTATGCTTGAAACCCTGACTTCAGCGAATACAGTCCAGCACTGCTTTAATTCTCTGCTTAGTTCCTTTAATAAATTTCTACAAAAATAAATGAATGGAGAAACGTAATAACGTGTGACAAACAAATAATACAAAAATTTCTCTTTGTGCCCAGTCTCCCAGGAGCCCTGACATAGGTATTGCTTGTAAATCACCTCTGAGAAACTTATCTCTAAGCGCTAATTGATTACATCAAAGAATAACTATTCGTACGTGTGATAGATCCATGCAGCAATCAACTGGTTTGTTTAAAATGTGGGGACAACACCAAGCTACTTACAATACCATAAATGTGCTTCTAATAGAAAGCACAAGAGTACTCTTCGTTTTAAGCTTCTCCCTGATCTGGACTCAGCTGTAGTAAGGAATCATTAACAAAATGCACTGCAGAACCCATTGCTTTCTGAAGTTGTTAGGAGTCCTTTGATTTTCCAGAAAGAAGAAAAATAAAATCTCATCATGGGCACAAACAATACTGTATATAAAGCAGGAAGCCAGACACTAGGCATAGAGCTGTTCAGTAAATATCTTTAAACCCAGAGGCTTATAGCAAAGACATCTCAACTGTAAGCACAGGAAACAATCAGTAAAAGCAAAATATCCTGAAAAATTCTGACAAGGTACAGGAAAAACTGAGTTTCATTCATTGCACATGTTTTGAGATCAAACATGTGAAAAAAAAAAAGAAGCGCCTACTTTACTCGAGATTCCAGAGTTTCTTGCAAAAGCTTGGGAAGTTTGTGCTCCTAGATTCTCTCCAACATCAGAGGAGAGAAGCAACCTTGATTTTCTCCCAGACAATTGCTTCTCTTCAACTTCTTTGAAAAAGATGAATCCTGCCCTCAGTGCCCATTAAGAAAGAGCACTTACTTCCTGAAGTGGAATGACCTCCTGAACCATCGAGTAGCGCCGTCTCCTGTTGTGAGCTGCGGGACCTCCACCGCTGCGGGTCATAAAGACTATACCAAACTCTTAACTTTACTCCAGGACAAAAAAGCAAGCCTGGAGTCAGGGATTAAAGCAAAGGGTGATGTATGAGGCAAAGCCAGGACACCTCACGTCTCTGCTAGCAGTTTACGAAAGCTGGCATAAAAAAAATGCAGCAGTGAGAGATATATACTCAGGAGCCTTGCATGTCACCTCCTGCACTACGAACGAGGAATTCAAGCACATTCAAGCCTACGTTATGATATATTTAATATTTTCCTTATTGCACAATACTTGAATGGAAAAAAATAGTATCGCAACACGCAATCACGTGTGATGTGATTTACTGCCCTGCACACAAAAAGTCCCTATCGTTAGCACCACATAGAAGATCATCACAGACAGTTCTCCAAATTCTTTTTTTCATTTTGTACACTACCGGTCCCCATGGACTGATGCTATCTCCAAGGCGGGTTCCCAAATCTCAGTCTAGCTCTTTTTGCTGTTGGAAGTTATTGCTGTGAGGGATGATAGCAGCATAGACTGACTGCATTTCATCATCTTTTTCTGTGCATATAGACTACCTCCATCTGGTACAGAAATTAGAAGTATAAATGTTAACTGAAGTGCAGCAAGGTGCCTGTGAACAAGACTCCAGTGGTTTCAGTATCAGAGTCTGCCACTGCTGATTTGACCCTGTGATAAAAGAGGCCTTGGTTTCTTTTGGGGTATGGAGTTGAGCAGCTTTTCAGATCCTACGTTTTGCTCTCTCAGAGTACTGATTTTAAACAAAGGAAACATTACATCTGCTATGTATAGTATCACTCTAAGACTATCCCTTGGATAAGCACATTACCCTTGGAAGTAACAACATCAAGTTAAAAATAGAGTATTATGGATCTCATAATACTGTTTGACTATAGGGCAAAGATTTGCCTATAGTTTTATTACATGCAGTTGCTGAAACTCAGGTGCTTCGAGACATCTGTATGGCTTACAATATTCCTCCTAGTCTCCAGCTGGCTATTTCATTTGCCCCAGGGTGTCCCAGACATCCCACGTGTAGCTGGCAGATATGAAGCAGGACCTATAGGACGCCAATGACAATCCAGTAAAGCAGTTGCAAACTAAGAAAGATACTCTAAGGTGACTTAAAAGTCACAAAAAAACCATACACATTTAGACAATTGAATTCAGCCTTCAAAGAGAACCAAAAAGCTATCACTAGCCTGGGCAACTGCAGGGGAGAAAGAGAAAGATACTGCATGGATTTGCAGCTGTCTTCAGCTTTCTCCTGAGAAGAGAGACGTATCCAAGCACATACAATCTGAACATATGCTATATTGTACATGTCCTATTTGTCTGACACAAGTAATGAAAGAACTCAAGAAGCAGTAACGGATGTTTACAGCAAGGTAAAAACACAGGAAGGAATTTTACTTAGTCAAAGATCGTAGCTGTTGCATTTATCTTAAAATACCATACAAAGGTCAAGCAGAATGTAAGACACAGACGTAAGAGCGCTTGCAATGGAAACCAGCAAGAGACAAGCATGCAAAAGAAAATTACTGCATTATTACATTTTGTTGTACAGATGCCCATGAAAACCACCATTTTATGGCAGTTATAGAGCAGGAATGCTCCTTCAAGATATCACCCTTGGTTTTAATGGAGTTTACTCTTACACTTCGGAAAATACCTAGCAAGATAGTTTAACATCATATTCCCCTAGATTCCACTGTTCTAAGAAAGTCTTCAGTGTACTGACTACAACAACAAAAAAAAACAACAAAAAACCAAACAACCAACACCAACCCAACCAAACACACCGCTGCACACAAATCAATGAAAAAAACCAGAAAAAAATATATCTAGGGTATTCAAAAGTGATTTAGATATTTCAAAAGTGATTTAGATATTCAGGATCACTTGGTAAAACTCTGCAGTCATCCAAGTTGTGTGTAATTGAACTGATCCAAAATGGCTTTGGAGAAAAACTAAAAATCAAAAAGCCTGTTTTGTTTTGTTTTAAAAAAACAGCTTACTGCACATGCTATGGTAATCCTTCGTACAATGCGTGTGATCTTCTATTCTCCTATAATACACCAGGATGATTATTTATTTAGACAAGGACCAATGCAGAGTTGCAGAAAAGACAAATATTTAAGTTCAGTCCCTTCCACAAAAACCTGCATACCGGGTTGTGTCCTCGACTTAGAACAAGATCAGCTTGCTTTAGGTTCTGCTTAACCTGGGCTACAATTACTCAATAATAAGGCAGCAATTTGTTTGCCACTTCAGTGTTTTAAGAGAGGTTAATCTGCTACCGACATTTAATGGAAATTAAATCACAAGCATATTACAGGATAATTGAGAAGCATGAAAGGAGTTGCTCAACTATAGTCATGCACATCCTGTTCTTCGACATTACAGCACCAAAGACTTGTCAGAGTCTCTTTTCATTTCCCTGTAAGAGATTGCTGTAGAATTCAGTGCCTAAAAGTTGTAACAGAAAGTGACTATTGGAGACAAAAATACAGAACACAGGTTGCAGCTGGCTGGTGCACAAAGTGGCTGAACAACTGCCAAGAGAAGCAGGCAGCAACGTGCCCAGCTTCACGCTGGACCAGAGCAGAGAGCGTGGCTGACTTACCGCAGAGCCAAGACTAAGACCAGACATATGTTGCAGGGACACAGCAAGAAGGGACACGGTCACCATCAAACCCTTTGTGTTTTTATTGTGTCTTACCCAGAACATTTAAGGCTTGTGTTATTTAAGTAGTTAAACGGTCCAGTTTCTGTTCTAACAAAACTCAATCTGTTAGTGTTTGAAAGCATTTTGGTCAATCTTGGCTGCTCAACTAAAGAACCCAACACAGGCTTCCCCACGTATGTTAACTCTTTGATGGCAAGAAATATGCCTCAGCATACCAAAGATCTATTTCATATACACTACTGATATTTTATCTACTTCACATCTTCAGCTAAACAGACTCTCCTTCTGAAATTTCAGTTGAAAGAGACACAAAATGTATTTAATTACCCATCTCCTGATAATTATTTGCAGTCTTCTCAAAACACAGAAACTTGATACAGCCTTCTTTGATATCCTTGATTATTAACAGAGAGCAATTTTTCGTCCCGATTAAGTAACGAAACAAATCTGAGAGAAAACCTAGACAAACCTGAAAACAGTGAAACTCAGTTATGGGAAACAGTTTCCAACCACGAGCTGGCCCCATGTTACAATTGCATATCATTGATTCAATACCTCCACATAAAAACAAATAAGAATTATTTTGAAGTAGAACTACTTGCATCCGTCAACACAGAGTTATGGTAGCTCAAGGCAGAATGAGGGTAAGCTGCACGCAAGAAAGAATATTGCAAACATTTGATGCAATTTTGATACCTAAGAAGGAGAGAGATGTGGCAGAAGGCACGACTCTTCTGCTCGTGTGAGGCCTGGCCCAGGGCCAGAAGCAGCTACTTTTTGGGTATAGTCTCCTTTGATGGTGGTACCCAAGCAAACCAGACTTCTGACTCTTATCTAAAGTGAATATAAAGCATATGAGTTTACACAGCCAGTTTAGACCAGATGAATGCAGATTCTTGTGTTTTCTTGCAAGGTGCTTTGTTAGCAGCGCTACTTTCCCCTTGCAGCTCGGTATCTTTACTTGTTATCTCGCTGTAAAGAACAAATTGTCCCCAGAACCTCATGTCCAAACAAAAAAAAAGAACTGCAGTAATCAAAACAAACAAAGAAAAGCGAATACATTTCATTTTAAACAGAATGAACTTTGGAAGTCCAATTCTATTAATTTGCCTTTTAACAGGATAATATCAAAGTACAGTTAGCACAGTAAGACTTGCTTTTCCCTTACCTCAACACAAGCAGCACGCCACATGCACAAGGAGGGTAGTTACAGGTCAGGAATGCTGTGCATTGGCAAGACAGTGTGGGAAAATGCATATGGCACCTGCTGATGCCCTACAGGCACTTTCCAATGCCTTACTCCTTCAAGAACGCTAAACAAACAAGTTAAATTCCTCCTAGTAAGATTTACAACTTAGGGGTGGGCAGATTGCTGTGCCTACACGGTGCCTTACTGAAGTCAGCGTGGCTCCACGCAGGTGCAGCTGTCCATATGCACACAATAAACTGCGGGCTCAGAGCTTACACTTACTATTACTAAAAAAATACACAAACACAAAAAAATATCAAGGACCCACAAAGAAAAACAAGGAACTGCTTTATACTTTCCCTGCACTCTACATAAAGGAATGTTTGAGAGAAATAACAGAGCTGATCCTCATTCAATTTCTCTTTTTTCCCTGTTTAGGTGCCAGAGGAAACATCTCCCTATAATAGCTTGGGAAAAGCAGTAGCACGTTTTTGCTAGCAAACCGGGCATGTCGGAATAATGGCAGTCTAGTCAGAGTAAGCAATAAAGAAACATGACTTGCTACTGCTGTTATCTATTTGGACTTCTTTATTTAGCCAAGGATCCTTAAAAAGAAAAGGTTTTGGCCGTAATATGCCTTGCTTTGTCCGGTTCTCAAAGTTTGGCTCAGGGAATGCGTGGGAGTGGCATAAAGCAGACAGCTGCTCCTATAATCTTCTCCAGCCTCCTGTTTCGTAACTGCCAGGTCATATTATAAGGAAAGCACATTGTAAGTATTACCTTTCAAAGTAACTTGGGCTACGCAGTTGTTGCTACAAGAATACTATATGCTGGCATATGGGAGAAAAAGAAAAGTTTTTGCAGTCTGAAGAAGAAATAAAAGCAGTCAGAACTCTGATCCCTTCTAAAAGCATGAGAAAAAGTGTGAGAAAATACAAGTCGCATTTTAGTCACCAGAATTCTCGATTCTGAGGTTGGAAGTCACAGAGTGCAGACTCATTAAATCATAATTTTTCAGTATGCTGCTCATTTTGTGTGATGCCAATTCATCCCCCCTAGCATTGACTCAGAAGCTCCTTCCTAGGAGACAGCAAAGACTTGTAGAACTTATTTAATCAGTTTGTGCATTTAATTACTTAGTCTCATTTGCTTCTTGGGGTTTGAGAAATCTCAGGAGATAGCAAAGCTTAGGATCATGACAAAAGCCATTTTCAAAGCAAGATTACCTTCTCCCCTTTTGTTCTGATAGCACATAATTCCCAGTTTAAAAAAAACAGAAAGAAAAAAAAAAAGAAAAAAAGGGAAAAGAAAGAAAAAAAGCAACCTAATCAGTAGCCAGGCATGTGCCAGGTTAATGCTCCATCCCCAGGATCAGGATGCATTATTGTTCTCACCGCCCAGCATTCTTATTTGGGTTTCTGACATGAGCAGATCTTCAAAACAGTTTTCCTCAAATAGCATCTAACTTGTGACAACGGTAGCAAGGCTCTTACACTGACACATCGCAACGTTAAGGGGCCACGTCTGCAGCCTCCTCCACATTTCATCTTTGTCGCAGATTTTATGCAACCAGACACTTTCCTGTCACATTTGAAGTCCATACACCTGGAAACTCATTCTTTTGCCACTCCAACACATGGATGGCAGATAATGCAGAGCCAGCCAGAGCAGGCCATGACTCCTCTGTCATGGTTTTGCAGCTCAAGAGCAACTTAGAGAGACCGTATACCAATCCTGTTGCCACTTTTGCTTGTTCCATATTTATCATCCAAAAGAATTAGGTTTAGGAGTTTTTGCTTCTCTGGGTTTTTAAGAGCCAGAACAACACTTTTGGATTAGGAGAGAGGACAGGCTTAGATGCAACAGTACATCAGAGCACAGACCTGCATGCAGCTTCAACCAGCATTTTTTTCTCCTTGCCCGAAAGATAATCCAGCATGACAGTTTGTTTGATTTCCATAATAGAAAACAGTTCAAGAATATAGCAAAATATTTTCCAGTCACTTGGCTGAAACTGAGTATTTTCTAGTTTAAAAAGTTGTTGAAGCATTTTTCAAGTCTGTTAAGCCCATTGTTTGGGGGCTACTTTTAAGTCCCTGTTCTTCAATTTCCTGAGTAGTGCCTCGCACGGCAGGTTGTAATCACTTCCATCCTACACAATATTTTAAATATGCCTATTTTAATCTATAGTCATAAAAAAAACCACCCTCAAACCTGAAACACTAAACTAAAGAGAGTTTGTCTTTCTAGCCATCTAAAAAATATGGAAGGGGTATGACCTACAGCAGCTTTTTTTTCCCAATCTCTTTTTAATGATGTTATATACCAAATACGAACACTTGAAAGAATCTAGATCTTAAGATGCCTTCTCTCTTAGATATTCACCAAATACATTTTAAATTTGCTCCCCACACCCCCCACCCCAGTTTCTTTTTCTCCAAGTGAAGCAAAAGGCTTTCTTTTTTTTTTATGCTTCTGGAATTACAGCTTTTATGAGTTAGAGATGCAGAAGAGTATCAAATCATCCACTACAGTTCAGTACTCAAGAGGAAACAAAAACAAAAGCTTTATTGTATCTATGATTCTTCCTTCCTTTCAGACCAAATACTTCTTAAAGAATTTTTGCTTTTCATTAAACGGTTTTTAAAAAGTCAACCATAAGTTTTATCTTTTGGTGTCTTCCATAGGGGGAAAAAAAAAAATAAAAAAAAATCAACAACCTAGATTTACACAAAAGTAGGATGTCAATGGAAACAAGTGTGACATTAAGAAAAACAGAATAATTTGAAGACATAAACTACATACAAACAAATCTATCCATGCTCCTGTATGTGTCCATCTTTGAAAATTTGTGTTTAAACATTAACATCTGCAGGTAAGTTCAACAATACTTAAAGCATTTCCAGCTCAGATTTAGCTTTGAACACAATTTATAGCACAAAGCAAAAGATCTTGAACGCATTCTGAAGTCGAGCAAGAAACTGCAAAAGTGTTTATATTTTATAGTGACAGTTAAAACTTCTTTCTCCATGAAAACCTTCATAAATAGGCTGTACTATGTTTCTAACATTCAGGGAAATATGCTTCAATCATATTGTTCATCTGTTATATTGGTCTGCCATCTGTAGGTCACAGAGAAAATTCTTTACTCCTGGCATTTCAAACTGCTTTGTTCATTACTCTGGATTTTTGAGTAGATAGTAATTAGAAGTATTACCATCACACCATATATAGTTGATTTGCAAATCATTCCATCCACAGGATCATCACTAGAGACTCAACACTTCCACCCCCCAAGAAACCCACAATGCACAGTTGGTCTGTTAGCCTCAGCTCTAAGAGCATCCCAGGATTATTAAGGTGTAAGCTGGAGTCTCAGGAATGGCCATTTATAGATGGGTAATACCAGCTTCTCCGCCCTATGTCTTTAGGCATCTTATCTCTGCTATGCTGTACTGTAAATATATTATGTATATATAAATCCATATACACACACAAATTCTTGCATCCTCCACCAATTTCTCTGCAGGTTTCTTCCACGTATCGCACAAACTAGTTTTTTTCAAGGATGCTGCACCAATAAGAACAACCCTGTAGGCTTAAGACATAAAATACTCTTTCTGTTTTGCATGTCCTCAGTCAACCTCAGCTGCAATTAGTTGTGAGCACTCAGCTTCTGCAGCAAACAGGAACTGCTGTGTCTGCCTGTCATGCTCACAGATGTCATTTAGACTGCTCAGTAGGAACAAGTGTTCCTTTAGAGATTACTCTCTTCCTATCTGTTACATTAGGAGAAGATAAAATAACTCTGGAATAGTTGAGACAAGGTACAGAAAGAAGGCTCAGTGCCAGGATCTCCCAGATTTGGGCAGGTTGTCTGGCGCATTTCAGGGTGTAAATTAAGTTCTGGTCCATTGGGATTGTCGTGTACCACACCAGCACAAACACACACAAATTCTCCTCCGATCCACATACTCTGCACTGCAGTGACAAGCCCTTTAAGGAAAAACTGCTTGGAGACACTTTCAGGAAGGCTGTAAAATACAGAAGGAAATGAAAGACATAGAACTCTTTGGGTTTATGAGTCAGTGAATATGTTCATGCAGTATCACTGTTGGGCATCAGTGATATTAAGCATTTGTAGTGACCAGAGCTCCTATGCTGAAGTAAGCAGAGATATGAATCTGCATCCAGTTTCTATCTGTGAAATCAAGAGATACTTAACAGTTGAAGTGACAGAGATGCTCTTTTTGAACAAAATGTTTCAGACCACAGAAATCTACTCCACACGGTCTTGCCAAGTTTCATAAAGCAAAGAACATCTGCACTGCACCGTATCTTATCGATCTGTGTGCCGAAATATCTTAGCTAGTTCTGAACAAACAGCTGGAGACCTAAAAGTAGCTGAGAAGTCCCTGCTCAGACCAGTTACTGTGAGACCAGGCTGCTTCTAGGGCGCTGGCTACCACCGCTGCCTAAAGCTGTGTTACACAGCATTGACGCATTCAAATGCACTTGGACGAGCTGATACAAAAAAATAAAAATAAAAATCCATTTGTGGGAAAGTATATTGTAAATATGCACAAAGAGACAGTAAAAGCACGGCTAGCACACGTGGTCAGACCAGTCAGAATTTGTGCCAGTTTGAAAGATGACAAGTTAATTCATAGAATCATAGAATTGTCCGGGTTGGAAGGGACCTTCGGAGGTCATCTAGTTCAAGCCCCCTGCTGAGAGCAGGGACATCTTCCACTAGAGCAGGTTACTCGGAGCCACGTCAAGCCCCACCTTGAATGTCTCCAGGGATGGGGCCCCAACCACCACCTTGGGCAACCTGTTCCAGTGTTCTATCACCCTCATGGTAAAAAAAATTCTTCCTCATGTCTAATCTAAACCTATTCTTTTCTAATTTAAAACCATTACCCCTCGTCCTATCACTACAGGCCTTTGTAAACAGGCCCTCTCCAGTCTTAATTATCGAAAAAGAGCAAGGGAAATAAAACAAACACCAAAACACAACGGCAAACCAACAAACCCAAAGCAAGTGACAGCCGCCTTTATGATCCCCATATAATATATGTTTTTCTGAAACATAGCTGCTTGCTGCTGAGAATACAGACCCCCATCTCTTATCTCAGCCTTTCTTCTTCACAACTTAATGGTGAAATATCTAGTGAAATCACTTACTTGAAAGCATATTATAACCTTTTCATTCTGAAATCTGTATTGAACTCCTTATCCAGGAACGCATTTTTAAAAACATGGTGCAGAAAGGATGTGTCACACTGCTAATTTATCAAAAAGCCAAAAGAAAACCCTACCAAGGTTAACTTCAGTGATATTGAGTGCTCAGTTCTCTCTTGGGTGGCAGCACAGCTGGAACTTCACCTTATTTTTAAAAGAGCACAAGAGGTTTCCCACACTTCCAAAAATCAGAGCAGCGCCCTAGAGGAGGGAAAATGGGGTCAATATTCTTGCACCACATCCTGAAGTGGAATTGCAAGGGATTATCACCATCTGCAGAAGTGCAGACAGTCTACATCCATCCAGTAACCTTCTTCACCCTTTATTTGTCGAAAAATAAAAAAATTATACATGTAAATTCCCAATTCCATTTAAGCATCCTAGCAGTGAGACGGACTTAACTCCAAATTAATTTAGAAAAATCTTTCTATATTGTCATAGTTTCAAAAAAAGAGAAGCAGATTATTATAAAGAGGATTGAACAGTAGATGGTATATCAGATCGAAGATCCAAGTATCCTATTTCAGACAGGTGTCAAAGAAACTGTTTGCACTTCAACACAGAACTGGTATGTCCCCTGAATTATCAGTATCCCATACATGGTGATATACTCTACAGACACTTAATAAGCCAGAGGTATTTTTTTTTTATTAAATGTGCTTCGGTTTGGGGTTTTTTTCCTCCTTCCATGCAGTTCTAAAGATATTTTTCCAAATCTTGTTTGGATTCCTGCTCGTTTCCAGCCTCCACATTCTCCTTCAGGAGAGAATTCTACAATGCAACTGCTTGTGGTAGCAGAAGCATCTTTTTTTGTGTGTTCAAAGGTAATGGCTGTACTTCATCAGCTTACAAATCTCTTCCAAGCAAAACCACTCTATCATTCTGTTTAAAGACCTCAAGAAAAATCTAGCATCCCCTTATTCCCCTCCTTTCCTTCCCCCTCAAAAAACAAACACCACCCCCAAAAAACACAACAATAAAAAAAGGAAACAAATAAAAAGAAAAAAACACCACCAAAATCCCCCCCCGAATTGTCACCTGATGGCTGCTGGACCTTGAACTGGAGGATTACACTGTGCAGGCAACTGAGCACTTTGGTTCAGACTGCCAGACAAGTTTTTTTTAATCTAATCCTAAATTGCCTGAGGAACAAAGTGTGCTGTACGCCTCTCTTGTTTCAAAATACAGATGGCTCTAGCCAAAATACAAGTTTAGCCTTTATGTTGAGAAATGTTAAATCCAGAGGAGGATTTCCTATTGTGCAGTCTACAGCTGTGGGCTCAAGTGTCCCACAACGAGACACAGCATGTGTGCAGCCCATGGCTCGAGCACAAACCCAGCTCACGTCCTGGCCAGTGAAAAAATTTCTAGCTATCCCACAACCACCACATGATTTTATCTGTCACAAATACCAAGCCTTGTAGGATAAAATCTGGAACTGGAAACTTGAACCATCGTTCAGAACTTGAGACGATGAAGTATGTTTCCAATTATTTTATTTTTCAAATGATCTTTTTTTTTTTCCTGTGGAAGTCTGTCTATGGCAAAAAAATTGGAAACAAATCTGAAGTTGTATCATTGCACATCTGTGAGGTAAGGGACCCACTGCAAGTCTATTCTCACAGCTTGAAAATTGAGAGGACATAAAACTTCTGCAATCTCAGGTGAGATGAGGTGAGCTCTGATGAAGGACCAATTGGATTATTATAAACACCTTGCAGTTAAGATTAGGCCTTTTCTTGAAACACCTCTGTAAATAAGAGTTGTTGGGTTCAATGTGGGGATATCTGGACAACTGGTTGGCAGCCTAGTGGAAGTTAAAGTTTTCTAATTACTTCTTGGAAATTACTCTTCTATAATTACTGCTGTACTTACATATGTATACACACTATATATATACACACACATATATACTTGCTGACCAATACAGGTGTCTTCTGGCCTAAATAAAAAGCACTTTGACTAGAAGAGCAATATTAACTTTGTGAAGAGGACAAACAAAATTGTTTAAATCCTCATAATTTATCTGGCCACAAAAGTGACAGACCCCAACGTATTCAGATACTTGACCGTTCCAGCTGTGAAAACAAACTTTTCAAAGTTCCCAACCAGCAGGCTTTCACATTTCTGGGAAATGAAACACTACTGGTTGTTTTATTTATGGTATCTTTGCTTTATGACAGCTAATGAGCTGTAATTTTATAAAAGAGAACAAAAACAATACTTCGTGCCATCACAAATAGCCATCAGCATTATTTATTGCAGATGTTTTAATCTATTGTGGTAATAGCGAAACATTCATTGTTTTGCTACTCTGAGCAATCTGTGAGAAATTTAAAATGACAAAAGCTCCCCCCTCTCTCCTCCCTGAAGTTTTTGCTCCTTTCCAGAAGGTTCTGTTGTGAAAGGGATACTGACACGCTTGGTAAAAAACACAGTCAAGGAAACAGTAAACGTACAGAAATAGTTTCACAATGAAGATTAATCAATGTCTTCTGCAGAATGCAATCTTTTGTAGACAAATAGGACATTATAGGCATGATTAAACAGTGCATATTAAGTTCTCAACTTGATGATAATCACGTAAAAGAAAGTTTCCCAGTATTTAGTCAGTGGTTTCAGTATTGCCACTTGAAGATGTACAAAAGCAAGTTGAAGACCATCAGTTCAGACGCATCCAACCTCTGCTCTCATTAGGACCTACCATGGTTATTCATTGATTTTTATCAAAGTCAAGTAGATAGGTTCATATATGCAAGAAAACACCTGCCAGAGGTGGCAATACGTACAGAGAACAGTATATTGACCCAGTTTCCACAAGCTTAGCAGACAGCTCTGCGCTATGATCTGCGTTGTGTTAGCAAAGTGCAGTGCTGGAACCTGCAAAAAGCTAACTCTTTCATGCTGATTCTTTGGCTTCCCATCTAGTAAGATGTGATGGAGAGAAATTTGGGATGACTTTACCACTTGAGCTGCGATAAATTCCACACAAAATCACCAGGGGCAAATAAACCAAAAGAAAACCCAACCCAATCCCTGAAGGCTTCCAGGACCAAGTTTTTGGTTCGTGTTCCAGTGAGCGTTCCACATTCCTTCTCCTGTTTCTCCATTAGATCAACTATTGACTAATGCAGCCCCACTAGCTCGGTAAAACAAGTAGACAACTTAATTTATAGCAGGTTTAGCATCTGTCAGGCAAGCAACAAGACAATCATTCACAAGGCTCTATACCTAAGAGAATGGGCAATTACACAGCCGTCTGGAAAAGACAAAAGAAAAACTGAAAAATTGGTATTGTGGTGAGCTCATGTTCTAGCGGTTGACTTTCTGCAATAACACTAAGGAACAGAGAGCCCAACTTCCACAGTGGTTGCCAGCATTGTAGTTCCACTTGACAGTGAACCGCAGAAAATGAGGATGTGTTGAGGAAGATGACCTATAGCCTAGCTAAAGCTGTTCTGAGCTCACCATTATAATCTTATTGTTGTAATCCAGCCATAAGGAAGCAAGTAATTTGCCTTTATCACAGCTAAAACGTAGTTCTTCAAAGACTACTGCACATATTGCTTAGTTCAGTTTCACCAAAAATAACTGCTCTGGGACAGCTGCAAGAATGCACCACTCCTGCTCACAGGATGCAATAGCTTACACCAGATCCTTGCTCAGACCACTTGGAGGCATTCCCAGCAAACACCAGCTCCTCGACTGTGTACACGGGACCTGTGTACATATTAATCTTAACAACTGAAAGCAGTAGAGGAAGCAAAATCCTCAGTGCCTACATTCCTACCCTAATTCTTAATTCCCACTCCTCATATCAACCAGACAGAGCAAGGGGAACACTAAGGACTGGGGGTCTTGCTCTTCATCACAGTTCATCAGAAAAGGTCTTTAATACCCAAATAGTTCACTTTCCATTCAGTGCTAAAGAGAACAACATGAAGTCTCATGAAAGAGGGCTGCGGTGACAAAGGATCATGTAATCTTAAAAAGTGCTGCCTATATTCTTTTAATTGCTTCTGCAGCCACTACAGATAGAATTTAACTGTGAAACCTCCTCATAGATAAAATGACAACTAAAACCAGAGTTGTTACAGTTGAACTGCCTCACATTTCTTAAATAATTTCCAAGGATCTGAGGTACTGTTTCACACACTTTCACCCTAGCCACAGCACAGGTAACATCTCAGGATAGGCTAGCCTGTATCTCCACATGCATGAAAAGCCAGAATCACCTAGCAACTTTCATTGCTGCATTTTCCTCATCGAGCCAAATCTCAGGTATGTCCTCAAACTCTTTCTGTCCTTATCTACCTCCACAACAGTCATATCTTCAAAGCTGTTAGATTCCCTTTGAATTAGCTCAGTGATGCTATCTGCTTCAGAAAGATACGGTTTCTTTAGTTTAAGATTTCACAAAACTAACACAAAAACTCAGTAAAATCCACGTTACAGCAGAGATCCGGGCCTTGATGTTTGATTTACTGCTTCCTAGAGTTTGTTTGCCAAAGCCAAGAGATCTGCCTCAGCTTTAGACACGTTATTTGCATAGAGGTTTTTCAGGGACTGCTTTCAATAGGTAAGCTTTCAAATGTAAAACAAGATAAAGGCTGCTGACAATTGTCATCAATAGAAGGAGGTTCCCTCCCTCGATCAAATGAAGCTCTTCAAGAGAGTTCATTACCTTGCTAGTGGGATCAAAAGCCAAAGTAGCATTCAAAAGTCACCATAAAATGACCACCATCATGCAGAACACAAACAGCCCTCATTGCCTGTTTTACTTGTGGCAATATAGCGCATAGGCTAGTGATATTTGCTAGCGTTATGAAGAGCAAGTTTAACATTTTATTTCCTCGAAGCCCCTTAAGGAACCTATGCTTCCACAGGTGAGCTAACCGCAGAGAGCAAGATGGCCAAATACTTAGTTCCAACAAAGACTTTGTGCATGCAGGAATACTTAACAGAGACTGTTGATACATTAAAGCTATTAGAGGCATAAAGATAGGGTTCCAATTAAAAATATATCAGAATTAAAGGGCACTGTAGCCTGTAGGCATACCACAATTTGCTTTGTAAGACGGTAAGAAACACGATTTCAGGACTGCAGGGCCCAAATCCTTAGGTAAACACGTGCACTGCAAAAACATCACATTTCATGCAAAAAGAGCATTACAGAGAGCAAGCCAGGTGGTCACTGTGCCACACACCCCAAAGAACAGCAATGATTCCAAACATAAGACTGAAGCGGAGAGGGTATCACCACAAACAAAAACATGTGGTGCCCAGGGATAAAGGTTGGATCACTGACAAGTATGTCCCTCAGAAGTATGAGGGAGAAAGACTCACGAGACTCTGATGACCATTTAGAGAAATGCTAGAGTGATTTTTGACACAGTAACTGTTGATATCAAAAAAACCAACCCAAAACACAACATAAAAATGACCAGCAGGTAATCCCAAATTGCTGTCAGGAGGAATAATTGCCAAAAGAAACATAGAATCATCGTTATGTAGATACTTTACATCCAGGCCAGTTATCTGTCAACATGCCTCATTTAGCTGGACAACAACAAGCCTGAAAAAATGGCATCTTTTGCAAAGGGACCTCCTTGAACTTCTTTGAATAATGTTTTAGTGGGAAGGATAATGGAGGATTTTCCAGTACAGTAAGGATTGCTGTTCCCATAGCTTTAGAATACTAGCAAATTAATATACCATGCACTATCATTTAAGAACTTTTAGCACAATTATTAATTGCATTTATACAGCATGTTAGGAAAAAAAAAAAGTAAATAAAGATTACATTCTGCAGTTCTTATTAAGTTAAATGCAATTACAATTTATCCACCTTACCGTTAATGGCAAGATAGACAAATTTGACTGCTCTTCACTGAATTGGATATAGTTTATGCAGCTGACAGGGACACAATTTTATCTTTTAGACAGAAAAAACACTCAAATACCCTTCAGAACCTTGTAATCAAAAGGGTTCCTCTGCTTTTGAGCAACCTCACTTCAGTAAGATAACAGGACTCAAGACTCCGCTAGATACCACTTCCATAAAGCCCAGGAGGGTAAGCTTTGAAAGAGACAGGAGTTTACCCACTTCCATGTTCCCGACCCAATAACAAGAAAAACTTCAACTCTAGATAGCCAAGATCAGAACTAATGATACAACATGTGCTGTGTTAAACTATCAGCTGCACCACACCTAGGACCCTGAAACCAATGTAAAACTGCATTAAAGAGAAAAAACAACAATTAAAAAAACCTAGAAGAATCCAGAACAGTCAACAAGGTAAGCTTTAGTCACAGAAATTCAAACACCACCAATAAAAAGGATTAAAGAACAGCAATAAATTAAAAAAAAAAGTTATTGAACTTTGTCTTCTAATACCAATTTGAGTTACCAATTCAAGGCCAGAGCCCATCATACTATTAGTTCCTCAGGGAAATCTACTGGGGCAACCTGTTCTCATCTCAGTGTTTTCCTCTTCCTGCCAGAGGACACATATTAAGTTTGCTTCTCAGATTTTTTCATCCATTTCCCAGGGCAGTTCAGCAGTAACCTCTCCAGACTGGATTGCAAGCATTGACCAGCTAAACATCACTATTGGGTCCACCGAGCTTAAACCAAAACTAAACCAAGCTCAGACTAGAAAGCCACCAAGCCATAAAGGAAGGCACAGTATTTTCAGAAGTAAGATATCCCTGTGTTCTAGAAAACAATTTTGTAACACATACCTTCAGCTCCCACGTAGCTCAGAAGTCTCGATTTCAGCAACACCAGACTGCTAATGGGCTGCTGGTTTTGATCTCAGTCTTCTCCACATGGTGGGCCACATCTACAGCTGGTACCAATCAATCTCATCACTAAACTCATTTCTGCCAGCTGAGGAAGAGGTGTGTTCCTAACATGGAGTATGCTCCACCGATTCTATCATTTGTCATCTCATTTGCAGTAGAACTAGCCCAGAAATGGTTACACTTCCGATAAACAGCTACTCTCCGTACTTTAAATGACACCCGACTTTGCACATTTCCCTGTTGAACTCTTGACAACAAAAACAATTTAAAGATCTGTGACAATATATTAAGTAGTTATTGAAATGAGATGCAAGTTTTGAGTATGAAAAGTCAGTGTTTAATACTTCTTACACTTCTCTCCATAGATGGACTCAAGATAATTCACACTGGGGAATCAAAACATTCAGCCAGTTTAACAGCACTCTTTCATTCTCCTTCAGAAACAGGTGTGTACAAACTCTCTACTCACTTAAACCCCAAACCCCAGACAGACAGCTGAATACCCTAATGCATGAAAATTCCTGACCCTTTCTTTTCCTCATCGCCTCGCTTTAGGACTTGAGGTAGGTACCGATAGTCATCTCACTAAATAGACTACTTGCATTTCTCATGAGAACACAGTGAGCTCTTTTCTGCAGCAGGATTCTGGAACGCTTTTTGTCTCAGATGTTAAATGCAACTGTCTAAATAAATATTCTGTACAAAGTGAGATTTATACTGTAACCTTATATTACACATGAATAACTACATTAAAAGAATTAATGCATGAATGGAGCTTTTCCACATTATTTTGATCATCCTTCTGAAATTCAAACTCATAACCTATGCACGCACATTTTGCAAATTAAGCAAAATTTCTTATCACCTGTGAAGCATGAAGAGTTGTTTTCAATCACCAGAATAACAATAGTTGACAGTTATGTAGCTTGAATGGCTTGGGTCCAAGTCGAAATGTTTTCTCACAGTTTCAGAATTAAGAACTTCGTTTGGACTTTTACATAAGCATTTTACTATAAAGTTAAACCACTAAGTCTGAGGGAAAATAAAAAAAAAACAACCCAAACTTTCTCACAGTAATGAAAGCATCTTACTGAAATAAATGTGCCTTGCATTCTGCAGTATATTATTGCAAGAGTCTTAAAGTTCTTAAAATATACTCTTTAAATACATTCACAATACTCCTTTCAGTCTCATCTCTGTGCTTTCTAACTCTAAATATACTTGTTAGTTGTCAGAAATGTATGAACACTATTGATAAGAACAAAAGTAGTAGTCTAGAGGTAAAACTGAACAGCTGTTCTCTTTTAGGGCCTTTTTTTCCAAGTACAAATAATGTTTTTGAACTTTTACCAGTGAAATCCTGATATTTTTCCATGCTGCCATCCCCTATGAAAGTAATTAGTTTTAATTAAACAAAAATGCCTCTATGCATTTTAAGTGAAAGAACTATTTTTCTGTCTTAGTAAGCGCATAAGTATGTTTCCTTTGAATAACTGGAGCAGGTGTAGTCTGGAAGATAAAATCTACCATAGGCATATGCTTCAGTAAGTAGTTATGCCCACCTGCCTCTAGAAGGTACTAGTTTAGTTCCTGTCCGACTACATGGAAATTATACACTAAATACACAAAATATGCTTCTTTCCCTCAACTTGGAAAATGTATCCTAAGAGACAGACTGCACACGTTAAATGTTAGGTGAGATATTTGCATTTTTCTGAATGGGTAAAAGCACTTGGGTTACCATCGGCTCATTACAGATGCGGTAGCACAAGGTGTGAAAGGGATGAAGAAGCGCAAAAAGTTTGCAAAAGGCTTTAAACACAAAACCGATATAGATTAAGCCACGGAGGTTGTGTCAGGCATTGACACTGACGCAAGGGACTGTGAAAAGAGTGCATTAAAATGAAAAACAAAAATTTAACAATGACTTATTCTATGATTGCTTCCTGGCTTCAGGACTGCAGCCTGAGTCTGTAAGTGCTGTACTGAAGTACTGTAGTAACAACACAGTGGAGAGCAAAGGGCATGAACACGTCTATGAGGATGCACAAAGCAGAAAGAGTGCTGTATGAGCAAAGACACTTGGATAATGCAAATGCAAACTAAATACTGGATTTTTAATCTGAATTGTGGCATTTTCCAAGAATGCTCATCAATGATTATGTTAACGGCATTTTGACTAGTTGAGCGTGAAATCACATTCAGTGTAGTTGGCAGCTTTGATGTATTCTTCGGTAATTTCTAATTTTAATCCAAATGTTAGCCCTCTGAAATAGGGTATAAACTCAGCTGCAAGGCAGTGACATTTTTATTTGAAATATCATACCTGTATGGAAATACAACACATCTTCTAAGAGCTCTACAAATAATGAGCAGCACACTGTCAGGCTGAAGACAGCTGGCGTTGTTTATGTTCCCCATCTGTTGTAGATACACATCTGTGTACATATAGGAAACTTCGGCCTTTGGACCCTACTTTCTTTTATCTGTATAAGACCAAAACTCAGGCAAGTACTTAGAACAGTTCATCTCCAAGAAAATAATAGAATTAAGTGTCACATCAGGTAAACTTGGGGTCAGACTGGCTAAACCGGGGAGCTTAAGAAGACATTTCTGCTAAATAGAACCAAAGGCACTGGAACAAGTTATTGCTTAAAGCGGCTGTAACGCTTCTCTGCAGAAGGAGATATTTCTCTCCTGTCTTCCACTGAGGCCACCTAATCCTAGGAGTGATACAAAACATGTCACAGAAGAACCTGGAATCTGTGGTTCACTGGTAACAGCGACAATGACCTTGCCAACTCCTAACAAGACCATTTGCTATTGTGCCGACGTAACGGGGAAAACTGAGCCGTTATGCCTGTTTCCAGGAAAAGTCAGTTGCTTTAACATGAAATTAGATTGCTCTCATAGTTAGAACTAAAAGAATCAAGTATACTATAGAAGATGCCGAGAAGAAACGTAGACAGCTTCACAGGCTGATGTCACATCTCAAAATTTCATGCATTATTACTTTCTTTATTTTTCTCTAATTCTTTCTAAAATTGAGAGGTTTAATCCTAACATTTAACATAGCATGTTTTGTAATAGATGTATTCAGGTCTTCTGTAACCAGCTAATAAGAAGTTTCTTTCTCCTGCTTTTTATTCCACAGCCTCATTTCATCATACTACGGGAACCTAGTTTATAGCTCATGACTTTTTTTATCTAGAGAAAGTAGCAGTTATCCAAATGCTGAGTAAACACTTCTGGCATATGTGAGTGACATATATGCTGTTGTGCATGCTTTACAAGGACTATAAATTTGTTTTCAAGCTCTGTCACAAAAGAATTCCTTTTGGTAAGGTTCTACTTCACTTCTACTTGGCAGGCTACTTACCCTCAGATTCTACTTTTTTATTCCTTCCTTCTCTATGTAAGTGATGGAGACTGCTGTGTGTAATCTTAAAACTGATCTACAGTTTGGTAATACCTTATTCTTGCTTAGTAATACCACTTACATGTAAACCAGGGCTTTTTTACAAGAGCACAGAGACACAGATTTTCTAAGGTGGTCTCAGTACACTAATGTGTAATTGAAATTTTCAGCTTCACGTGTCAATGAGATTGATCCGATTGTAAGCGTTCGGTTCCCTAAGAAACATGCTTTATTACACATTTTCTCTGTTGCTGAGACTCCTTTTCCTGGCTGCTTTAGAATTATGTATCCCTAGATAGGCACTTGGCTCCTAAGACACTTTCTGTTTTATTGAGGACCCCAAGCCCATAGCAGAGATCTGTTGTCCAAAAATGTTATTGCACTTTGAGTGGTCCAAAGGCAAACTTTAGTCTAATGAGGTTAATTTCCCTAGGTTCCCTTTCCTGGCTCCTTCAAAGGAAACTCTCTACTGAGAAGCTTTGGGATAGCTAGGCTAAATTCAACCTTTATAGAAATATCAACCTTATTTAGTTACCACCTTAATTGACTTATACATCTGGTCTCTTGGACTCCAAACAAAACATTAAATCATTTGATTCTGCTACAGCTCAGAGAAAACACATTTTCCTTCATCATGAAAAAGCTGCTGTAGATTTTTCAGAGCTGTTGAAATCCTGAAACGACAGACGCAATTTTTATTCTCTTGCTTATCTTTATTGTCATGAGCTGCTGTCTTTGTGAGAAGAACTAGGTATTGAAAAGTACTCTTGCACTGCAGGAGGGAACAGGCTGCTCTGTACGTGCACTAGATTATGTAGAACTTTTACTGGAACCTGTGCCCAAACAGTTTTATCGATAAAGAAATACTTAAACTAGTCCAGAATTGCATTTTCTTTCTACCTCTGCTGCAATGTCCTCAAAAGACAACATATGCCCAGATATTTCTGGATTGACCCAATTTCCCTAGCAGTTCATAACATATGGCAGCACTGTCAGTAACCATCACAAAATTTATCTAGAGCCAAAAACATACACAAGAGCATACCCATATATAGACTTTGCACTACATACTGACATATCAATATATCTTCTTTTATTTTTTTTATTTTTTTAGCACCAACATGTTCTCATGAGCTTAGAACTGCAAGATAAGAAGCTGTAAAACTACTAATTTTTTGTGTGGCTTTTGCAAATTTTCATGCACACTTCATCTATCATGGACTTCATCCATGAAGTGAGGACAGCAAATACTACTACTTACAGCACCTGGTAGTGATGTGAAGAAAATGAATCCATTAATGTCTCTAGATACAACAATTGCTGCAAGATTGCTAGATTATATTTCTTGGGCTGGGGCTATTTCAGAAACATAATGCTTTTGATAGAACACCATCCGAAAAGGTTGAATCCCAGGATGAAATAACTCTTCTAACTCTACCTCTCACTCTACCTCAAATTGCCTTTTGATGCAGCACTGTCAGATGACCACTGACAATTCCAGTAGTTAAATTAAGTAGAGAAAATGAGATAGAAAGGAAAAAATGGTTCATTCTGATGATAAACATTTTCACAGAGGTGCTGCAACTGCAGGAGGGGGAAAATTCTTCAAAGAGCCTATCAGTAAACAAATTAATAGCATTTATTGTTCTCCAGCTACAGCATGAATCCCTCCTAAGGTAAGATATAGTATAGGCGGAAACATCTACAGCAGAATGATGGATAGTACTTAAAATATGTGATAATTGAACCTATATCAAAAGTCAGAGTAGTAACCTTGCTAGACTCACAGTTTAAGATTTTAATATTCAAGATTAAAATAATAATAATAATAAAAAGAGGTGTGAACTTTATAACCTGAGTGGGATAAAATGCCTGTCAAAGATTTGCTTTGGCACCTGCCTCATCATTTTCATATCTCTCTAACAGTTCATACGAAAAGGGTTTCTGAAATACAGCAGACACTCCTGGGAGACAATCTGACAAAACAGACGAAAGTCTGCATCCACCAGCACAATAGCATCATTGCTTCTCAGTCTACAATTTCCACATTATCTGAGAGGTGCTTATGTACACAGACTATCAGATGTCCAATTAAAGCTTAGAGGTGCTGCCTATAAAATACAAACTAAAATGTTTACAGTCATTAAAAAGAAGGCATTAATGTCTCAGTGTTATATGAAACTAAGCAGGCTTTGCTAAAAAAAACAAAACAAACACTACTATTCAGGGCCATGTGATTTTTAAATCAAATGTTGGATATAAAACCATTAGTAGCTGACATGTAAAACTGTAATATTCCCAATGGTGTTTAAGAAAAAAAGAGAACCTAAGTCAGTGAGACTTTGTTTTCAAGGAAACATGCAGTTAGATTCTTTTTATGTTGCTGAACATACACAAAAATAAGAAAAAAAAAAAGTATTTTTATTGGTACCTGAACATTAATAAATCGCAACAACAGATGTTAAAGCAACCAGAGATTGATTGTGAGAAAAATATTATCTTTGAGTATTGTTCTGAAGGGGCAACTGGTGTTAAGAAAGAGAGTATTTCTGTAAAACGACATTGAAAGCACTACAAACAAGAAAAAACGGAATATGTATTTATTAGTTTCTGTCGTGTCGTTGCTGTGTTTCATGCTTTTTGTTTTTAATAAAGATATACACACAGACCGTAGAGTGGACAGAGTTAGTTAAAAAGACGTTATTTT
>VWZK01016698.1:2648-14016 GCA_013396935.1 Baryphthengus martii | reverse complement strand
CTTGTGGGGCCTGAGTCACATTCTGAAATTAATTTCTCTGTCTTTGCCATAAGATGTTACTCCTGAGTTAATGTTTCTGTTTCCCCAGAACCAGCACCACCTCCTCATGTCACTGCCTAAAAGGTGAGAGCTGGTGGAGCTGAGTTCCACTTTATGTCTCCTGCATGTTCTCACTTCCTAAACTCGTTCCCTGCTGGCGTTGTGGGCACAGATGGGAAAACCACTGTGCCTCTCACTTACCGAACCAGCTGAGAGTTTTCTTCTGCAAAGGGAAACCTGTACCCTCTGGCTCTGAGATCACACAATCACAGAGGGCTTGAGCTGGGAAAGGACCTCTGGAGGTTATCTGGGCCAACTCTCCTGCTGAAGCAGGGCACCTAGAGCTGGTTGCTCTGGACCATGTCCAGCCATTGCCCAGGACAGCTGGAGAATGGCTGGCTGCTTTAACATGTATAAACATTGGAGAGAGCCTAATGTGCCATAATTTGGCACATTTCAGCCTGATTACCTTAATTTCCTCTCCCTTCCTTTCCACGTCTTCCCCTGTCAAGCTGCTCTCCTCTTGGCTGAGGTTGGCTCCCAGTGAGGCGTGTAGCACAGTACAGACACAACAGATACCCTGCAGGGAAGAGAAGAAAGGCAGGGGTTGCAGAATGCAGAGGTGACAGAGCCTTTGCCCCCAGTGTGTGTACACAGAGCTCAAGGCTTTGTATTTTGTTGTTGGAGCAGGTCACACTCGCTTCCTGAGAAAGCCAGCCTCATGCAGTTAGGATGTTTTTTCTGAAGCCAGTGAAGGGAAGGTGCTGTAACCCTCAGTGTTCAACCATTTTACAAACCCCAGCATCAAAGGAATATATTTGCCTGGCACTTCTGCACCTTACCCTGGCATTGTACTTGCAACACCAGCCCTCTGCAGCATTGCTTAAACAATTTGCAATGGCTGATGGAAAAGCACCCCTTAAATTGCTTCCTGGGAAAAGGTTCAGAAGATGCTTTTTCTGGGCCAGGCTTTCTGCCAGGTGAGTTATTCACCCATGACAGGACTCCCCTGGAGAAGAGGACTACAGGACTCAACCCAGCACTCCTCCACAGAAAACGTGGGAAAACGGACAAATGGCTCCACGTTTTGATGTCTCATGTCATTGCTCTTTCCCTTTCCAATATAGTGTCACCTTTGCTTGAAGTATTAAGGAGGGAGGGTGCCCGTGGATAAACAGCATCTTGTGTGAACAAACATGGGCCACGAGGTGACAAGTGTGACCCCCCATGAAATTGCTGCCACTTAGGAATGAAGGTCCTGGATTCAGCAAAGCACTAGCAACATGCTAAATGTGAAGTGCGTGAGCACTTACATTGGCCTTGTAGGTTCTGCCGATCTGGGAGGAGGACAGGGTCCTTTCCACCACGACAGCTGTGGGTACTGTCTCCATGATGTTCCCAACCCTTGTCCTCCAGGAAAAAGGCATTCAATGCAGAAATCACTACCAGGTCTCAGGGGATGAGAGACCACAATATTGAAGCCTAAACTAAAGTATACCAAAAAGTCAACACCAGCTCATTGATGGTCACAGATGCTGGATTAGGCCTTTAGCAAATACCTCATTACTTCTTGAGTTGGGGACAGCTTACTGGGGTACTTGGAGGGGACTTGTACACATGCTTTCCAGTTAATCATGTTTTCACATGAATAATCCTCCATTGTGCAGTCTTATTGAACACAAGAATTGCAATACAACTAGGGGCTGGAGGATGAAACTCTGAGATAAGGTGCAGAGCAAACAAAGTATGATAATTACAGCTCTTAATTAACATTTAGAAATAAGGAGACAATGGTCAGGATGGTCATGAGTCAGAAGGCTCTACTGCTTCCTGAGCTTATGAACAAAACTATTCCCAAGGCAAAGCCACAGTTCTATTTTTAAATATAGCTACTGTCCAAAAAAATGTATGGCTGAGGTTGTAACCTATCTGTGACTGGACCACTAAAGGTGATGCTTTCGCTCAGGGCATAAAGTTTTGGCAGGAGCTCTGTGCAAGTCACTCTCCCTGCTATCTTCTCAGCTAGGGCCAATTTTGGTTTTTAACATGCTTCATTTCTTTTGCTCAATTCCCTAAGAAAATGGAGGTTTACGTGGCTAGGCTGTGCGTTTATATTTTCCTGCTTTCCAGTACCTTCTGAATCCATCCACTGGTTTTGGACTGCGTTGATNGGAGGGAGGGAGGGAGGCAGAGCCTCTCCACGGATGAGATCTGCACAGCAGACCATGGGAAAATCCATCTAGGCTCTGTCCCATGCTGTTTGCGAGCCAGATTCCCAGCACCTGAAGATTTACTTGNGTAGCCCGTCCTTGTGGGGCCTGAGTCACATTCTGAAATGAATTTCTCTGTCTTTGCCATATAGCTATTTTATTACGCCTCTTACTGAGGTCTGGGAAAAGCCCTGTATCATCTTGCCCTCTTACCCTCCCAGTGGGGCGGAACAGGATCTTAAATGTCCTAGGACATGAGGTGCACAGTCAGGACAGGAGGGGCAAAGCTCACGTGCCACTGCTGAGGGAAAGCCTGCAGCATGAAACTAGTCTTTAAAACACACAAGTGGGAAAGAGATGCTGACAGTCGGTCTTTTGTAGCTCCATGGTCTGTAATATTTAATTTTAAAATGCTTTTTTTTAAAANAGTCCACATCTGCCCTACCAGGCCTTCTAAACAGGGCTTGAGCAGCCTGCACGTGAGCATCTGTAGCTGCTGCAAGGGAACCTGCTGGAGTCTTCCACGCCAGCCTGTGCCGTGCACTGCTGGGTGATATGACAGAGNTTTTTTTTTAAAAAATAGCTTTGTAACTCAGTTAATAAATACAAAAACATCTCTGAGCCGGGCAATGATTTTGTGCAACTGCGTGAGTTGAAAAACAAGATCTATTTGTTTTGCTTCTGCAATAGTTTGTAAAATGCTTTCCTTATTGGAAGAAAAAGGATTTTCTGAGTATCATTTTTTTTTGCAGAAACATCTGCTGTGTGTGAAATTATTTGACAAAGCAAACCATAACTCCTTATTTAGATTGGAAAATATTAAACATCTGAAGCATGTTGCAAAACAAAGTAAACAAAAATAAAGAGGAAATAAGTCACTGAGTAGTCCCAACACATTAAGGTCTGTTTCCCTTGCTTTGGATTTAAACTATATGGGAAACATTGTGTACTTTTCCCAGGAATTTTTCACTCATTTTTGATGACTGATGATTTTCCTGTCCTGCCTTAACAGAATTATTCCCTTCTGTCCTTTAGAGAGTGTGAAAACAAAACCCACTTTTATCTCTGCTCTGCATCTGGAGGCAAGGATCCTTATGCTCAAGTCACAAATGGTGTTTCAGAATATGTCACACTCTGGCTCATTTACTGTCCTTTCAGTTACTTTGATTTAATTCGGCCTGATCTTTGGCTTGGTTTGGGAGCCTTTGCAGCAGATCCATGCCATAAAGAAATTAGAAAGCTCATGTAACACTGTTGAAGCAAAGAAGTCCCCCTGTCTCAGTACTCCATTTGAAACTCTTCCAGTAATTCCATCCCTGGGTAGAAAGCAAAGGATTTTTGCAGGTACCTTTTAACACCTATTCCCTAAAGACTCCTCATTTCAGTCAGCATCTAAGAACCTTCATAGATTTGGACTTCATGCAGACAGTCCTGCCCAAAAAAAGGAAATTCACTGAAAGATCACACTCCGTGCACACAGGACCTGGCCCAAAAAAAGAAACCCACTGAAAAATTACACTTGTTCATATTATTTGATTCTCAGCATTCATTAATCTAAGATACCTTATTGTGGCCTTTCAATACTGAAAGGGGGCTTATGAGAAACATGGAGAGAGACTTTTTACAAAGGCCTGTGGTGACAGGACAAGGGGTAATGGTTCTAAACTGAAGAGGGTAGACTTAGATTGGACATAAAACAGAAGTTCTTTATGAGGAATGTGCTGAGGGACAGGAACAGGTTGCCCAGATAAGTTGGGGATGCCTCTTCCCTGGAAGTGTTCAAGGTCAGGTTGGATGGGGCTTGGTTTAGTGGAAGAAATAAACTTCTTCAGAGGCCCTTTCCAACCCAAACCATGATTCTGTGATTCTAATTCCACTGAACAAAGGTTAATGTTGAGTCTCCAAAAAGTCTTTTGAGTGTGGTATGATCCCTTAATTCATTTCATGTTCTGAGCCCCCAGGAAACTAAAACAGCAACACACAGATTTCCTGGCATATGAACAGTGGCTGAGCTCCGTGGCTGCAATCTCACTGGTAGAGCTGCCAGCACCGACAGAACAGCCTCGCATTTAGTTAATCAACCCTCTGCCTGTCTGTCTGTAGCCTGTCTGGAGCTTTATCTGTGCTGCCCTTGCGCACGGGCTTGGGGTCAAGCCAGTCCTCTGGCACACCTTGACGTCTTTTGGCTGAGGGCAGATGGGGAGATTGTCCGCACTTTACCGTGAATCACACCAACCAGCAAGCTAGCTTTGAGATCTCCCTGCCTCATACCAGTCACAGCCTAGGTTTTGTCACTTTTATTTTGCTGACGTTAGTCCTGGCAGGCTTTTTTTATTTTGGTGAGAAAATCAGCCAATACTCCAATAGATTTTGTACTGTTTCAAAAGTTTATCTATCCTTTACGTGTCTGGGGTGAACCTGATAAACCAGTTTCTGCTACGGCTACACAAATACTGTGCGTTGTTCTGTACCCTGCGTCACTTTTATCAATGAGCTTGCCTTTTCATAGTGGTTACTCTTAATTTTGAAATCACAGAATGTCTTTGGTTGGAAGAGACCTTCGAGATCATCTAGTCCAACCTTCGACCAAACACTGCAGCTCAGAGATGTTGGACTACACTGTGAATGGCAAACTTGTGAACAGCTTCGTGTGGAGACAGCCACTGAGGAGAGCTATCAGATTCAGCTGGAGCAACAACCTACTTGCAAGTAAATCTGGATTTTTAAAACAGAGGACGCTCTCATCTTGAAAGTTACATACATCTGTATATATCTTCAGAAGTTTGGAGATGGGAATTCTTACTTCCTCTCAGCAAGGAGAGTAAGAGTCAGAATTGCTCCAAAAGCTTTCTTGGTTTGTATCTTGGAAGCCTTAAAAAAGAAAAATAAATCTAATTTTTGGACATTTTCAATGTTGTGGGCAGAATAGGCATACGCTGCTGACAAGAGCTATTGGGTGAGCATGACAGAGACGGCCAAGAATACAGAGTAGGTATAACTGACATGTTCTCCTGCTTTCCTACAGAAGTCCTCCTTGAGGTCGCTCGCCGACAGCTGTCTCTGTTTAAACCTCAAGTGACAAATCCGTCTCTGAACTGCTTTTTCTACAGCTTCATTGTTGCCACACCAGCTCCCTGGCAGCTAAAAAAGATTTAACTTCTAGCTGCTGATGTTCCCACTTGTGCCAAGACAGCTCCAACATTGACCCATGCTGGCTTTGAATTGTTTCAGCTCACCGGCTCAGTGCAGAACTGACCTCATTAAGAAAAAAAGAATAAAACAACTAAACAAAACACCCCTCCACACACACACTTTCTGACAAAGAGCTAGTACAGCTCCATGAAAAGTTAAAGGGCCAGAGAATGGACAAAGGGCAGGTAGGAGTGCAAGAGCAGGTGTAGTAGAGCCAAAATGCTGCAGCCAGATGTTAGACTGGCCTAGGCCCTTAGCTTCTCCTTAGGCTAAGCTTTGCTCACACAAAAGAAATCGTGTCCCTGGAGCATGGCTACGTTCTCAGGAACAACGGCTGGTAAACCTACGGTTACCGTACGTGACTTGGTATCGATTTAATAAGTATAAATAAAAAGGAAGGAATAGCAGTTACAGACAGGAACCTGTAGTTTTCAAGAATTTCATGACAGTAACTGAAGCTTAACACATTTCTCTGTCATCCTTGGTATTTGCAGCAGATGGAGGAGAACCCAAAGTGACAGAGCATAGGCAAAGCTAACTTTCTCCCCTGTTGTATCTGAGGTCTCCCACTTACTTTCCCAGTATAAGTATATTCAGCACAGGCACACTTCAAGGAATGTTGAGTCTGGAAGTAGAGAGCTCCAAGGGATAATAAGCAGTGGGATATTTATGCCCCTGTTGGGCTCTTTGGTGTTGACATGGGCACTGGGAGCACCCCTGTCCTTCCCCCTGGGAGACACTGGGCACCACCACACCACACTATTGCTAGCCCTGACCTGAGAAGTCCAAAGGAGGCACTTGCATCACTACTATTGTTATCTGGCAGAGCATAAAGTTTAGCCTCACATTTCATTTAAAGGACAAACACGACCTTTGAAATGGGATTTTGAACTGCACCAGAGTCAAACCTTCCTGCTGACACAGGAAATCCCATCTCTCCTTATCTTAGGGCAGGTGTTCCTCCCTGTTATTGAGATAAAAAAAAAAAAAAAAGGAAAAAAAGAGAGAAAGAAAAGAAAAATATCAACGTTATCTGTGTCGTATTCTACAATCACTGTTGTTCTTCATTTACTGACCACTCTTGTCTCTGACAAAAAGGAGCATGGGAGGTCTTGAGTACAATTTCAGAGCCAACGAGATGGAGATTGTAACACCAGAAGATTTTGTGCAAGAAAACAAGAGAATGGCTTGTAATTTGCAGGCAGAGCTAGGAGTTTACAGAATACCACATACACATTTATAGATACAAAAATTAAAAAATGTAATGTACATAACTTCTTTTGTATCTAGAAGTACAACTTACTGCACAACTTGGTTTAGTTATCAAAAAACAAAAAAGCTTCATACTTGTAATCAACTCAGGCAGTTTAAATGTGGTGCTTTGATGGTGTGGTTATTAAGTTTCTTCTTTAGGTGTTTCAAAACAAAAAATCTCTCATCTGTATTTCATTTCAGAAACTATAAACCAGCTTAGAACAAGAAGAAAATCCTGCTCAGGCATCCTCAAGACTAGATTATAATATGTCTCGTTTCTAATTTAAATCTGATTTAAAGTGTATTAGGACCTGGGACAAATTTTTTGGGGATGATTTTCTGTTGTAATATACAGGAAAATTACAGTGTTAGAAAATGACTGAATTTTCCACAGGAGGAAGTGAAATATCTGTAACTGTTCTTTTTCATGTTATCAATGTGATAACTGGTAACAGTAGCCAAATAAGGGTTTAATTTTATTTATGTTATTTTATATTTAGTGATGCTCTTGCCCACCTTTCTGATAGGTTGTCTCACTTGCTACCAGCACACCCAGTCCTTGCATTGGGCAATAAACTCCCCTAGTCAGAGAGAAATCCAAGCTACTGTAAATTTATAAACCTAGAGTAGCATTCCTCCCCTTCTTCCACATCTTTGGCTTACCCTCTAGGCCTCCCCACTGCAGGCATTTAAAAGTTTTGAACCCAGCCTTATGTTCTTGCTTAATTCTTACCAACCACTTCTCTGATGTGTTTCTTTGCTCATCCCCAGAGACAAGCATATGATACTGTATTACTCTATACATTACAGAGAGAATGCCATCACAAAACAGATCTTTTTCTAATCATTTCTCATCATGCTGTGTGAGACGGAGAGGCTTTTGCCACGCTAACAGAAGTTCTGCTCTACTGTCTTGCAGGTTTTATTCTTCCTTGATACGTTCCAGTCTCTTAGCATCACCTTTCTTTAGTGCCTGTAAATTATCCAGATTTCACATTTGCCCTGGTTTGAGCGAGAACAGAATTAATTCTGTTTGGTGATGTACTTTTCAGCTAAGTTCTTCTAACTAACTCTGTTTTTCTGAAGTTAATGGCACATTTTCACAGGCAATGGCTGCTTCTAGCAGTGGTAACGCTCCATGGTTAGAGTTAGTACCGAGGGCTGGTCTGCAGACCGAGGCTACGGCTGGATCTCGTGCACCACATTGCCGGGGGGAGCGGGGTGTGTGCGTGTGGAAAGTAAAAGGCTGCACCTGTGGGGAGAAGTGGATAGGATAGGTAATCCCAAACAGACCCACGAGGGATTCCAATCCATATACGTCACATTCGGTACGAAGCTGAGGGATCACGAGGGTCAAGCTCTCTCAGCTCTTGCTCGGCTCTTCCTTCCAGCTTCTTTCTTTCTTCTTCAATGCCCAGAGGAGGACTCTGTCCATTCTGCCTTTGATCCCAATCTGTGTGTTCCTGAATTCAGTACCAGAATCCAGCTCCTGAGCACAGTTCCCACCTGCCACCGGGCTCAGTCTGAGACTTTTCTTGGTGCCTGCTCCACAGCATCAGTGGTGACGGCGACATAATTGCCGTTGGGGGTGGGGGGTGAGTTCAATACTGGTTTTGTATATATTTGTAGGTATTCCATTATTATTACTATTACTATTTTAATTTTCATTCAAGCTGTTCTAGTTTCCTTTTCTAAACGATAAGTCTCTCTCTCTCCCTTATGCCCTTCCCTTTGGGGAAGTAGGAGGGTTAACAGAGAGCATCTGTTGTAGGTCTAGTGGGCTGCCCTGACCCTAAATCGTGGCATTAGCTAAGGATACAGCACTACTTTCCGTGCCAGAGAATAGGTCAGAACTGCATTTTCCAAGAACAAGCGATTGTACAGAAGGATAAAAAACAGCTAATGAGATACTGCATGCCTAATGCAGTGCATTCATTTGCATCATTTTCCCAGCTCTTTTTTCTTCACAATGACCCATCAGAGCCAGAAAACAAAAATCAAGGGCAGTAAAACGAGGAGCGCGATTCATCTGAATCCACATGGCTTTCGTCAGCTGCCAGTACTGGGGTCAGTATAACCAGCTCAGTGGAACTGATAATGCAAACTACGAAGGAGGAAGAAATTTGCTGTTCACAATCTTTATATTTACTTACAGTATGAAGGAAGTTTGATTTGTAGGTTGAATCTATAGTTCCGGCAGCTGAGGAAAACAATATATTGGCTATAGAACTGGACATAAAACCTAGGCTGTTTTTAGTATAGGTTTGCTAGTGTATTCTATACATTAGCCTGAACCATTTGTTTCCTGCACTTGGGCAAGGATTTTTGCCATTATTCACAAAACCAGGCTGCACAAGTCCCATGAGGCTTCACGCCTCAGCTAGTACAGCCTGAAGGCTATTTTGATATTCTACCCATGGCACGCGCCGCTTCGTACCCTACGTCACGGCTGGGACCAAGGTACGGGCAGCTTGCACCGCACGTGGGGAGGCTGCATGCACATGGCATCTTTTAGCTCTTTCACTCCTGCTCAGCGACTTTGTCACAACATTATCGCTGCCAGAACAACAAAGCAGTTCGCCAGGCAGTACCGCAGAATCAGAGAATTGTCAGGGTTGGAAGGGACCTTGAAGATCATCGAGTTCCAACCCCCCTGCCATGGGCAGGGACACCTCCCACTAGAGCAGGTTGCCCAGAGCCCCGTCCAGCCTGGACTTCAAAACTTCCAGGGATGGGGCTTCGACCACCTCTCTGGGCAACCTGTTCCAGGGTCTCCCCACCCTCCTGGGGAAGAACTTCTTCCTAACATCCAATCTAAATCCCCCCTCCTCTAGTTTGGATCCGTTCCCCCTTGTCCTATCACTGCCTGACATCCTCAAAAGCCCCTCCCCAGCTTTCTTGTGGGCCCCCTTCAGATCCTGGAAGGCCACAATAAGGTCTCCTTGGAGCCTTCAGTGCTAGCAAAGTACTAGTAATTCTTATTAAACTACTGTAGTGGAAAAGGGAAAATGTGTTTTCCAACATGTGCACACAATTTAAAATAGGGTTTGTGTTTGCACACTTGAAATAGATCTTGTAGCCTTGTCTTTCTGGATCTCTTTGGGACTTTTGCAAACACTAACTCAATTCAACTCAGGTTATATGATATAAAATCCCACTTCCTTTCTTTTTATTTTGTTGCTGTGTAAAAAAGAAAAGCAGACGATCAATATTAGCTTTTTATATAGCTATTTAAGAAGAGTTCTATGGAGTCACCTACGTGCTCTAATTACTGTAGAGTTTTATATTATCTTAAGGAGTAGCTGAGACTTGCCTGCTGTGTCATGGCAAAGTATGACCTTATCTGATCCAACCATATTGAAGCAACTCTTTAAGAAAGAAAAAAATAAAAGCATACTGGCAAGCTTAATTAAAAGTAGACTTTTTTTCAGGTTAAGCCAAGGCATAATAATATTTCCCATCCCACCCTTTTCCTACTTGCTCTACACCGAGCACAAGCTTAATCATTGCTCTTAATTAGCTGTTTTTGTTTTATTCAGCAAGACCAAGAAGTAGGGCACAAGAATCATTTATGGGAATAAAGTTATGAGAATTTGTATTTCAGTGGAAGGCTGAAGAACAAAGCAAGATGGGGATCTCACAGGTTGAGGCAGAGCAGAGAACAGAAGACTTGCCTCAACCCAAAGAGCAGTCCTACTGATGCAATCATGGTAACATTAATTGTTTAGAGAAAAGAATCATACAGTTAAATGATTTTTTTCCCTTTGAAAAGCCTTCTTAATTACAGAACGAAGAACATAATCTTTGATTTTGACAAACTCGAGTTACCTTTAAAGAGAAAATTAGTCCGTGAAAGTTGCCACGACAAATTACCCCGGTTAGAATCAGTCGTTTTTCTTAATGCAGCGTAGAAATTCCTATTAACTTTCTTTCCAAATGAATAAATATATACTATTTTAAGATACTGAAAGAACTAAAATATGATTTATTTGACAAAATTTCAGCTCTTAGCTGAAATCAACCCCATAAGTTTACATGGAGATAAAGGGAATTCTCTAAACATTTCAACTGAGCCGATTATATTAGCTTCTCTTATCTTAGTGAAGAAGTAAGGAGATGTACATCTTTCATAAAAGGAACACATGGGTAGTTCTTGAACTCATTTAGGGCCTAAATGGCAATTTTTAGCTATAATGAACTTTTGTAGGAAGTGCAATAACCATTTTTACTAGATACAGGCTTTTTTTTTTTTTTTTTTTAAATAAACACTAGGGCTGAGAGACCAGCCTTCTGGCTTTACCGCTATTTTTCAATAAAAATGTAATGATACAATTTTATCACATGACTGGCACCACATCAAAGACCCATTTTTGAAAAATTTAACACACCAAAGCACATTTGAAAACGTTAAATTCTATCCCAGTTTTACAACAAATTACTTGAACTAATAAATAATAAAAATAGGCAAGAGAAAACAAATAGGCAATTACTTTTCTAAATAGTTTGGTCTTTTTTTCCCTAAAGTTTCTTTAGTTTGTTTTTTTTTTCCCTAAAGTTTCTTTAGTTTGTTTTTTTTTTCCCTAAAGTTTCTTTAGTTTGTTTTTTTTTTTCCCTAAAGTTTTTTTAGTTTTGTTTTTTTTTTTCCCTTAATTTTTTTTTTTTTTTTTTTTTTT
>VWZK01016697.1:73002-301908 GCA_013396935.1 Baryphthengus martii | reverse complement strand
AGTTTCTTGGTTGTTTCTGTCAGTGTATACTATTCCCTCTCTGCTCCCCGATCACGGATGTAGTGTGAAGGGCACACAATAGGACACTGCAGCCTGGTTTCACAATAGACTTTCTATTTTTAATGCATTTTGGTAATAGACTGTACGTAGAGGCACTTGTGGTTCTTCCAGTTGTACTTAAAAAAATCACCCAACTAAACAACAAATCAACCAAAAAAGAAACAATTTGCTGCATATAATTAATTTTTCTGGTTATTCAGTTGGATTTGGTTGTTGAATAATTCTTTAGCATATGTAGTCTTAGTAAAGTGACAAAATATGCTTAATACTTGCTTTCTGTTTTTAAGGAGTGATTTTCCTGCTTTACATTTTCATATACTTTCCTATTGTTGTTTTTTTTATTGCTCTACTACCACATGTTTCAAATTGTTGTGTCTTGTGATTACTTTCTTGTTGTTTTTTTAAATAGCTAATGGAATAAAGGAAGCTGAGAGGTTCTCTAGGGAAACAGCAAAATAAAAGGTTGAAAAATACATAACATAAGCATTCAATGGCTATTGTCACTGATGTCAAAAATTATGGCAATAGTATGATAATTTCCTCATAACTGGATTTTTAAACTCAGTATTACATGGGTTAGATTTATTTAGGAGTAAAGCAGCAGGGCAAGGAAGTGGCTACAGCAGCAGTAGTCTTTTTTTTCTATGGGCGTTTATATGCACATGGTGGACTTTTTGGGCGTAGAAGTACTTTATTATCTATAATATTGACACATTGCTATTCTTCTCTTTTTTTTTTTTCCTTTTTTAAGACTACAAGAAAAAAACAGATGACACCAGATGTTCATTTTACTTTTTTTTTAAAAAAAATTTAATTACAGAGCTAATCTTGAAGAAAAGATAGTCTAGGTTCTTATTATTGGATGCCTTGCTATATATGGTGTGAGATAGATTAAGTTTGTAGGAAAATTAAAAGGGTTTTTTGTAGTTTTGCAGGTAAAATATCCATTCCAAGTTGTCATAATTTTACTTTAAAAAGACTCTTGCAAAAATACAGATTTGTTAAGCTTGTCATGTGTACAGTTAAACTTTTTGTCTCACAGAAAAGTGTTTCATCCAAGTTGGGAAGGTTAGGAAAACTTAAATCAATATGTGATAACTGGACAGTTTGTCTTGCCCTCTAAATTTTACTAAGCATAGAGAGAACCTTAAAATTACTTTTCTCCACAAATTAAAATGGAGTATCTTCCTACACTTTTTGTTGTTAGCTCGAAAAAGTATTTGTCATAAGGGCATCAGACACTCCTGAGGGTATTAACTGGTACTGAGCACTTTTTCTATCAATAATGGAAATAAATCCAAGTTTTGTCTTGAAGAGTGATGTAAGCTACTGATTAGGGTAGTATTTTGCTGAACTGAGTGGTGATTGAAAATTGCTATCAACAACTACACGTGTGTACGAACATCAGAATAAGTAGGAATGGCGAGCAAACTGCAATGGTTTAGCTAGTCCTGATACTCCTCCCTGATGAGAGACTTAAGGTGCATCTGCATGGCAAAATGTTCTCAAGAGATTCGTGTAATGAAGGAAAATATGGAAATAATAATAGAATAATAGAGAAAGAGTATAGCTCTAGTGATGCAGGGCATTAAGCAAGCAAACGTCTCCTGTTTCTGAGCAAAGCCTACAAAAACCAATATATGCTCACACTTTTATTGATTTTTGGGATTTGGGTTTTGTGTGCAGAGATGATTTGGCTGGATCTGTGTGGTACTTTGAACAAAAGGTATGATTATGCAGCACAACACTTAAGGGCCTTTCTGTGGAGTAGCTTAATATAAATCTCATTTTTACTAACTCCAGGTGAAAAATTATTGCAGAACAGTTAGCTGGCTTGTTTGTTTATTGAGCTGATTTTTGAACAGTGAGAAAAAAATCTATTGTGGCTAACAGGATATGTAATATTATTATTATTGCTTTCTGAAAGTAAGAAAGTTCAGTAGCCATATTGTAAAAGTAGATTGCTAATGTGTGGTGGTTTGGAGGCAACTGAAAATCAGCGCTCTTATCGAAAAGGTTCCAAATGTATTTAGCTTATAAGTTGTTACACTTGGAAAAAATATTTCAGCTGTTGGTGTGCCTGATTTCATGACTTGGTAAATGAATTTTAATTCACAGGAAGAGGTCAAAATACTATTTTTATTTTTTTAAAAAAGTGTTATTGACAGATTTCAGAAATTTTGTTTTCTCTTTCAATAATACTTCAGATCTGCTTATGAATACCAGAGGAAGACTCCATGGACATCAGTGGCTCTGTTTGCAAATATTACTCGTAAATCAACTAGCATTTCTGATTTTTCAGTTGACACTCAATTTAGGACCCCTAAGGTTTGGAAGTAACTTTTTGTTTTTTTCAGAGTACATGTTTTCTTTGATTCCTTTTGTTATAGCAACTGCCAAGAAATGTGAGAGGAGAGAATCCTTGATCAATGGGGGAAATTTTGTAGGCATTTTTTTCAGCCATGGTTCACCTCAGCTTTTAACTAAAGGAGTAAGAGCAAAGAGAAGAATAAAATTGAGAGGGGAAAATAAAAGAGTATACACACTGAAAATTTTAGAATAGAAGAGAGAGATGGGTTTTCCCTTGTCTGTTTCTGACAGTGACTGGATGAGAAAATATCAAACAAATGGAGTGAAAGCATTGTTTGAAATGTTCATGTCCTTCGCTGCGTATACACATAATATTTAAATAATTTACCTGTTTAACAGCAACATGAGAGAAGCTTCTTCCCATCAACATATGGCTTCACAGTTGTCAAAGCTAAACTAGCCTCTGTAAAATAAAGATATGTCTTCAAATACCTTTTAGGCATGTAATTTAATTTGTTGCAGCTTCTTCTTTTTCCTGTAAGGACAGACTAGGTGCCTGACTCTAAAGTACTAAGATAAAGATGAAGGGAAAGCACGTGATTGATATTGGATATTATCATCACTGTTCCATGACAGCTTTATGATTATGAGAGTATTTAAGGCGAGCTGAAGACTCTTTAAGTGTGTTTATAATGGTCTTGACAGAATTGCTATTAGGAAAGGAGTTACTAGGTAACATTACAGTAACCTTTTTACTTTTAACTGTGTTCTAGTACAGTAGACTTTATTTTCTGTTTTTCTTTGTGAGGCTATCTGGAAATGGAGGAATTAGTAGGATTTTTATCTTTTAAGCCTTTCAGTTTTGATGAGTGTGACAGAAAGTTGCTAGCACAAGTTAATGTAGACACATTCTGTGAGGTGTTATTGGCAGTGATACATTGTAATGGCTCTGGCTCTCTAACTAGATGTTAATTTGAGACATATTCATTCTTCAAAGACTTTCAGTCCAGCTGGAGTTGAGTCTATGACTAATTTTAAAGAAATAAGGAGTGAATGTCATTGCCAGGTTTCCTTCTTCCTAGTGCAAAGGAGAGTTCTAATTTAAAATCTGTATTTGAAATTATAACAGCATCAGCTATTAGTATTAAGGGGTTTTAATCTGCAAAATGTTCTGGTTTTGGATGTCGATGCTAAAATTAAATTAAAAGTGCAGACTTGTACAACTGAACTTCTTTAAAGTGCAGAGTTAGTAACCTAGTTTCGAAAATGCTGTGTGCAGGAAGCATTAATATGTGACTGTATGAGAAGTCTACCTTGGAAGGTTTCTGTGGTATTGCAATTCAAGCATGCAAAAGCAAAAAAAAAAAAAATAAATAGCTGATGCCCTTCATTCTGCCTTATCTATTGCCCTTTCTTCAGAAGGAAAGCCAATAAACTTATCAACGCAAACCACAGGCCAGCTTATAAAAGGCTTTAACTACTGGCACCAGGAATATAGCAGTAAAGATTCTGTATGAACATAACTGCAAAGAGCTGAAACAGAAGCTCATGAAACTGTGTCCTTCAGGGGTTTTGCACAAATGTATTCTACTATTTGACATTTTTATTGTCTGTCTTCTGCTTGAACACTTGCAAATTCATCCCAGTAGCATGGATTAGTGAAGATGATGGCTGAAGCTGTTTCTTGTCACTGGCAGCCATCAAGGCCTTTGCCTTCTCCAAAGCACTTGCGTTCCTCAACCTGCTGAGATGCCTCATGATGATGCTTTTTGAGATCATCATACAAAACACTCTTACTAAACCAAACTAGGACTTTTCTCTTGGGCTTGACACATATGATAAGCTTCTGTTGGCTCTGCTACAGTGTTCGAGCTTCAGCAGATCTGTATAATCTAGTAGAGAAATTAAATCTCCTTGTACCTTGCTTGCCACTCCTCATATGTGCCCTTGAAAGCAATCTCTGATGTCTGATTTCCCTGTTAGAGGCAGAGTGTTACTATTAAGGATGGAGTCCAAGCTTCATTATGGTTGTCACTCTGTATTTCATCTTAGAAGGGCATGATGTTGTACTACGTTATGTATTTGCCCTGGTAGTATGCGGATCCAAAATTGTCACGTTATAGCACTAGTGATGTTGTCTTACGGGCAGGAAAAAAAGCCAACACATTTCTTTCTTAGAATGAGGCGTTTGCGGGTTGAAATAAGTGGAAAAGACCAGACAACTTGAGGTGAAACTTAGGTCTGCACAGGTGGGCAGCGAAGCGGTGTGGTGACTTGTAGCCCCTGAGATGGCTCTAAGCACAGAGAAGAAAGTATCACACACTGAGACCACAGGGATGAGAGTGTGTGTCAGTGCCTCCCACTCAATTTTATACATGTATTTTATCCTGCTGGTCTGCCCTGCTCCCTCTCCTTCAAGCTCTGCAGTCAGTGGGGAATATGAACAGTTCACCGACTTTTGTTTCAGTCTCTGCTCTTTTAGACTGCTGGAGGAGCTTTTCTCTGCTGATTCCAGGGGAGCCTCTAGAGGCACTGAGTTGATCCAGTGCCTAAAAATGAGTAATGTGAATACCTTTCAGTGATTCCAGTCACAAATAACCATCTTGACACCCTACTGATACTTTTTGTTCAAGCAAATAAACACCAGCCTCTGGTTTGTTGGTTTGTTTGGTTTGGTTTCTTGTTTGTTTTGGGTTGGTTTTTTTTGTTGTGTTTTGGGTCTTTTGTTTGTTTGTTTTTTTTAAGACATGTAATAAATTCCAGTGACTGACTAGAAAACTATTCTGACCTGAACCAAATTGTTAGACTCTGTTTAGGACAGAAGCCTAATAATTTGTGTAGTGCAGTCTGGGGCAAATATTGTGCCAGAACGTAGGCAGACATTTGTTGCTTGCCAGAGAGGTCTGTTGTGTGAATAGGCCAGGGTATGCTTTCAGGGCAGAGCCATAGAGAACGTAAGGAGCACGCGTGCTGGCGCTCTGCAAGGAGTGCATTTTCCCCTCGAGTGTGCTATTGATCTCAAGGAAATGAAACACCAGGAAGATGGAAGCATTGCTCACTTGAAAGGATAAGGAAGGCGATGAGAGCTGAATGAGGGAGTGAAGGAGGTCATCCCAGTCTTTCTATCTAGGAGCTTTTTGTTTAGTATTATAAAACTCAACGAGTACAAACCCACTGCCGCTGAAAGAATGACGCAAAGGTTTCAGAGGGTTAGTCTTGATTTTCAGCTTGTGCTTTATCTTTAAAATCTGTTTGTGTTTGTTTGCAGATTACTATGCTCTCTTTGGTACTATGTGCCGTGGCTGTGAATTCCCCATTGAAGCTGGAGACAGGTTTCTTGAAGCTCTGGGCCACACATGGCATGATACTTGCTTTGTATGCTCCGTAAGTAAAGCTACTCTACATTTTAAACAAACCCATGGCAGCAGTGGTTGTGCTAACCTGGTCAATGTGGGAGTCAACAGCTTTAACTTCTTTCAATCCTCTGAGCCCAAACAAAAAGCACTTTCCCAGTTATTTGGAAGGTCTGTTGCTATTGCAAGCCTTTGGCACCAATCCAGAGGGGTTGGACTGGATTGCAGCTGTGTCTCCTAGCATTTAACCCTTGGTGTTTATGGCCTTCAACACTTGCTCTGAGGAAGTAGAGGAGGAATGAGCTGTGTTTCTGAAGTAGCAAGAGTGCTTTTGACATAAAAACACTATAGCCAAAGTATAACCTGCTAATATTGTATGACCAATAAAAAAAGCCTCAATCTTAACAACTGGATAGTTTTTTTAAAATACTGAGTCTAACTCTGCTACCAGTTAAGAATCTGTTGACTTAAAGGAAGGTTAAGTGTACATTAACCATTACTATTACATCAAAAAGAGTATCCCTAAGAAAAATGCAATAATATTTATTCTTTGAGTATATTTGTGCGTAACAATGTCATGTTTTGATATGCTTAATAATATAGGGTGTAATTAATCCATAAGAATTGGGTGATCTTTTTTTTTATTCCATCTCAGGTATGTAGTGACAGTTTGGAGGGTCAGACTTTCTTCTCCAAGAAGGACAAGCCACTGTGCAAGAAACATGCTCACTCTATCAACATCTGATGCCTGGAGCTCATCTTGTGTAACAAATGTACTGAGCAGAAAGAAAGGTTAAAATGTCCACGTTCAATAACTGGTTAAAATTATTTATACATAATTTTCTAGAATGGAAGAGAAATGTGGAAACTTGTGGAGAGGGTTGTACACTAATTTTTGTAGTGTTTATAGTTAGGGTTTATGCTTCCTAAAAAAACAGGAATCAGGAATTGCACCCAAGCCAAACGATTAGAGTGCCTTTACCTCTACACTTGGCACATTACTTTATTGGTTTCATGATTTTATGACCACATTTATATCTGCTTCAGTATGAGAAGAGAAATGTCTATAAAAATAAATAACCTGATATTAGAAGTCTTGGTTTTGCTGCTATTCAACAAATAAAAAAGGAGGTTGGCTTCAGTGATCCAGATCACTTTATTGCACTGTTGTTTTTTAAAGTGTGTCTAGAAGTATTGCAGCTAAACTCCAGTAAAAGGAACTCAAAGCAAAGATAAGGTTACACAGAATATATAGTTCAATAACTGATTTTTATCTGATAGTCATATACATGAAGCCTCCTGCACAACTACGTGCACCTCTGCCTTTGCAGTTAAATCTCCAGTGGGTTTGCAAAGGAGAGATTTGTACAAAGCAGTTAAATGGGGCAGCAGCTATGCTAGTGAACAAGAATATTTCAGAAGATGCCACTTGGAAAACATAAATGGCATGCTCTTCGTTAACTCATGTACTAACAAAACACTAGCAAAAAAAACACTGCTGGTGAAGATGTATTTGACAGGATGGACATGTCAGACCAGACCTTAAAAATAAGGGAGCAGGGAGTTGCATTCTTATGTTCACAGTTCAGGTTTTGGGTAGTTTTAAGTGCCTTGGAAAGGGGAAATTGCACTGAATCTGTGGGTGACAGTGTTTTATATCCAGGTTGTGAGACTCTGGTGTTGAATGAGGGAGACTGCTGAAGTGCAACTGAGGACATTGTTTTTCTCTCAGTACATTCTTTACCATGTAGCTCATGAATATGTATATTGGTGGTGTGCCAGGTAGTGTACTCAAATCTTACTTTCTTGCTCAGCTGTTATGATTTTTATTAGTTTAGTTTGTGAGGTTTTTTCTCTCTCTTTTTCTCCTGATGTAGGGCATATATTGTTGAATAATACAATGCTGAGTTAGGCAGCTCAGTATCTCTCGGTTCTTTCAATGGAGCAGAGAGACAGCGCTGTCCTTATACATTTACTGCGAGTTCTAAGGGGTAGCCAGTTCTGTGGCTTGATATGAATTTTGCCTCCATAGAGAGAGTCAGTGCAAGGCTTGTGCACTAGCTAAGTCCCACTCTAACTTTACCTTAGGGCTTAAGTGGTATGGAGCAATTGTAGGCAGGTAGGGAAGAGGTGGTGACGCTCAGCACAGGGTGCATTTCGCTCCAGCAGACTCACATGACAGAGGAGGCTGCCCTCTCAGGGCCAGATCAGATTCCTGTAGGAAACTGAATTTACATGCTATTTAATTCATCTGGGATGTCAGAGCTGATGGTTAGTCTCTAATGCTGTTTCCAGTAGACATTAAAACTAACCATTTACTGATTTTGTTGTTGTGGGTTCGGGTTTGTTTTTTTTTCCTGTTACAAAGAACAGGCTTATCCAAACAAACACGGGGAAAAATTACAAAAAAATTGTAACAAGGACAATATTGCAGTGAGGTTACAATTGAGGGGGAAAATAAAACCAAAAGTGCCGTACTGAAATATGAAAAGATGTTTGACTTTCTTATTAATTTAGCGAGACGAGTTCACATTGTGGGGCTGTTTCACTTTATTTCCTGAAGTTATTTTTCTTCAATACCACCACATTTCTTTTTTTAACTTCTGGTGGTACGGAGGAAATGGCATAAAGCTGTTTAAAATGTTTACGCTCTAGTTTATGTACCCTTTTGTGAGTTTGGCTGAGAATCAGAAGGAAAGAATAGAAGCAAACTGGAAAAGATCTAGTATAGTAATAGATGAGCCAGGTTGCTTTTGAAATTAGATGGAATGTGGAGAAATGAGACCTAGAGACTAGGTTTCAGTGAAGCTGTATTGCACATGCCTGGGGAAAGAGAATGGGAATGCCCAGGATAAGGCATTCAGTAATTTCTGCAATTCGAACCTCCCCATTTTAAAGTAGGATAGAAACTTTCCAATTTGTCATTGTCCTTAGAATAAAACTGAATTTTGTTTAGTTTCATAGTTTTAATGAGAATTATATTTCTTAATCCATATGATCTAGAGTTTGAAATTTTGCAGTCATTAATGAATTTGAGGACAAAGCCTGAAAGGCTCCAAGAGTACTGCTTCATTTAGCTGCTTTGCCTTGTATTTTCTGCTTTTATCTATTTGTTTAAAATTTAAAAGGAAGCATAGTGTTGCTGATACATAATGAATATTTAATGGCTCTACCAAATTATATAAATTGACTAAAAGGAACATAATTTTATCATTATTTTAATAAGTGAGATTTTAGTAGAGCACTTTATAATAATGCCATATATCTCACTGAATATTTATTGCCTTTTTTTGTTTAGGACTATTTCATACTGATATCTTTGTATTTTGTTTTATTTGTAAGCCTGCACATTTACCTCTAGAATTTTTTAGTGTGTGAGTGTGTGTATGTGTTTGTATATACTTACCTATACATGCACATATATAATGTGCATCTAAAGACACACATATATATGCACATATACATACATATATTTGACTGCAGCCTTGACATAGCAAAAATCTGCACCGTTCTGTCATCATTCGGGGATTTCATGAGATCCCCAACTATTTTTTGTACAACACATGTATAGGATTCATATTTTGAGGGAATGTTAGAAAGTCAGGTAAGACAGCTAGGAACCTAACTACTGTAGTCTTTTGCATGCATTTTCAGTCAGTAATTATTTTTCTTCCAGTACTGCCTCTAAGAGAATCGGATTTAACTCTGTTTGAAGGTCTTTCTAAGTAAATAATTGAATCATGATGACAGTTTCAGTATATTGTAAGAAAGTGATTCAGAATTATGTGTAAATATAAATGCTTAATATAACAATGCAATAAACTTAAAAAGCAAAAGCTGAGTTGTGGTTCAGTGTGTGTTGGTCTGTTTCTGTTGTGTACCCATTTCTTCATGGAGCTACTCAAACCATCTAGCCATATGAGTGGCTTTGAGAATAAGAGTAAGAAGGGAAACTACATCAATTCACAGATTACTTGTTTGAATTTCCTTTCCTTTTTTTTTTTTTTTTTCATTGTTTTATGCTAAACAACCCAGCTGTTAAGTCCTGGTGATTTCCTTGCTTGTGTTTAATAGTCTTTGGCATCAAATTTTGGCTGTTAACATTTGCAGATTTAATTATAATTAAAAACCAAAACAAATATGTACACCAAACACAAAATCCCAGACTCTCTCTTTGTCTTCTGTTGTGTTGTGGGATGTTTTCTTTCTGTGAATCATAGTTGGCAAAAGAACTTACAAAAGACTGTACATGCAAATAGATATCATTTGAGTTGCTTGGTCTTCAGTGTTTTGAGGACAGACTAGAGGTTTGCTTTACAGAAAAGGACCTGGGGTTCCTGGTGAACATCAGGTTGATCATAAGCCAGTGATGTCCCCTTTGTGGCAAGGAAGACCACCAGCCTCCTAGGGTCCTTAAGGCAGAGTATCGCCAGGAAATTGAGAGATGATCGTTCTTCTCTGCTCACCTTGTTGTCTCAGCAAGTGTGGTGTCTAGTGGAGTGTTGGGTCAAGTGCTGGTCTTGCCAGTATAAGAGAGACATGGGTGTACTGGAGTGAAGAGCTAGGAAGATAATTAAGAACTTGGAGCATTTGTCATACAAGGAGAGACTGAGAGAGCTGGTAGTCTGGAGAAGAGAGGGTTCAGGAGGGATCTCATCCATGTTTACACATATCTGGAGGGGGAAGTAAAGAAGACAGACCCATGGTCGGCTCAGTGGTACATAGTGACAGGACACCTGTGAGGATGGTCAAACACTGGCACAGCTTGCCTAGAGAAGTTGCAAAATCTCTGTCCTTGGAGATACTCAAAACCTGACTGGACAAGACAAGGACTTGGACTACGCAAGGTCCCTTCATCTCCAAAGGTCCCTTCCAAGCTCAGTGAGTCTCTGATTCTCCATCTTTACTCAGGCTGGAATCAAAGATGGAAATATGGTATTGAGCACTGTAGAATATAAAACAACATAAAACTCAGTATTGGCCAATTACTATTTATTTGCTATTTTTACTTCGTTTTACCACCCATCTTGAATATTTGCAATGATTGTTTAGAAGTGTTTAATATTTTTCCTCAGTTGAGACTATTGAAGGAAATGCTGCCTGCTCTGACAAGTATTATCTGATACGGTACTTAGCCTTGGCATGTAGCAACCTCCGCTTTCACCATGGGAAACTTAACCATCTACTACAATACGGCCAGATACTTCATGATAATACCAGCCTGGTAAGACTTTCCTCATCTGAGCATCTCATAACTAGGCAAATGCACTGTTGTTTTCTGCTTTTATTTACACAAGCAAATGAAAACACTGCACACAGCTCCATAAAATTTAGAGGCGACATTACAGAAAATTTGCCTATCCTTCAGTGTTTAGGCTGTGAAGGAGACAAATGCAAGTCTATTTGCAAACAGTATATTAAACCCCAGAAGCCAAACTTTTAAAGGTATCAAGTCTGCATTTGACATTTTTATGGCAAAGGTTTGGTTTCTATCAATCACAACGTCATGTAACATTAAAATGCACCGACAAAAAGAAAAAAGAGATCTGTCAGTCATTCATTAAAACACTGTAATCCAGTGTAAGATTTATAGGCTTAAAACTCAACAGTGTGTTTTCACAATAAATCCACTTTCACTGCTCAGCACAGAACAAATCTCTCTGTCACTCAAAATGTTTGCTGGTCAAAATGCCCTGTATGAGATCTTCAAAGGGTTTCTCACAAAATTGCATATAAATCCTTTTGCCAGCAAAGCCTTAATTTAGATTCAAGTTTTACTTTCTTGAGACGTTGGTTAATACCTTGTGCTCGGACAAGATCTTGGTTATATCAGAAACACATAGGACCTAATTTATTATTAGCAGTCTGGTGTTAATTAGGGGGAATTACCAGAAATAGTTCGCTCGATGGAAATTTATTATGGGATCACGCTTTACTGATGGCAAAATAGGAGTCACTGAAAGAGTGCAGCTCCTTCTCATAACCAACTAATTAATAAGGTGCCAAAATTCCTCTGAGAAGGGTTTGGTCCTAACTATGGGAACCTCACAAGGCAAATGGTTCCTATGCAGTATTTAAAGTTTAAAAGAGCAAAAGAGAGAGGAGGAAAAGCTGCACAGCAGAAGTCTCAAAAGTGGTATTGCTTTTCTTGAATTTATGAAAGAAAATATTTAGCTGTTTTTCCAAGCTCATTAAAGAATTGCTTTTCCTAGACAGAAAACCAACAGCTAGTTTACAATCTCATTTGGTATGCTTGAACTTGGTTTTTGGTTTTACTTGAGTGTACTGCACACTACAGCTTGTAATTTTATGAATTGGGATTATAATGAGCTTTTATATTGCTCTTTATTGCTTTGCCTAAAGGTCTTTTTCATTTTAATTTACCACGAAAGTTGAGGTTGACATTCATAGGAAACTTGTGTGGATGACTGAAAAACAGCAAAGTATTCACATCTCTGATAAACCCAAATCGAGCAAGTGTATGGCAGTTTGAGAATAGAAAAACGCTCTATTGTTAGGGGTCTCATGAAAGTTTTACTTGTGGCAGAATGGCGTGTTATAAAATGGAATGCAAGCAAAAATGTCTCGTAAAGAAATTTAATCTCTCCATGCTAAAATTTACATGACTGATTTGTAAAAATATTTTCCATAGGGTTTTTTTAAAAAATATTTAAGATGGTATGGTATGTAAGTTGTAATAAAGGGCTTTTGTATTTGCACTGTAAATACCTTAAACTCTTTAAAAATATCCAGCATTGGAGGTATGTCTTTAAAAGTTTTCTCCTATGCTGTGAAACTGATTGTGTCATTGTGCTCTGAGTAATATTCACACTTTCCGTAGTCCTACACTTATTTCGTTTTCAGTACTCATGCCTTCATTTCGTTTTTTTTTTACTGCTAGGCAGTGCCATTGTTTGTTTTAAAGTATTTCAGTACAAGATAATCCTGTCAGGTGTGTCCCTTATTTCTCTTTCTGATGCATCAATGAAATGTCAAATTTCCCTTTGGTAAATATAAACTTGCACTAAATTTTGGCACACTTTCTGAAGTGTCAAGTTTTCCCACCCAGAAGTTTTTGCTGAAAAGATAACTTGAGATACTAGACCACAGTGGTTATTCCATCCCGCATAAATTCTTTTTTCCCCTTGAAATCCATCAAGAAACATGGAAACACATGAACACAAGTATAGGGCCAAAATCATGGATAACCTAAGTAGATACAGCCTCACTGATTTCAACTTACTCCCCTGGAAATTAAAAAGGACTACATTAATTTTTTGTTACATTTGCCAAATGAGTGAGATCAGAATTAAACTAAGGATCTGGGCTCTTTATTTTAGCAGGATTTCCACTAAGCATCACAAATCTACTTGAGAGAATGCTCTCATTTGGTAGATGACAAAACGGTTGAGTGCCACGCTAACCAGAGACAAGAGCATCACTGCAAGAAACAGCACTGCTTTCTAACTGCATTTTATTTCGCAAATCTCAGATATTCCATGTCTCTGAACAAACCGTAAAAAGTTAAAATATTTCCCTAATACTAGTCTGTCCACTCTAGCACCTTGCTGATTCAATGAAATGTAATTGTCTTCTTACGCACTTCCACTCAAAAAGAACATTGTGGAGCTTTTTTCACTCATTCTGTGCTTGGATCAATATTCTCTGAGAATAAAAAGGATGGTAAATTCATAAATAATTTGGTTCTGCATCAAAGGTGAACTATTGGTAATGCACACTAAATGGATGTATTCTTTGTAGGTTTTACGCATCTCACAGTTGTTTTAACTTTTTTGTTGTCATTTATGTTGTCCTAGCAGCATTGGAGTGTATATGCTTTTTAATTCACTTCCATTGTTGTAATTGCCTTGTGTGTCATGATCAACAATTACTTACCCTCTCCTGCTGTGTGCAAAGAATAAATTACATTTTATAGGGTAGGACATTGCTTTTTTTAGGATGGGGCCTGCTTTTCTTAGTATGTTCTCAGCCTGTGCCAGTTGGAGGCAGGTAGGGTAAAATAGAGCAACTTAATATTTACAGCACCTAAGCAACACTTGTCTTTAAACAACCCCAGTGAAGTTAACCTGTGTGACTGACTCTCCCTGTGTGGTACCTACTGACAATCAGTAAAGGATTATGGGGAAGTTCTGACCAGTGGTATCTGGAGAAGCAAATAAGTTGGGCTTTCTCTGAAGTAATTCAGTGTATATCAGTGGAAGTGAAAATGATACTACAACAAGGCTGCAAATTTGCCTCTAAGTGTTGCGGAGTCTTCCTTATCCATTTATATATTTTTCCCAAGTATGTGGCTAACCAAGGGTTTTTCCCCACTTTTCATAGAACGCATCACATAGTTGACTGGGAGCTCCCTCTGCAAAATTTGGAGAAATACTGTTTTTTGATGCTTTCTTCTTTCATTTTTTCCAAGAGGATGTCTGTGGTGCCTTGGTGGAGATCAGTTTCGGAGGATGCTCTGATGAACTCTATGATATTCCCCCAAAATCCCATCAATAGCATATTTTCTTGCTTAAAGTTTGTCTTCTACAAGGTTCTAGAGCTTTGGCATAGCTTTCCTAGTACCATATTCATCTTCTAGGCAGTTACATGATTTCAGTAGGAGAGTCTTGTATTTCTCTGCTCGGTGACAATTAGCATTCAAGGATTGTGCTGTCTTGTGGGAGCAACGGATTGCTAGTTAGGCAATGTGATGGTACTATCCTGAAACTGAGAGTCATAATTTGAAACATGGATGGAATAGATGTGGTAATTGTAGCCCTGCTACACAAAGAGTGCAAACAGTTAAATGGAAATGAATCTATAGAAGCTGTGGATTACCACTTGCCTCCAGGCTCCAGCTCCTTTCCTTGGATGGGTCTTGCCACTGTGCAGATCTTGGCAGAGGCAGCCCAGCCAGCCCAGTTCATCCCAACGAATGCCCCTGCTCGCTGCCTCTCTGCTCTCCCATCTCCTATCCCTCTGTCCAGCTGCACCCTGGTAACACTGACCCTTTGCTTTCTCACATCAAGAAAGCCTAAAATACATCTTTATGTATAGATTAGATTTTTAAATTAAGTTCAGGGCTAGTCACTGTTGAGTGCAAGTGTGAGCCTAATCTATCAATATGCATATGATTTAGCATAATAAATTTGTTTCCAGGGACCATGTCGAGAGAAGACTCTACCTTCTTCCTGGCAGGGGTTTGCAAAATCAACCAGGATAGAAACTGACACTCCCAATTAGTTTATTTGAGCAGTAACGATGTTTGCTATCCTGTCCTTTTTCCTATCTCGCTCCTGGGAGGGAGAAGAGATGTGCTGGCCAGCAAATTTTAGTTGTGCTTTCAGTCACTGTAGAGACAGAAGGGAAAAGCAAATTGCAGCAGAGGCCAGGAGGCAGGGCATGGTGATTGGAGGAAAGGGGAGGCGACAGTAGGAAACAGTGTGGTGTTTACAAAAACGGCAAGCAACTTGTGCAAGTTATGTCATTTTCTGTCAGCTGTTTCTTATCAGAGGTTCATGAGAGCATGGTCTGATAAAGGAGGATGATTTGGGAAGGGTGTGAGGTGAAACAGCAGGCAGGAGCTGAGGATGCTCCTAAGGGGGACACACACCTTGCAGCCTCATGGGAGAGGAATTTTCTTCCCTCCCTATCCTACATTTATATTCATCACCAAATTGTATGCATTTTTCTTCAGCTGGCTTTTTTTCTTTGAGGTTAAGTAGCCTTTTCATCTTTATGTTGTACTTGGGAGCACAAACCAATCCTTTTCTTTCATCGGCTGATCCTGGGCTACCCAGAGGCTGAAATGAGTGTTGTTTAACATTACCAGTGCCAGCTGTTGCTTCAAATTACACCGTCCCATCCTGTGCTGTCTGTAGGCTGCAGCCCTATCTCAAAATCCCCCAGGACTTTGCTTCTCTGAACTTCTTCCAGCTCCTGGTGTGGCCAACTCTGCTAAAGTCCATGTGGAGATCTTGCAGAGCAGCTTCATGGGTCTGTGAGTCGGAAATGTACCTCGAGCTGCTGCAGCCTTTGTGCAGTACCATAACTCGCAGAGGATGAAATGGACTGGAAAATCTCATCTAAACATTAAAATTAAGCTTTTAACCTATTGCTGTGTGCAACATTGGAGCTGCTGTTCACCACATGCTGCTTAAAATGCTGCACAAGGGAGCACCAAGCATCAGCTAACCCATGCTCCCGTGCAGGGTGCATCCAGCCCCACGGAGAGCTGACAAATTTCCAGAAGCTCTTTGCTGTGGCTCACAGTTAAACAAATCCATTGCTCCCCCTCAGTCTGTGTATTGTGTACCTTGTCCAGCACTACCTCAGTGTGTGATTTCATGTCCTCCTCCATGTCAGCTGGAGGCGAGTAACTGCGTGAGGATCTGCAGAGCTAATTTGCAGTCTGATACCCTACTTTGGTCATTTTTATCTGTGCTGCCTTATTTGGAGCTCCTGCCCATCTGGAAGAGCTCCTCGTTCTTTCTCCTCCCACCTGCTTGTAGATCCAGCAGTATTTGCAGCTGGACAGGCAGGAATAGGGGAGCCAGAACAACTGTGCTCCATCTTCCAGGAGGTGGTTGTGCTGTGGCTGGCAGCAGGGCTGCTGTTTACGTGCACCAGCTACTGTTTGAAATGGCTGTGGGCCTTTAGGTACCAGCTGTGATTCAACTGAGTGGTAGATGAGGATGCTGGAGGAGTTAAACACCTTGCCTCTTGCAGTCCTGGGCATCCTCTCCCTTGGCCAGGCTGGTGTCCTGGATCACAGATGGAGGAAGCCTCCAGGAAGACTCCAGCCTCCAATCAGCCTTCTGATTTTCCTTCTTTGTCCAGGTTTCTTTCTGCTGGGGCCTGTCCAGCTTCAGCTGTCTCTTATGAGGCAGAGTAGGAATGGTGCCTGCTGTAAGAGCACACAGGATGAACCTGCAACGTGTTCTAATGCACAAAGCATTTTCGGTGTTTGAGAGTGAAAGGCACAGCTTAGCCCAGGGAAGTGTATTTAGTCACAGTGGAAATGGAAAAAAACCTCAAACCTAACAAGCCAAATGTTTTGCCATCAAATGAACAAAATGAACTTGGTGATGTGATTGTGTTAGATGAGCCTAACATGATCCATGGTAAAGGCTGTTTTCTCTTTCTTATTATACATAGTTTGATGTTTACAAATAATAACTTTAAAAAAAAAAAGGAAATAAATTTTGCTTTTGATTCATTGGCTTTCTGACCCAGAAGGCCAACCCTATCCTGGGCTGCATCTAAAGCAGTGCAGCCAGCAGGTCGAGGGAGGACATTCTCACCGTCTACTCTGCTTTTGTGAGATCCCTTCTGGAGTATTGCATCAAGCTCTGGAGCCCTCAGCACAAGAAAGACATGTGCCTGTTGGAGTGGGTCCAGAGGAGGGCCACAAAAATGGTCAGAGGGCTGGAGCACCTCTCCTATGAAGAGAGGCTGAGAGACTTGGGATCGCTTAGGCTGGAGAAGAGAAGGCTCCAGGACACCTCTTTGTGGCCTTTCAGAACTTAAAGGGGTCATATAAAAAAGATGGGGACAAACATTTTAGCAGGGTCTGTTGTGATAGAACAAGGAGTAATGGTTTTAAACTAAAAGAGGGTATATTTATATTAGATATAAAGAAGAATTTTTTTACTATGAGGGTTATGAGGTGCTGGAGCAGGTTACCCAGAGAGGTTGTGGATGCTTCCTCCATGAAAGTTGGATGGGGCTCTGAGCAATCTGATCTAGTTGAAGATGTCCCTGCTTATTGCAGGGGTTTTGGGCTAGGTGACCTTTAAAGGTCCCTTTCAATCCAAACTATTCTATGATTCTATGGAATATTCATGCTTAAATTAAAGACTTAAGGCTTGGACACAACAAACTAGAGCAAAACTTGTATAACTGAAACAGGCTAATTTACACAGCCTTTCTTGCAAATGGAAATTCTAAGTAAGGACTTAAATACTTTTCTAGTTAATTTAATAAAAATCATCCTAATATGTTACTAGACTCAACAGTTGGCCAGAGGAGATGCACGGAAGAGAGCAAATAAGAGGCAGAGAAGGAACTGATGATACTGGAGAAGAAATGGTGCTGGCGGTTCAAGCAAAACAAGATCAAAGAGGAGATTGCTTTCAGGTGAGGTAAGCTAAATATTTTGTATGGTTTTTTTCAAATTTTTCCATCCACAGCTTAGATGGAAGCATTTGCTTCACTTTCCTCATAAGATAAATTAGCCAGAGATATTAAGCAAATTGTTTACTTTGTATTCCAATAATTCAAATCAGTCTGCTTTCAATTATCTTTCTTTTGTTATGGTTGTCATATGGATAATACTATGCAGATGTATGCACAGAATAGAAAACCTTATACTCTGATTCATAAAGATGTTGAACACAAAATGCAACCTGCAGCCCTTCTCTCATTTGTGGTCGTTTGCTCGGGACAGAGGAGCTCTGTTACATCACTCTGTACAGCCTTTTGACCTAGGACCTGAACCTAGGGAAATGCCCATCGGAGTAAGGCAGAGACTGCAGGCAGCACAATGCTTGTCACAAACACAATATTCAGTGCCTGGAACCCAGCAAAGCCCTGGTGCATGTGCCTCCTCTGAAATATTTAAGAAGTCCCTGTGAAGATAACTGCTTTATTAGACTTTCACTTCAAGTCATCTGTTATAGACATCTTTAAAATAATATTTGTAAGGCAAGTTTATCAATGTTTATATTCCTAGCTTTTTTTTTAGTATTATTATTGTTTTGAAATTGAGCAGGCTACTTCTCTTCCTTGCAGACCCAGACAATCTTCACACTTTCTAAGCTCCCTACATTTGTCACTTTATGTAGAGAGTGGATTCTATCAAAGTGATTCACAACGTTATTATTACTCCACATGACTGAATTTCTGGAAGGTAACAAGTTTAAGAAATCTTGAATCAGTGCAATTACTTATGTGAGTCTAGTTCCAGCGTGAATCTTCTCCTGAAAGTTATGGCTGCCTAAGAGCCAGCAATTGCAATTTTAAATTCTGGACCAGTGACATATTTAGTAGTTGACACGTTATATGTTTGTATAGCTAAATATAGAGTCATTGAATCGTTCTGGTTGGAAGAGACCTTCAAAATTATAAAGTCCAGCTGTTAACGCAGCACTGCCAGGTCACCACTAAACCATGTCACTAAGCACTACATGCCTTTTAAATGCCTCCAGGGATGGTGACTCCATCACTTCCCTGGGCAGCCTGTTCCAGGGCTTTACACCCCCTTTTGTGAAGGAATTTTTCCTAATACCTAATCCAAACTTTCCCTGGTGCAACTTGAGGCTATTTCCTCTTGTTCTAATGATTGTTACTTGAGAGAAGACCAACCTCCACCTTGTTGCAACCACCTCTCAGGTAGTTGTAGAGAGCAGTAAGATCTCCCCTCAGCCTCCTCTTCCCCAGGCCAAACAAGCCCAGTTCCCCTAGCCGCTCCTCGTAAGACTTGTTCTCTAGACCCTTCACCAGCTTCGTAGCCCTTCTTTGGACATGCTCCAGCACCTCAATGTCCTTCTTGTAGTAAGTGGCCCAAAACTGAACACAGTATTGAGGTGTAGCCTCACCAGTGCCAAGTACAGGAGTACAGTTACTTCCCTCCTCTTGCTGGCCACACTATTTCTCATACAGGCCAGGATGCTGTTGGCCGCCTTTGCACATTGCTGGCGCATGTTCAGGCAGCTGTTGACCAACACCCCCGAGTCCTTTTCCACAGGGCAGCTTTCCAGCCACTCTTCCCCAAGCCAGTGGCAGTGAATGGGGTTGTTGTGACCCAAGTGTAGGACCTGACACTTGGCATTGTTAAATCTCATACCAGTGGCCTCGACCCATTGATGCAACCTGTCCAGATCCCTCAGTAGAGCTTCACTATCCTCAAGCAGATCAACACACCCACCTAACCTAGTGTCATCTGCAAACTTACTGAGGGTGGCCTTCATCCCGTTATCTAGATCATTGATAAAGATATTAAACAGAACTGGTCCCAGTACTGAGCCCTGGGGAACACTGCTTGTTACTGGTCACCAAATGGACCTAACTCTATTCATTACCACTCTCTGGGCCTTGCTATCCAGTCATTTTTTTATCCAGCGAAGCTTGCATCCATCCAAGGCGTGAGCAGCCAGTTTCTCCAGCAGAATGTTGTAGGAAATGGTGTCAAAGGCTTTTCTATAGTCCAAACAAAGAAAATCCACAGACTTTCCCTCATCCACTAAGTGGGTCACCTTGTCATAGGAAATAAAGTTAGTCAAGCAGGATCTGCCTTTCATAAACCCATGCCAACTAAGCCTGATCATCTGATTGTCCTGTACATGCCTCATGATGGCACTCAAGATAACCCGCTCCATAACCTTCTCCAGCACAAAGGTCAGACTGACAGATCTGTAGCTCCCTGTATCCTCCTTCTGGCCTTTCTTGTAGCTGGGCATCACATCTGCTAACTTTCAGTCAACCGGTACCCCTTCAGCTAGCCAGGATTGCTGATAAATGATGGAAAGGGTCTTGGTAAGCACTTCTGCCAGCTCCCTCAGTACCCTTGAGTGGACTCCCTCTGGCCCCATAGCCTTGTGTGTCTCTAATTGTTGTAGTTGGTCACTGACCATTTCCTCTTGGATTATGGGTGCTTCATGCTGCTCCTCATCCCTGGTTTTTCATCTCAGGTGGCTGGGCACTCAGAGGACAACCGATCTTACCATTAAAGACAAAGAAGACTTTCGGTACCTCAGCCTTTTCCTGCAGTCATTGGGACTGTGCGATTGTGCTGCTTTGCAGGTCTGTACTACACGTTATGTACCCTGTGGTGTAACAAAGCTATCCTCAAGTCAAAAGCATTAACTCTCAGTTGTTTTGTGGTGGTCTAAGATGATAAACCTAAAAGATGTCACTGATCCAGAATTTGGCAGATACAGTTCAAAGGAGAAAATTTATGCTGGAACTAGAGGGGGAAATAGATATTTACAGATGCTGTTAAGAGAAAAGAGACAACTTGAAGCTGGTCAGGTTGCAGTTTAGTGCAAATACAGCAGCCTGAGAGGGGAACCCAAGCACCGTGGGGCTTCATTCACACACCTCAGTGGCAGTCCTCACTGCACTTACACTTGACCTAGATAGCTGCAACCGGTAACCACTGCACCTTCAGATGTGAAAGCACTTGCTGTATTTCTAGGGGATATTCTGAAACACCTTGTGTTTTGTCAGGATCCCCCCACTTGTGCTGGAGAGAGTTTCTGTGCATTGCATTCTTGGCTTTGTCCATCAGCCTGCCCGTGGCAGGAGCGGTTTCCCTTCTGCAGTGCTATGGAGGAGCCAAAAGCAGTGCCATGGAAATGAGTCCAACAAAATGTCAAAGCAGGTTGTATGGAGATAGTGCCAAGCAGCCATTTACCTGTCAGGAGTTAGAGCTAATAGACCACCTTCATGGGGGAGAGTTGGCTTTAACTTTTAAAACTCTTTGTGAAAATTACACTGTGTGCAAGAAATGCGTCGCCTGCAGTTTTACAAGTGAGTCTCAGGTGTCCCCAATACACCAGAGCACAATAAGAAATAAAAGGTTTACAGAGGAATTTGTTTCAATGGCAAAAAAACTCCAACAAAATATAGGTTCCAGAGCTTGCTGGGATAAGCTGACAACTCTAGCATAAAATATTTGCAGTAGGACAAGGAAGGACATGGATATCTGCAAAGAAACTGATTTCTGTAGCTGTGGTTCCTAATTCATGTCCACTCAAGGTAGGATCATCCCTGTCACATTTATCATGCACTTGCATTTCAGAGGTGGTTTAGTCTGCCTTTGCTGTTCTGCAGAGCTCCTGCTTTTCCTCCTCCCTGGGAAAAGCAGAAGGAAAATGCACGCAGTGCTCTGTCAAAGGGAGAGGAGACACTAAACGTTTGCGTCATTGCATAGCTTGCATTAGACATGCTGTCCAAGACTTCCAAACTTCTCTTCAGAAATGAGATAGCATTATAGAGCAGTTGCACAGGGAGTATCTAGGAAGAACTGAAGTCAAATTATTTATTTGTAAAGACTGGAGATTTTTTAAAAAAAACAACAAAACAAAACAACCAAACAACAATGAAACAAAACAAAAGCCATAGAACTAAAAGGGATTTGATGATTGTTTTCTTTCTGAAGAGATTGCAGGTAAAATTCCTGTATAAAACTATATTCCATTACATTTGCTTGGAGTTCGAAGCCTCTGTAACATACACCTTCTGTGTAACTTATAAATGTCAGAGCCCTTCCCAGCAGATTTCACCTGAAATATATTTAATGTATGGCACTTAAGCATAGCCAGAATTACCCTTCCTAAATAAGTTTCAGCAGGGATTTAAAGCCCTCGTTACAAGAATAGTTTACGCTGGCATGCAGTGTGAGTTTACCCAAGTGGACTGAGATGAAGGGAAGTGTTACCTCAGATCTTGATATGATTATTTACCCATCTGTGTAGTCCTCCTTTGAATATTGCCAGGATAGGAAATATAAAATGGCTTTGAAATGTCAAATTCTTTAATTAAAAAGCAAACAAAATGGTGAAATCTGAAGCTAATATTACAGGGGGAAATAAAAATAGGAATAAAAAAGTGTAGGTAAGGACTTTGATATGATTAGTCAAATGTAAGTGAAGCCAAAACTCAAGCTTTGAGAGTATTTCATAGGAAGCAAGTAAAGTGATCACTGCACTGCTTGCTTGCTGGGTGCTGGGATTGTCAGCAGGGCTAGGACTGATTTGGTATTGTTTTATTTTCTGAAACACTAAAATTGAGAAGCTGGAAAGAGAGGTGGTTGAGATGTGTGCAGCAATTTCCTGGGCTCCCTGTCTGCCTGTTCATGACAGAAAAGGAGCCAGAAAGGAGCACAGCCACTCCTCACCACAGCCTGCCTGGGCAGCAGAGGCTGAAGCCCAAACCTCATGCATTGTACTGCCGGTGTGCTCCCACCCTTGCCGAGAGTGACGAACTATGGAAGCAGAGCAAATTGGAGAAGCCCGATTACAACTGCCATTTCAGCGATGAACTTCTCAGTCCTGTTCTCTCTCTGCATCCTGGGCTGCTGAGGCAGGGCAGGAGCCAGCCCTCCACCCTCTGTGCCCGCTGGTGCCTCTTGCACCTTGCACCAGGGTGGATGGACCTGCCTGCAGATCTGGGCCAAAGAAAATATGCCCCAAAAGGCAGAAAGGTTAGCTCATCTGTTGCTTATAGCATGCGGTCTTTGTTCATGACAGCTACTATATTGGGAATTTTCTTGGAATATGTGGTTATAAATGGTAATGGCAGTTCTCAGAAATATCATTTCAACTCCCTGGACTTGTAACAGATGCCAGCATATTCGGGCTCTGATCACAGTTACCAACTTTGCCCTCATCTTTGAGGCACTCTGCTTCCTTCCTCCCTACAGACAAAGAATGTTGGGCTATAAAATGCAGAGGGCAGCGATCTGGCAGAAGAACGAGATTTCTCATATGTGTTTCAACACTTGTCACATCTCCCAGGAGATGCTTGTTAACCAACTTGAAGTGACTGCATTTGAGCGCAACACCAAAGGACAAAGATGACCTTGAAGTGATCAGCTTGCAAACACTCTGTGCTGGTCCAAGGCATAGAATAACTTTTTGTTTTTCTATAGAAAATGGAAAGTAAAATGGATTTCACGGGAGTTTTTCTGAAAGCAAACTAATTAATAGAGAAAAAGTTCCGTATTTAGAACATGTCGTTTGCTATTCAAGAATAGAGAAATTGGAACTGAAAGGGATATCACACTTCAATTTTAACTAGTGCTTTGCAGTCACTTTCTTTGGATATCCTCTTTCCTAACTGATATTTCCTCTGATTTATTCTACTGCAGAAGTGGATCATTTCAGTGATTTTTATGTAAGTCTACTTGGCTGTTTTACAGTTCTCTGCATGTTTCAATATATTCCACTGTTAAAAATTTTAAAAGTAGGTGGGGAAAGAGGAAATTTCTGGTTAACATATAACAATTTCTGAAGTCAATGTGCCTGGACTCAAATTTTCAGGGCATTTTTCCAGATATCTAATGATGCCAGAAAATAAAAATAGCCAACTAGCAGAATCTAAAAACTTCTCTGCAACCTAGCAGAAGTTTCATGGCCCTAATTAGGTCCTTTTCTGCCATCACTGGGAAGGAACTGAAAAAAATATCACAGGCACATAGGAGAAATAGAAGTGCTGTGTGAAACTGCTATAGATGACTAAGTTTGCTATACCATGAAGAGTTGAAATCAATATGTGATCTTTTTGGTTACATCGGAATAATGGTTGAGAATGGTCTAGCTGAGCTTTGCAACAAGAATCCTGGAAACTTCAGCTGAGTATTTGTATTCGTTTACCGCTGACCCCAGGAAGAGCAGCAATCTCAGCACAGACACCAGGCTGGTGGTGTTATTATTGCCATTACACATGCTGTGAACCAACAGAGGTACGTCTGGAACCAGTGTACGCAATCCCAGGGGTTTCAGGTAAGTTCACATCAAACTGATGAGAGAAAAATCTTGAGTTTGAAAAAAACCCCTACTCGTTATTGAACATGCTTATTTTGGATCATAAGTAAGAGAAGCCTCACATTGATAATCTTTACAGAAGTCAACTAATGAAAAATTAAGTGGGTGAAAAGTGGAAATAGAAGACCTAAGATGGGAACATTTTCCCATTCTTTTTAATTCTCTGGCTTTTGAGGAAATGTAGTAAGAGGATGTATGTCTTAAAAGGAGTGCAACTTGTGGGTTTGCTCATGAGATTTATTGCATTGTATTTAAGAAATTTCTACCTTATCGAGATATTTGGTTTCCTAGAGAGGTTGTGTAGTCTCCATTCTTGAAGGTTTTTCATACTTAACCAAATAAAGTCCTGAGCAACTTGCTGTGACTCCACTTGGAGCAGGAGGTTAGGCTACATACCTTCCCAGGTCCCTTCCAAACAGAGTTATTCTGCGATCCTATCAAGCAGATAAAGAAGGATGATTTTTATTCCATTCTTTTAGGCAAAGTTGTGCCCATTTGTGTGTAAGAAACGCTTCTATTGATGGAAAGCAAGGACTTAACTGGATTCATATATAATTTTACACACTTTTCAGGAAATGTTGCTGAAAATATCATATCAAACCACCTTCCATTTCATTAATAGCCTTCTATGATTTTAGGTGTGAATGAAAATATTACAAAATGTGGAAGTTAAATAAATGACGAAACAAGAGCAGTTAATGACTGAGTAGCTTGGCAAATGAAGTAACAGGATAGTGTGAACTCTACTATCTTAGTAGATCGAGTTACACATATTGTTGATAATATTCTACGCAGAATCAACATTGTGGGCACTGCATTATTGCTAAGGCAGAAGAGATGATCTGGAATAATTCCGGGATGACTTCATTCATCCCAACTATTATTTATGTCAACTGCGAAATGGTCTCTATGAAATTCTTACATCTTCGTTTATTCATATTCTTGGTTTGGCTGATAAGACAATATCTGTGCTGTTAATCTGTATTATAGTTTTTTTTCTGTCAACTATTTTGTGTTATTATTACTTACACATGTTACTGATAATATATCTGAAGAAAATTGCTGTATTAAGAGACTGAATCTGAAATCCTATGTTTGTGCCATTCATAATATTTCAAACTCTTCAGTAAAATATTATTTCAATTAGCCAAAGCTGATAGAATAAGCACAGGGAGGAGGCTCTATATTCTTGCCTCCATGTGTGCATACATCTTATTTTAACCTGATTGCAGCCTTACATAGCAGTGTTCACGGAAAACTCCGCAAAGGGAGTTTGCCGTGTATAATCTTAGCAGCTGAAAGATGAGTAAATTCAACAGCAAGAGAAAAATGAAATTAAGCAAAAATCAGCTGACTATTTAGTGATTCAGATTCATTTACACCTCATCTGTTTTGTGTTTGTACACAAGAAAATGAAACTACATGAGCTTTACGTGAAATCTCTTATATCTAGTTCAAACAGGAAGCAAACTTTTTGTTGCCTGGTTAGCTATGAATTTTTCAAACATGTTTTTCATAGTTTCAGTCTGAGTTTATTGTGATGCCTTCCAGAGGTCGTAGTAGAAGTCACTCTAAATAGATTAAATTCCCATTCTTGTGCAAAGATAAGAGTGTATACAGTTGCTGTAGTAATCCCAGTCTACTGACTTTCCCAACCTTTTGTGGTTGTTTCAAAGAGCAAAATGAAAATCTTCATCTGCATTTCTTTAGCCTTTGGATTTTTTCCAAGGAAGTCATCAATTTTTCCTTCACCTGCGCAGAGATACTCAAATCCTCTTATTTCATGGTATTGATTTATTATATAATACGGATACTAAAAGGACTAAGGTAAAGTCAGAGTGACTCTCAGAGGTGCTTTATGTCTTTTGGGTCCTTAATAAGTCATCTGACTTGAGAATAACATGACAGAGGAGCTCATTGTCATCTTCCAAGAGGTTAAATCTAATGGACTGCAATTCAAATGTGACAGAGAGGCTGGCATGTTGTGGGCTGTTGTTGGCATTTAGTAGAGTACATGAATTTTGATGAAAGATTAACAATCTACTAGTTTTGAGAAAGAATTTACAATAGGTGTACTTTTAATGGTTGATTCCGAGATAAGGATTTTACCTTACAAATTCACTGCGTAAGAGATGGAGAAATACATGTGAATGCAGATGTATTAATACATGTTTTTGGTTTTTTTTTTAAGCTATAAATCAGTTCTGAGATAAAATGAGAAACACTTGTTTCTGAGTTGGATCTCTGTCATTTGCAGAACTGGAAAAAAAATCCATGTCCCAGGACTCTTCAGTGCTCAGATGGAATTGTTTTTTGGACTGTGAGACACTTCTTTATATCTGCCTATGGACAGAAACTCACTCAAGTGCTAGAGGTGAAAATAATGGAGAAAAGGAAAGAGATTTCTCTTTTTTGTAGGTGATTTAGGTTTCTTATAGTAACTTTAGAATGTACCCTAAGTTTTAAATTTCAGACAAAGTTAAAAAAATTACATTACTGAATAGATCCAGGCAGAATACTGATTGTATCACGTCTCTGCCAAATTAGGACATGGTTTCTAACTAACTGCCATATCAAGTGTGCTTGTGGTTATATATACACATAGATAATATGTATATATGTGCGTGCATGGGTTTCTGTAAGCTGAAATGGCCTATATACTTTTTCCTGGGTTATGCCCAGCACATTTATTTAATTATTCAGTGAGGACATACACTACCAAGTTTTTGGACCTTTTTCTTTTCTTTCTTTTTTCTTTGTAAAAGCTTTGATATTTTCTTGGCACTGGTTCATATAGTCAGTAGAGTACATTTAATGGGCCAAAGGCATTTTTATTGCCCTTTAAAATGTTTAACAGAGTTTCTGTATAATTTCTCAACATGTTCTATTTGTTTATTTCTGTATATTTTTGGTATAAAGAGGTAACATTGTGGTATTAGGTTTTATTACCTTGGACTGTCATCATTAAAGATGTATCAATCCTTCCATTATGTGTCTACATTTTTAGGGGCTTATATTCTGGACATGAAATTTCATTCCCACTGGGTGTGTCAATACAAATGCCCCAGTAAGATGCAAATCATGACTTTATTTAATCACGTTTAGAAGAAATTGTTTTCACAGCTTTTAAGTAGCACAGAATCTGTTTTGAGACATTTTTTCACAAGTGGAATAGAAAAAGTATAATATTTATTTGAACAGTTAAGGGATTGATCCCTCACTTCTCAGATACTTCATTATCTGAGTGGGACATAGTTTGAGACAAGACTGAAAGTTTAGGCTCCAGAAGTGACATACAGTTACTGAATAGCTTACCCTTACTTTTACCATTATGTGAGAAATGTAAGTGAACCGGACACTAAATATAAAGCAATAGTTGTTTCATATGAAACAGATGAAAACTGAAGTGCCTAGAGTCTGGTTTTTCTCATCTACTATAAATGGGAAAAATAGTACACATTTGATCTTTTGAATTTAAAATAACAGCAACATACTAGTCACTAAAATCATATGCATTGTCTGTGTTTCTTTTTGTACCCCTATCTCTTTGGTTTTATGTACTGTTATTCTGCTGGTTAAATATTCTTTATACTTCATTCAGTGTAGATTTTTGAAGAGGATTGATCAGTAATTAGGACTTGGTTATAAAATCCATGAAGGAGCTGTACCAAAGGGTTGGTTGCTTGTGTGCAGAAGACAGACATCATTATCCAAGTTTTGTAAGTACAGACGTCTTATTAATTCAGTGAATGTGAGCATAGTAGACCACCTTCTAGACATCTGGTGGGTGGCAGCACAGGCACTTTTTTACTGCCTGAGTTCCAGTCTATTGCACAGCTCCATAGAAAGAAATGGTTCATGGTTAAAACAACTCAGAGTCAGATTTCGTTTCTGACTCTGCTGAGCTTTACCTTTCAAAAGGCAATGGGGCAGCTACAGCAACAAGCTCCTCAGCATTTGGAATCTCTCACCACTATGTGTATTTTGCAAGGACTTTTTTTTTTTTTTTTTTTCTGGCAGAGAAGTCCTAGCAAGAGGCCAGGAGCACTGTTACACTGTAGTCTACAAGTTCTCCCAAATGGTGCTGAGAAGCTGGAGCTCTGCAGATGGAGAAAACAGATCTGAAATGGATGCAGAAAGCAGATTTGTGGTTTGACCCTAGAATCTTTCACCCTCTCTCTTATCATATGCAGAACACAGAGGCTCAAACAGGTGCGAGTAAGATTAGTGCTTGAGTCCAACACTACACCAAAATGATAAATACAGCAACTATATTACAGAGCCCAGAGCATTAGCAACAATCAGGGTCAATATCTGGGTAGCAGCATTCAAATGGTCCAAAGGCTCCAAAGAGTCCAAGGCAGATTCAAACTCCAGTTTTATTTTCAGTTGCTCCAGACAAGGCCCACCAGTGACTTCAAATTCGGTGCTATTCCCAAATATGGGATTACTTATTAAAAAGGTTCAGTACTTAGAAAGAGACCAGTATCAAAGATATATTTGCTACTATTCTGCTTTTACGGGAGATGGCTCCTGTCTGTTGGAACAAGATGGTCAAGGTATATCCATTATGTTTTAGATGCCTTCTGGTGGCACAAAACATCATTACAGAATTGACAGTGCATGTCTTTAACATACATGTAGCATTTATGAAATTTGTGAACGTGTGTATAGATATAAATACATACATATAAGGATACCCAAGAATTTAGGAGTGGACGTAAAACGTGTCGGAGGCCACTATGTAGCACATCTTAGTCTGCAGAATGAGGCATCACTTATTCATTGGTTCTAGGAGAAGCTGATGGAAAACAAGCAGACTGCAGTTATTCATACTACATGATATCCTAATCTGATGGGAGATGAGTAAGTACAGCACTAACTACCTTTTTCCCTGCTAAGGATTTACTCTTTATACCTTTGGTCAAACACCATGTCCTCTGGAGTGGCACAGAGCCTTGTTCCACATAAGAATTAGCTTCCCCATAAAGCTGTGGGGCAGTGCACAGCCAGTAAGTAGGTCAGAAGCTCCTCCTGTTTGTTCACTTATTTTCCTTCCTCGGGAATATTTATAATCCTCGCCTGTCCTTGAATGCTTGGCATCTGCAGTGTGGAATATAATGGTTCATAAATCACAGCATATCAACTTTTGCTGATTGTTTAACTGCTAGTCCCAAAAGTCACGTGCTGTTGATGAAGAGCCAGTCTGAGCCCAGGCAAGTGAAAGAAGCCATCAGGTTCCTGCTGACATTTGGAATCTGCTGTCTCAGAAACTGTCATTTTTAATGCATGACTGAAAGCCTTATTTCAATTAGGGGTCTGTGCCACTGGCTACCAGCTGTGATGCTGTGGAGTTTGCTGTGACAGGGTACTCCCTTTTCCCAGACCAGAGTCTCCTCTCAGTCTCTTGACTGTCTGCCAAGCTTCACAACTGGAATGTGTGAAGTTCAGTTTAGAAACAGTTTCTTTCCATCATTCGTGCCTGTTTTGATCTAGTGTGTGAAACAGGTTTCTACTTTTGTTATAGGATTCTTGTTCATTCTTGGCAGATTTAAATTAATTATATAACCTAGCAGCATCAGATAACTGCCTAGGAATGAGTAGCAGATGCATCTCCTGAGTTATGGAACTCCTTGCTACAGCCACCTCTATATGACCAGAGTGGTGGCAACAAAGGCATCATGAATTTGATAAAACCAAAACCAGATGTAATAGACTCTGAAGGAGTATGATACAGTACTGGCCTCCCACACTTTAAGAATGATGGGGAAAACATTTGTCCTGGCACAACCACACTGTCCTGGTAATCTTTTCCTGCCTAAGCACAACTCAGGACTATCCTCCCTGAGAACAGTCATAGCTATGGTCAGTATTAGTCTGGCTTTCTCCATTTTTCTCCTGCTGTGCTGTGAGCAGACTCTGTCTGGGTGACGTACCACTAAAACATGTTACACAGCTCCTCTTTTGGCTAATCTACCAAGGATGACCACTGATCCAAGTTAGATGGATGAGGTCCTTTCATTTCAGGGGTTTTGAGACTGTAGTCTGGGTTTTCATTCCCACTATTGGCATAATGAGAAAGAAGTTACAGGTGGTAACGTTCATGGGGGTGCCAACTGCTGTACACTTCAGAAACTTGGAAAGAACATCTGAGAAAACTGGCATGATGTATTTTCCATCTTATTTTTTTAATAATGATCTACAAAAGACAGCTGTCTGCTACTGCTACCAGCAAGCAGTACCTTGGCAAAGGCAATTAAACAGCTTAGGATCCTCCAATCAAAAAGCTGGCTAAGATGCTACTAGACTCTGGAAGTACCTGACCTCTCTAGGAGCTTTCCTGCTTAGTGTAAAATTCCCCAGGTGCCTAGGGCTGTATCTCTCAACATTTCACACTAATCTTCACAAGACTTAGCAACCCAGGTGTTAGCATGGAAATGAAACACACCAAGATCTTTAAGCAGCAATATTTCCCCTATGATGTCCTCAGGAGCAGTTGATCTTGTACCATAGGGGTCCTCAAAATGGAGCATAACAGTTATCTGTGCAAGCCAATTTGAAAGCATATACAATGGTGCTGGCAGGTCATGACATCAGTGGTGGTACATACTGCCATATATGATGATTCCCTCAAAAAAGCAACAACTCAAAACCCAAATAAATAAAAAGTCCCACTAGTGGTCTTACCCAGTTATAGACATTCTTAGAAAATGCCTGATATATACTGAAAGAATTAGGCTCCTCACAAAATAAGGTGACAACTGCCACTGCCTTTTAAAACATAACTTTCTCTATAGCAGGAAATCCAAGGTCAGAATATCCCATCTCTGAAAAGCATCCTAGAGCCCATGCTGTAGATCTTCTTGTTTTGTTTCACTTTAATTTTCTTCGGAGCAAAATAATAATTCCAGAGTCATTGGCCCATGTGAGATCTGTCTTTATAGCCTATAGAGCAAGAACTTTGACATGTGAAGAGTCTTGAGTTCACATCTCATTATCCTAGATCATTTGTGTATTTCACTGCAACCAGTCCTTGAACAAGTTGCACAGGTGAGTCCTTCAATGTGTAGATGGGATTAGACCTTCTTAGTTCCCTCACCAATCCATCTTTGATTGTTGAACGAGAGAAGTCCTACTTAAGATGACTACATTTTAAGTAAAGAATTACGAGTGGGATGAGACCACTCCATCCTCTGAGCTTTCTCCCCCTGTTGGGTCTCAGCTGCTTTCACTCCAGCTCTGACACCCCAAACTCTTACTGCATGGTGAGGTACTGAGATACTGGATACAGGGCTTATTGTCTCATGGGGCTTTACACATCAAAGTCCTTCACTGTCTCCCTAGTTATCTAGCTCAGCTAGTAGAGGTCTGTCACAGAATCACAGGTCTGTCCCTGAATCATATCCTGGGGTAGTGTCCTGGTTTCACTGGGAGAGAATCCTAGGCCAGCCATGACGTGCAGGCCACTAATAGTTTTAAGTCAGCCAGGGCAGCTGACCTGAGTTGGTTCACAGGTATATCCCATACCATAAATGTCATGCTCAGTGTAAGTGGGGAAGTTTGCTGAGGATAGGGAAGGCCTCCTGCGTGGGCTTCTCCATCTCACGAGGACTGCCTTGCCATTTACTGTGACTTCTGTACCTTTACTGGGCTGAATATACTGTGTGTATTTTATATTTGCATTAGCTCTAGTTTCGGTGTTTCATTAAATCCATTTTCATTTCAACCCATGGATCTTCTCTCCTTTTCCTGATCCCTCTTCTCTGCTGGGGAGTGGCCACCAAGTGATACAACAACTACTATAGTTTAGCCCCAGATATGAGCTAAATGTAGATAGATATCCTTATACCCTTATGGGTTTAACCATGGTGAGAAGAAAAGGTCCTTCTTCTTAGCCCATCACTGCATTTTGCAGAAGCAGGCATAAATTAACCCTTGGCTTTGTATTACAGTGTTTATCAACAGTTCTTCATGCAAATGTCTGTGTTACGTATTGACTATAGACAGTCTTATAACCAGTTGTCACTAAATCATAGAATCATTAGAATCACAGAATCNATATTCAGCCGCTTGTCAATTAGAACCCGCAGATCCTTTTCTTCCACACTTCCCCAAGCCTGTAGCGATGCATGGGGTTGTTGTGGCCCAAGTGCAGGACCTGGCACTTGGCCTTGTTGAAGCTCATCCCATTAACATTGGCCCATTGATCCAATCTATCCAACTCTCTCTTGCAGAGCCTCCCTATCCTCATGCAGATCGACACTCCCACTTAACTTGGTGTCATCTGCGAACTTACTGCTGATACACTCTATGTCCTTATCAAGATCATAGATAAAGATGTTAAACAGAAATGGGCCCAACACTGAGCCCTGAGGAACACCACTTGTGACCAGCCACTAGCTGGATTTAACCCCACTGACCACCAATTTATTTGCTGGTTTACCTTGTATATCAACAGTTGGCAAAAAGTTTTCCAAACCTAGCTAATACATTATATGCATTATCTTGAGGGTAATAAATGGAAGAACATCTGTGCTTAATACTTTCCTGCCTTTGAGAAATTCTCCACATTCCACAGATGTGAAATGAGATCCTTCATAAGTGAACGGTGCTTTTGAATTTCTTTCACAGCTAAAGAGGTTAATAACCTCACAACCACAGGGAAACCACTTGGAAGACATGGCTTCTTCAGCTATTAGATGAAATAATTCAATTTAGTAATAGTGATTGCTGTATAAAAGGTCTCAATGTATTGGTCATATTTTTTCCGATAGAAAAACAGTATTAAGGGTTTTAAATATGATACTAATAGATACTATGTTAGGTGGTTGAATATGCATGTAGCAACTACCAGAGGGTTTTATAGGTCTCAGATTGTGATTTCCACTCTGGTTATTAGTGGTGCTCAGAGTTTTTGTTTCAGAGAACTCAAATTATCAAGAATGTCAAGAGCAAGTTAAACAAACCTGGGTTGGCAGACATGAGGAACAAATTGGGGAGTTAATATTATAAATGATGTAAACCTCAGCCAGCTAAGTCATCACGAGTTGAATAGCAGAAGGAGATACCTGGATGTTGAATTCTGTGCTAGGAGTGGGTCACTTCTTGCCTTGAGATAGAGAGCATATTGTAAAGGGTGCTTTGAATAGTTTTGATGGCCGTATGCTAAGATTGCTCATTAATAAGAGATTTTTTTTCAATCTCATATCCACGTAACACTTGTTGAGTCAAAATGGAGTAGAAAAAGCAATACACCACAACACTTCCATAGCTCAGCTTGTGTTCTATACCATACATGAAAGACAGCAAGCAGGTCACCCTGTGCAATGTGCACCAGTTTGGGCATACACTGAAACTAATCTTTGGCAGAAAGTAAGGCTACATGCTCAAGGGTGAGAACATTTTGTTGCTGTTGCCCAAACATTCTTACAGGATTTTGTTGCAGCCTTTGTGTGCCTTTGCTTCAGATAATGAATTTGCATTGTAGTTACTTACAAGGAACTGTGTGAACACTGTCTCTTTCTCAAGAGAGAGTTTCCTCTAAGTTTATGTACTGTGGAAGATGAAACAAGGGATTCAACTACTAATGGTTAGATATCAGCACAAGACCTCAACAGCATGTACTGTCACAATTCCTACTGTATTTCCAAGTCTGGCAAATTATTTTGTTAGCTTCCTGCCAAGACTTCATGGGAGATTTTCCAGGGCTTCTCACCTATATAACTATAAGCAAACCAATAAACAAAGGTTTTTACGTAATATGGACAGCTTTGGGCACACGAGGAGGGGAAAAAATTATGTACAGTTGGCAACCCAAGGTTCAGCAATGGCACTTCTTATTTTCTGGTGAGAATACTATCTTGGCAGATCAGGCATCCTAGGCATTCTTCACTTGGGGTTTCTGGTCTGATGTCATCATGTGGCTGATTTGAAATCAAGGAAGGTTTTTCTTCTGAGGTCAATAGCGCTCTACTTTGCAGGACTAAACTCCTTGCCTCAGCAACTGTCAAATTGTGAGGACACCAGTGATATTGTAAATTACACATTGTAACAGTACAAAAGGAAGCTGCTAAATTAAAGTTGCCACGTGGTCAGATTTTCTTATAGTATCATTATCTGAAGGGTTTGGCTTCAAGGAGCATTGTCAAACATATTAGTGGCCCCAGATTTTCCACATATTACATATAGCTGATGTTTTTATCAAAGATCTGTTTCATATGTATCAAAAATACTGTTTGGTATATGTCAGAATTTTTCAATATTTTTAACATTGCTGAGCCCCTAGGTTTTTCCACAGTGAGGATCTTTTCAGAAATTATGCATGATTCAGATCAGTGCATATGAAATTGCTTTTTGTGATCACTTTGTGGTTGTCTAGTAGTTCTTCACCCTTCTGGGTTGAAAACTGCTTATCTGCATGTATTGCTGCACTGTGTTGGGTGTGCTCTTTTTAACAGGAATAAACAATCCCAGGGAATGAATAAACTGTCACAGCAGCTTTAGGAATAAAGAGCAAAGCCAGGGAAAGTGCACAGTTATGAAGGCTCTTTTTGTCAATGCTCATATTTATGGTTCATGAAAATCTAATTCACAATGTTAATTTACATTCCCCGCCCCAAACAAAAAAAAGAATTTCATTCAGACACTGTGTGTTTGTCCCTTGTGAGCCAGATGCTGACAATCCTAGTATTGTCCTGTCTTGTGGTCCAAGAAAAATCAGCTTTTATCTTATGAAAAACTATTTCATGTACCTAAATATTGCAATATTTGGGGGAGAGTATTTGTAATGTCTTGCTATATTACGGAGTGAATACAGCAATGAAATGACGTTTTTATGTTTATTTGTAACAGATAAAAAGAAAACAAGAACCATGTAGCAAATGCTGAGATTCTGGTAAGACAAACTTCTAAATGACGGTGAATTTAAGGTAAGATCCCTGTCATATATTTCTTATTTGTTAGCATGTTTCTATATGAAAGACCAGAGCTCTTTTTGTCCGGGTCCTGCACTAATGCGTGCAGAGTCATTTACTCAATGAATTCATACCCTGAACAGAGAAAACATATCGGTGGGAAGGGAAATGGAGGCACAGTAATGGAAGTGTGTGTGCCATTGCTAGATCTGGCCACAGTATCCAATTTGCCTGATTGGAAAAGTAAAGCTTCTGGCCTGCCCTGAAGATATCACCTTTAACTTAAGCCAAGTATTTATTTAAGTTGATTTCTCTATCTGGAAATTTTTCCTTTGTACAGCCAGGAAATTCAGTGATGTGTCTGCAGAAGAGGATCAGAAAACCTTTCTGATGTTTTCTGCTTTCGTGGACAGTTCTGGTAGCAGGTGCTGGTAGCTAGGAAGAAGGAGAAAGTCAAAGGGCCCTTAAATCAAATAAAGCACTTTGCTACACTGGAATTACTGATGTTCACTACAAGCAGAGAATAAAATGGGAATATTTCACAAAGAGTGATGGCCTACAAAATAGCAAGAAAGGAAAATAGGAGTAGCTGATCTGGGCAGATCCACACCCCGTTCTTGCTCCCAATTTCCCAGCCAAAAAATCTGCCATAGAAGATTCCTCAGATGGGCATGCAGGAACAGCTTTTGGCTTTGTAATTAGTTCACCTTGGACAGTGTCAGGTTTGATGTCTCTGGGAGAGGTGTGGGGATTTGAGGGGCATCAGGACATCTACATATGTGGAGAGTATTTTTTCCTCGGTTTTGCAAGCAGACAAAGCTCTGAAGCCTGAAAGCCATGAGAGTTCAGCCTATGGAGAGATGAGTATTCTGAACTAGAGTTTTCTCACCATAAAAAGCAGGTCTTTGTATAGGCTGAAGAGACCTGTAGCCGGTCAGCCCCATACAGTTATAACACTTGTCTGAAACAGGTCCAGGTGTTCCCTATCGAAGTTTCAGGCAATGTCCTGCAATATTCCCCAGAACAGAGAAACTGAAAGGAAGGAGTTTCAGGGGCGGTAGCCCAAACTAACCGAAGAACTGTTTTGTTTGACATTTTGCCCAAGGCTCATAATTGAAAGAAAAAGCTTTGACCTGTAAGAAACCCTGGGTGTGGTGGAAAGTGCTTCCTGGGCTGGGGGAAACGGGTGAGCCGTCCTGTCAGCTGCCTCGGGCATGGGTGAACAAATGTGCAGTGTCTGGCTGAAAACTGATTATGATGGGAAATATTTTGGATGGATTCATACTTAATGATTTTTCAGGATTACTCAGGCGCTTTTCTTTTAAGGCTTCAGAAAAATTGTTCTGGGGAATAATCCTATGCAATAAAAGTGACTGATGTTTTGGGACAAGCAAAATTTTACTCAGAAGATTCACATTTTCTAAATCCTCTAAGCACAGGGCCAAGTTCATTGATGAGGTGACAAGTCATTTGCTGAAATGTGCAAATACTAATGAAGATAGTACATCCTGAAAGGCTCCAGAAGTGAAGCATCTTAATATGCTGGCAATATGTTATGTAGAGTATAAAGCACAAGGCAGTCGGTTTTTGAGAGCAAATGTAGGTACATACACATATGCGCACATTTTCTGCTGGACAAAAGTGCAGACTTTACATTAATGAGCATGAAAATCCCCATTAGATAGGTAGGTAGCAGATGATACTGGTCCTAATACTATGGCTGTAACGATTGTCTCTATCTTTTGTGCCGAAGTCCTTTTTTCCTTCCATCAGAAAAGCTCAAGTCCTTTTCTTAGGCCAGGATGTGTGAGTTTTATGCAGCCCCTGTTTTCTTAAGGGACTCATATGTGAGGCTTTTTCCTTTCTTTAAGTGATTTGTATAGAAATACACATCCAAATCCCTCCTCAAAAGGGTGAGAGCTTTCCAAAGTAGCACAAAACTTGATCCAGCATGAGAGACTTTCCCCTAAATGGGAGCATTTTGGAAGGGCTGCAGTATCCCTGGGCTCTTTTTTTTTGCATGACACTTGTGATAAAATATGCAAGACCTGTGATACTCAAACTCAGAAAATCCAACATCACACATCTCACAGGTAAGAACACCTTGTCTCAGAGAAAGAAATCTATGCAAGAAGATTTTGTATGGCCTTCAAGGATGGAGGAATTTTGATCTCTGCATGCCATACGCTCTCCCCGGTATTTCACAGTATGACATTGCTTTCTTTTCACATCTCAGCTACTTCTCTTTCAGCTGGTTGAATTCAGCATTTTCCTTTGTCTCCACAGATAGTTCCATGTTCACCTTCTGGCTGGTACATTGTTTCTTAATGTATGTGCCCAGACACCCTCTTCTTTATCCCAAAAGCGGCATATCATTTAAGAATTTAAAATCTATCTAATTTAGACTTTTCCAATATGCCCATGTTTATAATGACTGAGCAGCACCCCTGGAAAACTTGTGCCATGACATAACCACAACGTTTCCAGGAGAAGCTGTTTTATGAGTGTTTTATCACCATTCTGGTTGTCCGAGGATTTCTGTAACAGCTCTTCCACTCCAAACTTGCTCTGTGTATGGACTTCACGCACAGAGGTAAATGGGAAGTAGATGATGATTTACCTGACCAAATGATTGCTATCTGTTTTCCTGCCTGTCCTGCTTCCCACTTGCGGCCAAGGGAATCATCTGAGATACTGCTTGTTAGGATATCTCGTCTCCCCATCCACAGTGTCTGCTCATATTGCTTGTCCTATCTACGTTGCTAGGAAGAACATTTTTATATTCCAAAGCATCTCTTTAGAGAGGGATGGTAGCAAGCTGTGGATGCATCCATACGTTACTTTTCACCAGGAAGATGAGAGAAAGGGACATGTGCACTTTCCATATAGAATAACGCTGGTTCAGAAAGTACAGATTTTAAAAATAACTTCATTAATTATTCTACAACTACCTGAAAGGAGGTTATAGAGAGGTAGATGTCCTCTTCTCACAAGTCACAACTGGTAGGACAAGGGGAAATGGCATCAAGTTGCGCCAGGGGAAGTTTAGGTTGGACATTTGGAAAAGCTTCTATGCCAAAAGGGTTATCAAAGACTGGAACAGGCTGCGCAGGGAAGTGGTTGACTCAATGTCCCTGGGTGTATTTAAAAGTCATCTAGATATTGTGCTTAAGGATATGGTGTAGTAGTGGCACTGGTAAAGTTAGATAATGGTTGGACTTGATCTTAAAGGTCTTTTTCAACCACAGTGATTCTGTGATCTGAGCTATGGCTGACAACAATCTGTTCTTTGTTTTGGCCAGTTTTTTAAACTTCATTAAACTCCACTGCGTGTACCCATCTCACGTTGCTGTTGTCTCACTTTGGAGACACTTCAGACTAGCTTACATAGATGCTGTAACAGCACAGAAGAAACACCATTACAATTTGTAAAAGAGATTATTTTTTTTTAATTCAGGAGACAATAGTAACGTCTTATAAATGGCAAGTGTATAGTGCAAAGATGAAATCTAAAACATTACATTATCACTACAGGAAACTGAAATGAGAGTCCATTTTAGTAGTGCTCAGCAGTACTTTTTCCTGGTAAATGTTGCAAAGTTAGTAAATGGAGTGTATATTTATGGAATAATTTTGTCTTTGAAAGGATCTGTACAACTCTGATGAGGCTTATGTCTGCAAGAAAAAGAGAATTTCTTTAGGGAATTTGAAGACAGTAGTATCCATCACTATAAACAGTAGTGTTTCATGGTTAGATACCTTTATATAGATGCTAATTGGCAATATGTGACAGTCTTTTGCTTAGCGAACTGTTCTGAAGGTAATCTTGTTTTCTCGTAATTAGGAAGGAATTAGAATCCTAAACAGTGGTAAAAAAAGCACTCAGAAGTATTTGACCTTGACCAAATCACAGCTTTTAGTTTAATTTTATTTTTCATTCCCTGTGGAGAGTTGATAAACCACAGGAACTGGCCATGAGTTTTGCACCTGCTATAACTTGCAGTTTGTACTATTTGGGATTTGTGTTGCCCAAGCGGATTTATGCCAGTCTACCCTGTACAGTCTGTTCTGCTCTGTTTAAAGAGTCTATTGCTTTTCAGTTCAGTGACTTTCAGAACACTTTAACAGAATACACTTTCTTAACAGGAAAAAGAGAGGAAGTCGACAGCGTCGTGTATCAAGTTATTTATACTCTAGTTATAGTTGGAGAAGCTGCCTGTGGACTAAGTGTTCTCAGCTTTCCCTAGGGAGGGCAAACTAAGGGAGATAGCTTGTCCCTGGGACCTTAAGAGAGTCTCATTTTTGGTTGGTTTTGTTTTGTTTTGTTTTTTCCTTGCATTTATGGCTTGTAGTTTTCATGTGCAAAATAATAAACTGGTGAATGAGCTCCAGTCTTGCAGTAGTCGTGAGCTTCCCACTTACTACCAACCTGACTGCTCTCTGTCAGAGCATACTAATGAGCCTCAATTGCCCAAAGAGGCCCCATCTGGGACCTCCACCCACACATCATACCCCAGTGACCAGGGGCTCCATTTAAGACCAGATCTGAGCACTTGCTCCTTTCTTCTGAGCACACCTTTCTCCAACCCTTGTTTGTAGTCCTGTTTCCTGCTGCTCCTGCTTGGCCCTCCAGACCTGGCTCACTCCTTATCATGTCCAGACCTATGGAAGAACCTGGCTCTGCCCATTGTGTTCAGGTACTGGGCAGGGATGAGGCACTGGGCAGGGACGGGGTACTGGTGAGTGAGGGCTGATGCTGGAGTTGCCCTTGTTTCCCACACTCTGCCCCAAGCATCCCCTCCTGCTGTTCTCTGACCCTATAGCCTTGCATTTCAGCATCTTTTACCATGGTGGGGCAGGGATGATATAGGGTATAACTAAAGAGTAGTTTAAAGCAATTTGTGCTCTAGAGAAGCTATTTGCCTAGCTGGTGAGTGGGTGTGTAGATGTGGGCTAGCCTATTGGGCTTTTCCCATGGGTAATGTGGACAAATTTACACTAAAAAGTTTGTACAAATGTTGTGTTTCTTTAATATTGGTGTATAGTGTGTGAAAATTTTAAAAGGTAATCCTGAAATGTGGTCCCTTTACTTCTGTTTGCTGTTGTTGGTATTCATTAATTTGGAGTGGTCCCTTTACTTCTGTTTGCTGTTGTTGGTATTCATTAATTTGGAGTGGAAGAGGCAGAAGGGAGGGAAGGACTAGCTGGGGGACTCGCCACCTCCAGCCGTGGTCACAGAATCAGAGTGCAACTAGGCTTGTAACTGTGCTCAGATCAGCTGAGTGGGTAAATTCTGATTAACGTGGCTTCCCATCAGAAATGTGATGGCATAATAAGTTAGTACAAGCTAGTCAGACCTCAAAATTTTTGAATATGCAAATTGGAAAGCTGGGACATGACTCTGGAATGGGATTGGACTGCTGGCTCCTGTCTTTTTAGTCAAGCTGAACTTTGATCCCTTTTTCAAAATACCACAAGATAGTGTTTCGCATTGTAGGTGTAGAGCCTTTGCATGTTGCTGCCCTGAGTAAAAATGAAGCTAACCTCACCAGAACGTCTCTCTTGTGCAATCCTCCATGCAACTCTTCCGTCTTTGGTTACTGCCTAATGCACTTCAAAATCCTAATGGCAGGATATCTTTCTGTAGTCAGACGAGCACAGAATGTTAGATGTTCCTTGTTGGTTTGTTTCTTGCTTGTTGGTTTATTTTTTTAATTTCCTTGCCATATCTTTTTTTTCTTATGCAGACTTTGAAATTTATGTTTTCTTTCATCTTGAACCTCAAGGCCTTTGATTCATATTTGCTCTGCTTTTGGTGTATGGAAAAAGCTTAAGACATACTTGGCTCTAATAGTTGTACAAATTTAAACACCGAAAAGGAATAGAACTATTTGAAACTAACACCATCCTGGGGTATTTAAGGATTTCAGTTACTAATAACTATAGATTGTAAAAAACCCTCATTATCTGTATTTTGTTACCAGAGCTTAAAAGAATGGACTCAGCAATAATTTACATGCTTGCTGGGTAATATTGGGTGTTAAGAAGGAGAGAAAGCTGAAATTTGCTTCCGAAGGATTCCTGGGAACTGACTTTGAAACACGGCTTAAAGGGTGATTGCGTTTCCATCATAAAAGTTTTAAAGGAGGGTGATTTTCCAGGTGTTTGATAAACACTTGGTTAAATAATATGTCTAAAGTGAAATGCTCAATGAAAACTTGTGTTTGGAAAATAACAACTGCAGAGAAAGAGGGGAAAAAAACAGCTACTCCAGTGGCATAGCTGGATAGAGTCAGCAATGGGTAAATGCTGGATCCCTGCAGCCTCTTTGGAAATGATTTGTTGGCAGAAAAATAGTCCCTAGAGCAGAAGCTCCTCCCCTCTTGTTTTGCTCTGCTTCCACCACAATATCACAATATGAAATGATACAATTAGCTGTGCCCTTCATACAGTTTCAGAGATGCCTGTACCCTGCTGATCTGCTGAAAAACAGGTTAGTGTAAGCATTTATGAATAGGCACTGCCAATGTCTGCATGCAGCAAGTGTGTGCTGATCTGCAGCTTTTATTTACTGAGGCGTATTTAGGGCTCTGAGGGAGTTTCTTAGCATCTTGGCAGCATAAGGATACCATTTTCAGTTTCATCATATTCTTATTATGAAACAAGAGCCATCTATTATAAGTGGCTTTATAGCTAAGAAATACACTGGGAATTAAAAAAATCCTTTTATTTTCCACCAGACTAATGTCCTGCTTTTTTTGTGGCTTGAGTCTCAGAACACAGCAGGAAAATAACGTAATACGGTTTCCATGTAGTGTCATCTTGCTTCGTACAGAGTTTGAATAATTTCAATGGTTCTTCTTCCAATTCTTGTCTACCCCAACAACAATAATGTAACCTGTGATCTCCAACTACTCTATGGTCTTGGATTTGAAGACATTTCTTTGCATGGCTTTTGGTAAATGCCAGCTATTGCAGTTTCCTTGCCTATGTCTGTCAATAAAAGCCCCTAAACCCAAGAAGTGCCCTGACAACACAGCTGAGACACACGGCCCCATCTCCAGGAGCCTTTATAAATGATATAATGACATGAGGATCTCTGGATCTGAACTGCAATATGTTGCAGGAGAGTGGCTGGGATACAAGATGCTAGTGGAAGGGAAGGTCAGGATATCTGTCATGAGAAGTCTGGGACAGGACAGGGACATTTTCCCTGGCACCTCTTGAAATTGTTCTTTTGTTGTGTATAGAATAGCTGGATTGACAGGGCCAAGGAAGGAAAGATGAGCTCTCCAACTTTTGGTTGAGGGCTTCAGTTGGAGAGCAAAGGGTCCTTTTGCAAATGATTTTGTTTGTTTGTGTCTCTTACTGTAATTGATATTGGAAATGACATGTAAGTGGCGATTTTTTGTTTTCATTTTCTTTCCTCCTTTAATAGTATTTATCTCTGAGCTATTAGGTTGCCATTTTTGATGACTGAAAATTGGTTGTAAAATTTTCTCTTTCTCTAATAGCATTACAAAGATTTAAGCTCTTTTACTATGATATTTTTCTTTATTTTAGAAGAAAAACTGCAATAGCAGGATTTGGCCCAAATGACTAGCTTTATTAAAGTTTCAATAAGCACACCTAGTCCCATAGCCAGTGTGTGTAGGGCAAAATATACAATAACGTATATTTTAAGGTATATTCAGAGTAGCGTGAAGACATGGCAAAGCTGGGGGTGGGAAGGGGATGTGGTGGATGATTCCTTGATGCATAAGCTGTCAAATGTTCTCTTGCCAAGAAAATTCTTTTTTTTTTTTAAATAAACCAAAGACAAAGAAACTTTCTTATTTTCTGGACATTGTACCTATTGGGTTTCACCTGATGCAGCAGTCTGTCATCAACCCATGAAAAGGCTGACTCCTTGGAGCCTCATCATGAGAAAGCCAGGATACTAAACCGCTGGAAATCATCTCTGCATTGCAAAAGAGAGTATCAGTCCAACGGATTATGTGACATGGCAGATCTTGAAAGCACAGCACATCAAGGAAGGAAGGAGTGCCGTAACTGCAAGGGTATTTGGCGGTTATTTTTAGAGTTGTTTGACTGACAGTTCACCATGCAACAGTGATGTGTATGAGGAGAGCTAGTGAAATAGTGCTGGAGATGGTTATAGTCTGATGTAACTCCAGTGCGATGACAATTCCCTGGCTCTTTGTGGTATTTTATCCCTGACATGCAATGTTCTACATGTCCGCTTTCTTTTGTTTTCCATGGCTTGTTTGTCTTTGCTTTCCACACCATACAACAGCTAGGAAATGAAAAGGATCCTTTCATAAGATAATTAATGCCTTTTGTATTTTTACATATTCCACTTTGGGTATAGGAGAAATGCACTGTATGGTTGGGCCTGTGGTTGGTGAAACGGGTACCCAAAAATAAAAGGACACCTAATTTAAAGCAAAGTGAGACCCTGTACCTATCCACTGAGAGACTGAAACAGCCTCTCAGCATGGGATTTCTTTGTGGTGGGTGGGTCACTGGTTTAGAAATCAGCTGTTTTCTTACTTCCATTTTCCAGATGCCTGACACGCTTAGAAAAGGCAAAATACGTCTAAGGGAAGATCTCAATAAAGAAATGTGCCGCCTTCTAGGCATGCTCCACTGACTTCATCAGACTTGCACCAGGGTCTCCTTTCTCCATGGTAGTCATATAGCTCACTGGATAAAATGAAATAGTTTAAACAGTGTTGTTTCAAGAACTTTCCATGGCTGCTTTATGATCAAGCCCCTATCCTTGTTTTGATGTCTCAAGGAATACTTAGATCTTTTGCTGTCATTCTGCAAAAGGTCAGTTTTTATCCCCTGTGACAACACAGCTGCATTCAAGAATGGCTGTTGTTATTGCATTAAATTGGTCAGTTTATGCTCTCCAAAAAGGCCATCCCTTTTCAAGGGTTTAAATCCAAGAGGAAATACCACTAATATCAAATAACATTACAGTATAGGAAGAATAAGTGTTTTTATATATACACTCTATATAGAAATAAAAAAACAAATATAAGTCATACTTCTTGAATCCTAAATTAAAGAGTTGCGAGAGGAAGAAAATGCATAAAATATACACCATAATAGTGAAATGAAATTAATATTATAAAAGAATGATGACAGACTTGCTTTTAATTAAAATAACACCTGTTGGATTAAGTTTCAAAGAAGCGATCAAAGAAAATATTGAGCACAAAACAAGTCACACAGTAAGTGTTCAGTAGATCAAAACATTTAAAAATGTTTCAAAGAAGTATGAGATGTAAAAGGGGAAAAAAAATCAGGGATTATGTTGGGATTAGACTGAAATTTGACTAAAGGACCAACACTCCTGAACAAATAACATTACATTAAACTAATCAGAGTACGGAATATGAAATTGTTCAAGTTTGCTATCTCAGCTGTTTCTTTAAACTGGAAAAGGGATTAATCTATATTGTAAAAATAATTAGTAGTTCAGAGGACAGAAGCTATAAAATACTGCTGAATGTTGGAAAAACAATAACAAAATCCATGAAAAAGCAGAGCCTTAGACAAGTGACGATTTCTTTGTGTGAGTCCATTCACTGGACATGGGTGCACTGCTGCTGTACCAGGAAGGTGTACACAAGTGCTTTGGGATGTTCCCTAAATCCAGGATATTTTGTCTGCAGCTTAAGACTGAGTAGTTTTAACTGAAGTTAAAAACATTACAGGCAACAGATTTATTTTTAGTCAGAGGGCATTCTTCCCTGCTGCTGTTGTCCTGGAGATAGTAATTTGTTTTTATTCTTTTAAGTTTCCTCTAAAGAATTCTGCATTGTAAAATTTTCTTATTTAGTAAAGATGTCTATGGTTCAGTTCTGATGGCTTTCAAGCCCCATTTAAATCAATAAGGATTGAGAATGCCAGAAATTCATGAGGAGAGGACTCCGGCCCGTTGAAGCTTGTGGAGGATGTTATGGCTGACTGCTGGCTCCTCTTGCTGGTGAAAGACGCTGAGGCAGGCAGCCAGCTGCTCTCCCCAGGAGGGAGTTAGTCCCTGGATCTCAGTTTGGGAACGGCTGTCTTGAATAATTTTGTTCAAATACAGTGCCTTTTATGTTCTTTCCAATTCTCTGTCCTTCTCACAATTACCATTTCACGTGGGAAGCATGTACCCTTTCTTCTTGTTCCTCTCCTTTTATCGAGATGGGCTGTCAGTGGTTTGCTCCCATTGTAATGGACACTCAAATCCATATATGCACATATATGCATCCTATGGCAGAGTGAAGCAACAAGAAGTACATTTGATCCTAAGCTTCTGGAGTTTGCACGGCAAATACAAAATAAGATTGTGCTACATACAAATAAGTGTACCTTGAGTCTGCAGATAACATTTGGATCAACTCGTGGCCATCAAAACGTGTTTCACTTGGTTTTATTTTAATAAGCATCATATGAGAGACATTGGGTAGGTGATTAGTATACTTGATAAACAACAGAACTTTTGACAAAGAGTATGTGTCAACTATCTCTTTCCTAAGTAATTTTCTAGCTGGGTAATGGAGCTTTTTGTTACTGTGTTTATCACAGTTTAAGGGCTGAACCGAAAAATCACAGCACTGCGTTACAGACACTATACTCCAGCAAACAGATGGTAGAGAACCATCAGCTGTAATTTGTGAGTAAACAAAGACAAATGAAGGTTGGTATTGAGTTTTGAAGATGAGATGTAATCGTGTTATAGAACTGTAAGCAAGCCATGAAATACTGTATCATCCTGCCTGTACAGTAAAGAACAAACACTATTTAATCTGGCTTGATATCACCATTCCTGCTGTATTACTGCAACCTGCAACTTTGGTATGGTAGGAATATCCTAATGTCTATCAATGTTTAGGAAAATGGAAATAAATTGGTTGCATGTGTTTTGGCTTTCCTTTGTGAAATACATAGGGCCACCAAATGACAAACAGACTTGAAGTTGTTTACAGAGGAAAAGCAACGCATAAAGTGCAGAGCCACAGAGCTCTTCAGAGGACAAAGAGAATACTACTACTGTTTTGGAAAGAGTGCTTTTGCTTTTAGAATAGAAAAGATTATGCTGTCTTTTCTAAACATAGACAAGTTGAAGAGATCACACAATATTTGTTTTTCCACTGGATGGCTTATTTGCATGCATTTCGGAGGGATTCTCCTCCACTAACAACACACAGTATCTGAAGGAGTTGCAGAGGAGTAGTGCAGCGCTCAACACTTTGAGGTCAGGAAGGTGAGAGCATGCTGGAAAGTTTGCCACGAGGCCCGAATATTTTTATGGTTTCATTTGTTTACCTAAGCAATGACAGAAGATTTAGATAATTATCCAACAACCTCAAACAGTGTCTTTTTCAGAAATACTATATCTCTTTTTCGGTTTCATTACTGGGAGCTCAGTATTTTGGGCGTTTTAATTCAAGCGCTGTTATAATCAGGTTTGATATAATTGGGAGTTAAAGAATGGTGACTGAAGTGATCCAGTTAGGAGAGATTGGCTGGAGGTTGTGGAGAGAAGAGGGGAAAATGTCGTCATGCCTTCATTAAAGCTCAGTCCAGGACTGCCTAGTTTCTGTGGCTGCTGATATATTGCAGCTTGGAAGCGTAATATTTTTGAAGATTTGCCGTATGTTTTCAAGGAAATTAGTAAACAGCTCACCCCTTTTAGGCTGCACACTGGCATTGGAGCACTATAGCACAAATCCTTGATTCTTGCACACTCAATAGATATTATTTATTTTTGTGCTTCAAAGGCAACTCTGCTTTTCAATCTCTCAGTTTGGCTTTGTGAAGCTGAGGTGTTCATAATGCTGCTTTTCTCATTTCCAAGTGTTTCACTTTATGTCACTTTTAAATTCTGTTACACCTTCTTTTTGTTCCCCTCCTATTTATTTTTATGTCTTCTATTCCTTTTCATCCCTCTCTTTATTACTTCCTAAGGGTGGTTGGATTTTTTTTTTCCCCTCTTTGAGTTCTCTGTTTTCTGGGTTCCTCTTTCCAGTGCAGCATGGGGTTGTTATTCAGCTGTTTTCTAGAACCAGTACTTCTGTTTGTCTCAGTCCTCTCTTGTTTGTCTGCAGGAGGCAAACAGAAGAAGGAAACCAATTAAAAAGTGAAGTATCTCTGCTGAGAGGTAAAGCTTAGGCTCACGGTTTACAATACACCTGTGTTAGAATGAACTGTGGCTAAGATACAGGCCAAAAAAATTGCAGAGCATGAAGTACACAAGGACAACTTGCATACACAGATTTCAAAAAACAGCAGTCCATAAATCTTGCTGGAACAAGCTTCCCTCTAATTTTTTTCAGTATTTCCAAACTTGCTCCAGCTAGTAATAAGTCTTTCTCCACTTCTGCCTCTAGCATTGACTGAAACAGATGTAAAGTAAAAAAAAACTATGCCTACACTCTTGAAGAGAGTATAGGTTTGGGCCTAAGAACACAGACGCAGTGGAAGAAACTCCTTTAAAGCTAGTTTTCTCTCTTCCATGTAGCTGCCCCAAAATATTGATGCTATATTCTGCAAATTAAATGTTCTGAGTGAATATAAGATGAGTGTATCAATCTTCTTGAAAAGTGAGTAAGCATATTAACTCCTTTTGAGTGTGAGAAATTGAAATTATATGAGGTTAGGGTAATGTCTGTCTGCACCACTAGCGAGCGTGATCCAGTAGAATAGCTATCTTAGATGGTGCTGAGGACCTGGAGCTCAGGCCAAGGCATTTGAACCGGCTACAGCCTCCCCTTGTGCATGGCATGCCTGTTGGTCCCAAAGTGCGTTACATGGCATGCCTGTTGGTCCCAAAGTGCGTTAGGTGCACTTTGGGAATGCATTTTCTAGCTTATGGCCTGTGGTCTGTGCACTGAGGCCGTTCCACAACTGCTTCAAAGTGCACTCCTGATGTACCCCACAATGCTAATGTAGTTGTACCTCTAATATCCCCAGTTTAAATTCACCTTTATCTCAGAAGTCACAAGTTTTAATGTGTGTTATAACGGACTAATTTGTGGTCACAAACTACTAATATGATAACCTGAACTGCTGATCTGCTATTTTTCTTTAATTGAAATAGAGAAAATTAATAGAAAGAGGAAAGCAATAAAATAATACTGAGATTGAAAAACTGGGGCTGAATTTTCTCTTCTGTTTGTAAGGTAGTGCAAGATGGTACTGGACTGCCTTCAAGACTTAGTACAAGTTACAGCAGGAGTATCTATGCTGGGCTATGGTGCAGCCTACACTTTGCAATAAATTATTGCTGACCCTATAAATGCTGTACAATATATCGTGATTCATTTTTTTCAATCGACATTTCCCACGCTGTCCATTTTATCTCAGTTGTTAATTTAATCCCGGCAGTAAATTGCCTCGCTTCTCTTAAATCTTCCTGTCTAGTCAGCCCAGTGTGGGGGGGACTTGGCCAAGTGTGTGGGAGGATGCGTCGGACAGTTACTTGGCTGGTGATTAATGGATCTGGGTAACCGGCCCGCTAAGCCCCATCCCTGGGGCTCGGCAGGCCCCAGTGGGTGACCGAGGGTCCCCTCAGGTGGCAGCGGGAGCCGGGAAGGCGGCAGCTCCGCGCCGGCCGCCGCGGGGGGGCGGGAGGAGGAGGAGGCGGTGGCAGCGGCGGGTAATCCTCCGCTGGCTGACCGGGTGTGCGATCACTAGTGGGAGCTGGAGAGGGCGAGAGGAGGGGGGAAANAAGGGAGCGTCCCGAAAGCTCACCGGCTCGTTCCAGTCCAGACCTGGGACTCGGGCTCTGCTTACTCTGACTCGGCGAGCTCCTCAGTGGGCTGTTCTCGACCCGTCCCATTCTGTGCGTGGTGTCGAGAATTTGCTTTAGGCTGTTCCTAACACTGTAGCGCAAGAAGCTGCGGCGGAGTATCTTACTTTGCCCCAGCTGGGAGGCTGCGAGAAAGTTGTTGGATCTTCTCTCTTCGGTCACATGCTGCGTGTTGATAGGATCTCGTTACTGCACGCCAGAAGCTGGCAATTAATCTTCAGTGCTCCCGAACTGTGCTTTTAAATCAAAATGCCAGTTTGTCAGTGTACGTCTTGTTTTGTAACTGAAGGTGATGGAGGACTCTGTGAATCTGTGGGAAGTGGTAATCTCTCGCGGGGTGATACAGCAGTGTTAACTGATGGGCTTTGTCGCTCATGATGGATGGACTGACGTGAACTCTGATTTACCAGTCAGATCATAGCATTCCATTTTTTTTTTTTTTTTGGTGATGCTGTTCAGAAACATAATGTTTAACTACTTTATTTAAGAGCCTGATGAAGGTAAATGACAGAAAGAGTCACTGTTTAGGAGGCACTTGTGGATAAAACCAGAGGTCTGTCTAGCATCCTGGGTCAGACAGTGCAAAAAGTGGTGCTGGGGGTGCGGTAAAAATAAGGCAGGCGTGTAAGGATAATTCATCAGAAGGCTCTTCTCAGCATGCAATCATTTGCAGCTTGGATGCTTCCTAAGGGAGAGGTGTTGTCTTTATAGCCCTCACTGATTTTTCCCTTCCATAAACTGCTCTGATTGCCCCTTGACCCTCTGTAAACTTTCAGCATCTGCAATGTTTTGTGGCAAAGAATTAGATGTAACTTTATACCGTGTCTTAGATGTAACTTTATACTGTGTTAAATACCACACCCTTTTATTTTGGACCTTCACTTGATAGCACCTATGTCTTGTATAGAGATAGCGCAGAATTGGTTCCCATACCTCTCTGATCCATTCGTATTTTTTTGTAAACTTACAGTGTTTCCTCTGTTGTCTCCTTTTCAGACTGAAATGCCCTCTTTCGCTCGATTTAAAGTTTACCTTAAGAAAAGGAAATGAATACAGCCACTGTTATTTTCTGAGAATGGACAATTTTGAACAACAGGCACGTTAAAATTAGGATGTTAAAAGTCTTTGGGAATAACTCATGGAGCCAGTGTACATTAATTTGGTGTAGTGGGTAGCATGTGGTTGCCTACAGAGGACAAAATCACCTCTGTCTGACAACTAATGAGAAGCTTAGGGCACCACTTACTCCTGCTTTCTTTCCCTGACAAGGGGCATGTGCAGGGAGGGGGTTTCTTTTGGAGGTTTTTGAAAGCAATTGAAAAAAACCCCAACATTTTACTTTTAGAGTGATGTGATGAATTCACAATCTGCTTGTAAGCAGATTTTCTGGTTCATGTGTTGAAATTTTGCATTGTTGTGAAACAGTTTTGCAGTTATTTCAAAATAAGGAATCCATCACAGTAAATACCGCCTTTGTACAACCTACTACCCTGCTTGGCTTCAGCTGAGCTGCTCTTGATTGACTGACACTTGTGCAATTAGGAAAAAATCCCAAACCTTAGGCCTTTGGGGTAGTTGTATCTGTACCTATGTATATGTGTGTGTGTGTGCATCCCTGGCTTAGTCGACCTTCCTGTGGGTCAGTAAACTGAATGCTCTGGCTTCAAGTTAGCACTTAAGTACGTGCTTAATTTTTAAAGACACGAGCGGGTCCATTTTAATTGGTACACTTGTGTAATTAAAGTGATGCATGTGCTGGGGTCTTTGCTGCAGTGAGGCCAGAACGCTCATCGCTTTGCAGAATCAAGCCCTCAGGTCTTGAAACTCTCTGTTAAAGATCTTTGGTTGTTAATGATATAAACTGACAGATTTACAAAGGCTGTTCCCAGCGTCTCCTCTTTCTTGCTTGTTTCTGTCATTCTGCTCTGTGTATTGTTTCCTAGAAAACAAGAGCTTCAATACATAAGACATAATATCTGTTGCCAGGTGCAAGGAAACAATGAGAGGAAGTCTGATGCTCAGGTGGGAAATGATGTGTTACTACTCCCCAAGAAATAAGATTAACTTTTTTTTTTTTTCCAGAAGAATGATTGAGCTACTCTGTTTCTTAATGCTTGCTATTGACTACAAAGCACTTACCTAGACCATAAATCCTGTGGGGAAGGGACTGCTTTGCTTTGTCTTACGAACAAAATAGCTGATGCAGCGTGGTGGGCAGAGTGAAGGGATCTTTCTGGGTCCAGCCTGCTAACAACTGCTACGGCAAGTAGTTTATGGGATGAGTCAGAAGAGTCTCTAAAAACTTGACTGGTATTTTCTACTGACCTTAAGGTAGTTGTGAGGATAGAATAGCATATAAAGCAATAAAGTTGTCTTGGTTGTCATTACTCTACTGAAGATGCTGGTGAGGATTTATAGATATATCAGTATTCGACTTACAGATGCCAGAATGATCTCGATCATAATGCTATAAATACGGCGAGTATTGAACAGAAAAAAATTAATTATGTCTATGATGGTACCCCATAAAACAAACTAGAAATTATATCGTAGAATTGTTACCATTTGGATTTTTGCTCCTTTTCAGAAGATAGGAGCTCTTATTTTAAAATTATCTTGAACAAACTGAAAATGTTGCCACCGAGAGGCAAAATTTGGAGGAAACTGATTAGAAAGCACTGCTGTTTGATCTAAAGTTTGCATGTGTCAAACAGGTTTCTTCACTAGCATACCTTGCAGACTGGGCTTTGTTCTGGTAAGCACTTTGCTCTCGTTTTTCATCTGGTTGAGGTAGCAAAAACGTAACAAGGGTTATATGATAAGGTTTTCAAAAAGTCTATGAATTAACATTCTGATGGGTATCTATGGATCACACGCTTTACATCAACAACCTTGTTCTTTTGAGTGCATGGAAGGAGGAGAGACTTATCTGTTGCAACTTCTATAAGGGCTGGACTTTTTTTATAGGAAGTAAATTATTTTGAGGTAACTAATATACTTCATAAAGTAATGTTTGATTACATTACACCAGGTTTTTCATGCATTATATTACTGAGTTTATTCTTCTGCTTAAAACGTCAACACCTCATCAAGCTGTAAAGAAATTCCTGCGTGATCAATAATTCTTTATGACCAGTTCACGTTGCGCTGTGTGCGCACACCCAGGTGTGAATGCTTACACAGCGCACACAGATGCGTGTATCGGTGTGTCTGGTGTCCAGGCAATATGTTTTAATTGCTCGCATCCAGAGACTCTGATAAGGAGCAAAAGCCAAAGGACCCGCTTTTCTTAGGCATTGCGTCTCAAGGCCAGAACATCATGTCCCTACTCCAGCCTTTCTCTTCCAGGGTTGTTAATGGGGGCTGTATTCTCAGCCCAGCTGCCTGCTTCTCTGCCACTTGTCAGAGTGAGTATCTTTTAGGCCTTCAAACTTATGTCAAATTTGGTTATAATTGGCCAATAGGCTCAAAACTTATTAAAGAGGGTCTGGCATATGTGTTTATCTGCAGATAAGGAAGTCTAAACATTTCCTTGGGAAAGTAGGTTAAAGGCGTTATTTTCTGTTGGAGCTTGCATGTAAAGCAAGTCCTCATATGATGGTGCAAGGGCCAGCTGGGAGGGTGTTTGCATGGAAGTTGTGATTACAATTTTGAGCCCTATATAACTGGTATTTGGAGTCATCTGTGTTGGCTTGCAGGACCGTGGCTACACGTCCACAGAATTTGAGGAAATGGGCACAAACCAAAGAATGCAATCAAGAGACTGGGATAGTGATGTAGCTACAGGGAGAGCATTAGTGAGTGTAGGTTCCCCCTTTAAAGATCTCGGGAAGTTTATTACCCTGAAACTGATTGTGTTACACTTTGAAAATTAATTCAGTGCTAAAGTCAAAATACATTGCTACAAACCTCTACGCTGGAGTCATTAAGCCAGACTGTCATTTCACACACCAGGAAGAATAAAGGCACATATTTAAAATGTTCTTTCTTTAAAACTACCACTTATTTCCTAACACAAACATAACTGTTGTTACTTTTCTGAAACAAAAGCAAATACCGTTTGGTGTTCAGAAAAATTTCACATGTAAAGCCTAAAATACAAAATGTGTTGTATATAAGAAATATTTATAAACCTGCCACTTAAAAGTTTTTAAAAGGTTAAATTATTCAAGACTTATTCCCTGAAGCTACAAAGGTATTTGCTCATGCATACTTTACTGAGCATTACTTCTGTGAATAAAATTACGTATTTGCAGGTTTGTAGAATCAAGACTGTAATTAGCTCTAGGTTAATTCTGTGCCTCCCCGCCCCCCTCCAATTAAAACCACACAGGTCAATTAAGGATCGAATGAGACATTACCTTTGTGATTATCTTCCTTGGCAGAAATAGCTATTCTGATAAATATTTCAACTTCAGAATAATCTGACCTTTTGTCCAGCTTGTTTTCCTTTACCCTTACCAATTTTGTCCATGGAAAAGTAGTTGTATTTTAAAAAAAATATAAATAGGTGAAATGCTGAAGCATATATTTTGGGCACACATTCATTTTAGGGGAAAAAAACCCCAATGATAGTGGGTAAAATAATAGATTTATTCAACTTGGATTGATAATGTATATACAAACAGGGTTTGGCTAGTTTGTTTTTAGCTCTCTTAAGTACACAAATACAGCTCTGCTTGTAACCCAGTAGTTAATTACCATTTTCTTCATGTGTCTGCCAGTATCTCTCTTTCCTGCTAGAAGTGATGATGACGTGATATCTGCAAGTGTGTGTGGAATACGGTGTAGAAATTATAGGTGTACATACAATCTAAACCTTTGCTAGTTAGACTGCTTCAGAGCCTGTTGATTTTAGGCTCTGTATGTACACGAGAAGATCTGGACAAGGCAAAAAAAAAAATGCTCAGTTCTGTGCCAGATCTATTGCAAAGTCAGAACAGTGTAATGGAGATAAGGTTAATTAGCTGTTTGCATTTGCTACTGAAGTTGGATGAACTTTTTTTTTTTTGACTAATTCCCTGGAATTTCTCTTCAGGCATAACTATTTAGTAGTTTGTTAAAATGGATATAGCAAGACTTTTGTAGCCTGCAGAAATACAATTAAGTATGTGCAAGTGTCTTAGGCTTCTTATATTCATAGGCAAGTCATGTAGAGTCTTGTCCCACTGGAGAATCAAAGAAGAGAAACCCTTCAAGCTGAGCAGGGTCCTCTTGCTTCAAGGCGATGCCGTAGGATTGGTCCATAACGTCTCTGTATCTCAGTTTGTGTCCAGTTGGATGCAAACACAGATACCTGTCCTAAAGTGTTTTGAGACCCTGGGTCAAGAAGGATGTCAAGTCCAAGCTGCTGCTGTCGATGGACAGGATGAGACTTCAGTTACACAGAAGACTGTTCTATGCTTTCATCATCACAGATATTAAAGTGTATTCTCTTTTTCCTTTATTCCCAAGCATTCCTAGTCAGGCATTCAGGGCTACTGTGTTCAGCACCTTGCAACTGTTATGAACATGAAACTTTGAATCTGTGTTGTCTTTAAGGTTTAAAATACTAGTGAAATTTCTGTTCGGGAAATGGTAAGAAGTGCTTTGTCTTAAGATTGCTAGTGTGATTTCTGTGTTCAAACAACAGTCTGCCTAGCTCGGTGGTTTTCATGGAGTACCCATCACTGTCACATAGAGTGAGCTTCTTATGACAGGAAACATTCTCCCACAGGTATTAATCTCCTTTTTCAAGTTTACCTTGGCACAGATGTAATTGCTTTACTACAGCTAAAGAGCAACACTGTTTTTGTCTACAATTTTGACATTAATTAGAAATAGATGGTAAACTTTGGGAGTAGTTTACCTAGCGGTAAAGAGTTTATCTAACTGTATTTACATATGTGAGCAGCAACGGCATCACACGGTTGCATATTTGTATTTTACAGAAGGAACAGGGTTTGTTGTTTTGTTGTGGTTTGTTTTTTTTTTGTTGTTGTTTGTTTTTTATTGTAGTTTTTTTTTCTGATAGTCATTGGAGCAGCAGGCAGATCCATATTTGTGAATTTGAAGAGAAGTACTGTGCTTTTAACTTGAAGCCAATCATTTTTTCTCTGATAACCACCTATCACAGCAGTTTGGGCTTGTCTGTTCCCCTTGTGTTTCTTCCACAAGCAAGTTAGGACCACAAGAAAAACCCAACCCAACAGCATTGTTGGGCTGTTCAGTGTAATAGGGACGCTGCTGATTGAGGACCTACAGGAATCAATAGTTTACTCCAATTACAAATGAAAGAAAATAATGATAACCTTTATAACTTTTTTTGCTCAGAAATCCGTTGACAGGGAGTAATTGAGTAACTGGATTATGGAATTTCTGAGGTTTGTTTTATTTTGAATGAAATTTGTTCTCCTGTCAAGAACCAGTGTGATCTGAACAACACACACTGTGGTTTGAACTCGTGGAATTTTCTTATGCCTTGCTGTTTTTAATGTTTTGTGGAAGTTATTGGTTATTTGAGAATTAGCACTTTAATATTTTATTTAAAAAAAAACAACCCCAAAACAACACAAAACAAACCCAAAGCAACACAAAGAATAGTTTCTAATCCTCTTGATTGTAAACTTCATTCTTACTGAGTCTTGAATCTTGAGTTGTTTGAGTTTGTGTGCATATATAATACAATTGGATTTACTTGGAGCTTAATTTGTGCATAAATGTTTTGCTAACGTTCTGCAAAAGAGTGGATTTCATACTTCATGCAGAACTAAATTTTTCTGATTCACCTTGCCAGTTCAGACAACGTGACTTGGAATGGTGTGAAGAAATGAGAGCCTGGCAAAAGGGTTTGATCTATTTTTATACTGCCCTTGTGCTCTCAAATGCTGCACATATATTTGAAAATATTAGTCCCAATGTCATTTCTTTCATTAGTAGCATTTCAGCTGTTTCAATTGAGATGGAATAAACCATTCTTGGCTTTACTTTTCTCTTACTACAGATTTAATAAAAACGAAAACTGTGTGACTCTACTTCTGTAAACGAATATATTCTTACAGGTTTAATCATTTAATCTTTTTAGAAGTTGGTGATGCCTTTGCATACAGGCAAAAGTTGTCTTATATGTACTGAAATGCCTTTCAAAATGTCTTTTATGAAAGCCATACTTAAATACTGGACTTGACTCAAGATGGAAAGTAAACTGTAAATAGTCAGATTGACCAAAAGCGGTGCTATTAAGGATAAATTAATGACTTGAAGGCTGCGTTAAGCTTTTAGAAGTGCTTTGCCATAAAATTAAGGACCTAAATGGACACTTGCTTTGGGAATTGCTTGAGCATTTGAGGAGCTTCTGTGTCTAGCTCTTCTTTTTTTATCCTTCTTGCTGAAAGGGTCCTCAGCACTCTCAGGAGGTGGTGGAAATGTGCCTGGTTTCCATTCGTGCAAAGGCACCTGCCTTGTTTTGTGTCTTCTCCAGCTGTGAGGTGAGATAACCTCACTCACTGCCCTCATGCAAAGTGAAGCAATCTTCCTATGAAGCGTGGCTTGGCTCAGCTGGCTAGCACAGCAATTAACATTTGAAGATGCTGTCTTTCTCAGAAATTAATTTATTTTCCCTGTGACTTCAGAATAAGCAATATTCTCAAATGGTGCTTCACAGATGTCAAAGGCTAGAGATGGAGAATTTTGTTGTTGTTGTTTTTTCTCTTATTGGTGTGCAGCTAATATGCTAAAGAATTTTTTATTTGTATTTTTTAACTTGAAAAGAGCAGAAGCCAGTACCCGTGAGGTAGGATAGAGAGGATCCAAACACAGTAACACCAGCAGAGGTCCTGCAAAGTTACTGCATTTCATTTTGATCTTCAGAATAGGGTGATAAGTAACGGTATAACACGCAGAGCTTCACATGTGACGAGTAGGAACACTGCTGCTACGTGCTCAAATGCCCGCTGGACTGGAGCGAACAAATGTAGCGTCAGTACCCTGAAACAAATCCTGTGAGTTATCTGAAAGTACAGCCAAAGAAGAGTGCTGTCAGCCTAACCCTGGGAAGGGAAAGCACAAGAAAGTTTGCGGGAGAAAATCAAAACTCTTGCTGCTTCTGCTTCTCACATTGGCTGAGGGCAGAAGAGACAAGTTACTTCAGGGAGCAGCTGTCTATATATTCTATTAATGGCTAGAGATCATCGTGAACATTGGAAAGGATTATAAAAAAATCCTTTAAGGATGTGCACAGCAATTCCTGTTTTCATACCAGGCTCCGGTGTTGACCCTTTCATTTAGTCTTCACTTTGAAGTGTACAAGTCACACCTCCAATGTAGATGTCATGTAATGAAGAGCACGGATCTTTACCTGCATAGCTTATTTCACTTAAACCATTATAGACTGAAATGGTAAAAAAAAAATGTCTAAATTGGCTTATGGGTCCAGTGGAAGAGAAAAAAAAAAAAATCCGTCTGCCGAATGGCATTACTGTCGCGGGGTGCAGTTGTAAGCCCAGACAGTCCTTTCTGGGTGACCACTGACATCATGATCATCGCTGATTTGTTGACTTGACTTCAAAACATGCATGCACATCTCTGCTTGTTAACTTCTTTGAGCAGTATGAGCATTCGGCACTGTTAAAAAATAACTGCCCTTCTTATTTTGCTTGTGTACTACAAGTTTTAGTTCAGATTTGTAAGGCCTTTGAACTATCCCAGCTGATGATCTCTCTTTTCAGAGAAAACACATGCTAAATTACAGGTGATTTTTCACTTTCTAACAGATTATGATCCAGTGACCTGTTCTCTCTAGATGCAAGAGTGGACTCTGCAGTGGCTTTTCTTTTTGTGGGGACTGAAAATTATCACAGAATGGTTGCTGGCAACTTTGAACTACATCTTAAACTACCTGCAGTCTGTAAGCCATATCATCAAATAAGGAGAGGCAGTGGGGAACAAATAATGAATGTCAAGAGTTGAGAAACTTTCTACATAGAACAACCGTTTCTAAATCTCATCGTCCCTTCCATGTTTTCCCTAGGATACATAAGGCGAAGTGTAAAGCCAAGGACTGTATTCTTGAAAGCACCTCTACCTGAGAGAGGATAATTAAGGTGATTTTTATCCCACTATGAAGCACTGTCAAGTATATTGCGTGGACAGGTCTGTGCACTAATCGTTGCTGAACGAGGGAAGGAAACTGTGTGATGGTGGCAGGACTGTGTAATTTAGGGGGATGGGGAAACAGCTCTGGGCTGCAGCACAAGGGATGCATGTGTGAAGTCATTAATCTCGGGGATTTGCTGCATTTTTTTTTTTTTTTTTCCTACAGCCCACACACAGCTTTTGGCTATGGGTATGACATTTTCCAGCAGATGGCCTGTTGCACAGGAAGGTGAGGATGATGGAGACTCTTTGAGTGCGCTGATGTAGTCATCCCTTTTGCACACTTTCTTAAATTCTGCGAGCTAGTTTCAAACGAACTGAGTATGTGACTGTAAACTTAGAATGTCTTTGCCCCTCCTTTTATTTTCTCTATTGTCTGTAGACATGGATAAAAGTATGGCTGTGACATACTATATGACTGGACAAGGAAGATAATTAGTGCAGGACTGGCCACCTCCCCCCTTCGCTTGGTTTTTAAAAGCAGGAAAACAGGTTAGCTATAGAAACAGAGGAGCTGCTAAATGTTTGTTCAACTGTAAAACAAGGATCAGTTTATGCTCTTGAGAACCCTTTACATTTTGTTAATCTGTGCAGGCCAAGATTTAGATTTGTAATGAGATAAACAGCTGGTTTTGCAGTGAAATCTGCTACTAACATCCATTAAAAGACTATTCCTTCTCTAGTTATCTGACTGGTAATGTCAGGAAAATACATGGCAGCTGACAGGATAGTCAAAAGTTTTTGTTGCTATGAGTGTGTGTAATTCATAACGTGGGATGCAAACATATGTTTGTTTTGCTAAGACAGGTTGTATGCTACAATATCAGCTTTTCCATGCACTTTTAAAATAGAGATGTCGACATTTAAATACAATAATTTATTTCTGATGTTTCTTCCACAAAACTCTTAAAGGGAAAATATTTTCAAAGGAGATTTTTTTTTTTTAATGTTTATATATCTAGGTTAAATATTTTGCTGTGGTTTGTTACATTAGCACTCCAAGAGTGAAATATTATCTAAATTTAAATAAACAATAAAACCCAAATATGTCTTTAAAATTTTGTAATTTAAGTGTAAATAGAACATCTTGTAAAAGGTGTTGCAAATGATAATTCGTTAACTCACTAGTGAAAAATAAAATAAATGGGCTGCCTATTTAGTGACTGAAATAATGAATTGATGGAGACTGTTCTGCTATTTCTGTAACAAATGGAAATGTTATTTCAATTTAAGTGACTTTATCTCCCTTTCTTCCTGTACTATTTCAGCTCTCTTTCATTCCTGCCCCTCCCCCAGTCCCAGTTCCCTCATAGTATTTCTCCATGAACAAAAGCAGCTAACTGCTGTGCTTGTTGTCAAATAAGCCAATGTCAAAATTTTCAGCTGCTTTTATTGTTTAGAAGATGTTCCTTTGTGCAGTATGAAAATTTTTGTCAAGTTTTAGCTTAGTAATCATGACATTTAACAATAATGCTCTCCAAGCAGATGACAAATACTTGTTTGTAGCAGCTCTTTTACACATTCATTAATCAAGAAAGGTTCTTGACACAGTGGCTAAATATAATTTAATTGTTTCTTAAATGTACCATGTACAAATAATACAATCGTGTTCCTCGGTGAATGAATGGTAGATCTACTATAAGTTGCATAAGAGAAGTTAGGTGTGTATGGCAAACAACAAAATATTCTTCCAAACGCTTGATCAAATGATATTGTATACTGTTGGCTTTGCCTTTTCATGGCTTGCTTAGTTCTGTGCACTTGAACCTCTGCATGCATTGATGCTTACTAATAGAGATTTCAGAATATTAAAGCAGCTTTTGGCATTAGTGCTGCATCTGTCCGTCCTTACAGGGTGATGGGTCTGCTCTGTTTTATTCTCCAGAGAATGTATCAGCATCTAGATCAAGGAGCTGACCAGAGCACATGCCAGCTCATGCACAAGGGGACTTTCACTAAGACTCATTCCCAAAATGATCTCACTGGTGGTATGGTGTGAGGATGTGACCAGATTGCATACATAACCTCAGCGGTGAAACTTCCATTGGTATCAGTTGTCCTTGCTGGTCCTGACTTAATAGGTTTTCATTGTGTGGAGTACCTCCAAATTCCTGCTTGACAGTTTCATGCAGTGCATGCTCAAAACCAATCTTTGCACAGTGGGAGTTGACTGGAATCTATTTTCTCTCTTTTGGGGTGGTAGAACTAACAATGGCATTCACTTGTGCCCATTGTTTAGGGCCAAAACAATTACATGCAAAATAATACGTTTGTGTGGTTTGTTTTTTTTTTTTTGAGCAGTGTAGAGAAGCCTCATTTGTAGCAGTCTTCAGGTAGTTTTGAATGGAGACAGACCATCTGATATTATAATTATTCATGAAATAGGACCTCGCTAGTGAGAATACAAATCATGTTGAGCTTTTTGCTTTGAGAGCTTCTCAATAAATTCCTGTCTGCCTTCAAACCCTTTTTCTTCATGTCTGAAAAGATTTTAAATTTCTTTTAAACATCTGGTCTTAACATTTCTTTGAGGAAAGTTTGCTCTCAAAATAGTACTTCTTGAAACCATTGTGTGCTTTCTGTAGGTGGTTGTCAGCATCTGCTGGGGCCAGCTGAGCGACTGACTGACTAACAAGTTTAATATGTTTATTACTCATTGAATATGTCCATTTTTTTTCTTAGATTTTTCAAATAAAACTTGGTATTGCTTGGTCTTTTCAAAGCCTAGATGACTGCAGATCAACATAAGTCAGCTTAACTTAAAGTTGGTCGGTTTTTTTGAATTACCTGATTTTTCTGGCCAGAGACATCAGTGCTTAGGAGATCCCAGTTCAAATCACAAGCTGCCATTTGTTACAATCTCTGTTTGCTCTCTCTCTTGATATATTTATGAACCTATCCAGGAAATTGAGGCATCCAGTGACAGTCATAGTCACAAGGTATGAGTGGCAAGTTAGTACGTGTGTTATTTGAACTAGTAGACTAGCAACTACCAGCTGGTCTTAGACCTAAGTCTACGGAATATGGAATTCAAGTGTAGCATCTCTCATCATGCACTTATACTCACTCCAACATGATGCTGACTGTGTCACCTGATATAGGAAATCCAAAATGAGATTAGATTTTCATAACCACCTTAAGGTACATTTCCGGTAGGTCCTTTGTTCATGAAAATAAAAACAGGGACTACACTAAAATGTACTTGGTAGCTATCATCAGGAGACCAGTAATATGTGAAGTGTTTCTTTGCAATAGTATACATACATAAGATTTCACAAAAAAACTTCAATCAAAATTGCCATAATTATATACATAAAAATAATAATACTGGTACTTATGGTCAATTTTATTTCTGTGACCATCTTGAGAAAGATTCAACTAAATTATTTGGATAAACCTATCTGGCGAATATTCTACCTCTTCCTGTGTTACGATGGGCTGCCTCCTAAAGCCTCATTAGCAGGCTGATAAGCACAGAGCATAAAACATGATTGTGGAACTCATGATGCAGTCCTGCATTCAGGATGGAAGGACTTTGGTTTTCTTCCCTCCATGCTGAATTTCGTGGTAGTTATGTTTTTGGGGTGTTACCTTCTGCAATGTTTAATTTATGTGGGCTGTATGGCTCAACACTTACTAGAGGGAAGAACCAATAAAGTGATCTGATTGAAAGATCTTATGAAAGATGAGGATTGTAAGCAATATATTTTTAGGAAAGCAGGCTATGATATGGAGCATGTGTACATAATTTGCTTAAAAAATACCTAGAGATAACTTTACCAAACAACTTTTTACCTTACTTACCAGATACATCTGTATAAACATGGAAATGTCTCTTTGTCATGAAGAATTTAACAGAATTTGAAGTATAGCTGGTCTTCAGCTAAACTTGTTTATTCAGATTTAAGGTCTAGTTCTTAAATTTGACCCTGCAGCAATCAGTTGCCCTTGTGTTTAGCAGCAGGAGGAAGGGGAACTTGATGTGATGGACTTGCAGACATTATGGTCATGAGTTACAAGGAAAGAATGGCAATAGATGATAAGAAAGGTCTGAAATGGAAGCAACAGCTGATTTTGTTCAGTTCAAAATGACCCTGCCAAAAGAGGCCAATGACATTACACGCTGGAAGGTCATTGTTGCTGAACAGTCTTATAAAATATGTTTTTATCAAAAAAATACAGTGAGAAACTCAAATGATGATGAATAAACCACTTTAAACTGATGGGAAACAAGTATCCTTAGCTATCAGAAATCTTCAAAACTGTTGCTATGAAGGAGGTCTAATATAATCATAATGGATGTAATCAAATTCCTTACTCTTCTACTGTCAGGTATGTGCATAGTGTCCTATTCCACTTGACCAAAAAGTCTGAAAATACAGATTTTTACAGACCTTGGGAGAGTGTAGTGTCATTTGCCTTGTTTATTTTCACTTAATCAGCTTTCCCCAGTTACAGTTCTTTTATCAGCAGCTGGGGAAATGAATCACAATAGAAGCATCAATGTAAAAAGTTTGGGGTTTTTTGTTTGTTTGGGATTTTTTTGTGTGCATGTGTTAGGATATGCAAGTTACTGTAGCGATGGGTAAAGTACTCTCTAGTTTCCCATTTTAAAACACACCAAAACTTAGAATCTGAATAATTCTAGAACCTCTTCATTTTATGACCCAGAAATTCTTGGAGTGCACCCTCTTGACTTCTAATGTGTTCCCATAGGTGAAAGAAGCCTTCTTTTTATTATTCCACAGATGCTACTATTGTTTTCAGAAAATTAGCTCCCTCTTCTGCCTTTTCCTTCTATGTCCTAAATCACTTCTGAAATGCGGGTGGGCACACTAGAACTCTGCCACTCCAAAGAAGCAATGTCTAGTATTGAGGTCTGGGAAGCTCTCCCTCCTCCATCTTTGTCTGCCCTCATTGAGAATTCAAGGAGGAATTCTGGGGAACAAACTTGTATTTTTAAAGAATGCCAGTTGGCTTCAGACCCTTCTGTTCCTGATAGAATTTACTGGGTTTGTATGCTCAAATTATTTTTGTGATTACTTGGAGATATTGCTTTGACACCTTAACGTCTTCTTTTATTCAATCTGATACGTAGTCAGCTATTAGCCTCCCCTTATAAATGCACTTCTTTAGCCCTAAAGGGCCTTTTTGTTCTTACTCTCTGTAGTTTTTTGTTCTTCTGTAGTGTCAGGTGCTAGGCTTGCGCTGCTCAGTGGTTGTCAGACTTTCCAACTGTGTTCCAGTGTTTAATGATGCAGATAGAGCTCACTTAGGAGGACATTTACCTCCTCTCAGTGGAATTCAGTTTGGCTGTATTGAAGCCTACTGACTTTTCTTTCCTTAACTGCAAAACCTTAGAAGTTTGTGGGTTATAGTTAGTGAAAGCACAATTTCCACTCAACAGTTTTAAAATAATTTTCATTTTCACAGGTCATACTACAGTTTTTTAGCTTGTTAGCTGTGAAAATAACGTTTATTTTGGACCGTAATCCTATTAATTTTCATGCATGACTTTAAGTACAACATTGATTGAATTCCTCTCTTTTCTTCCTTTGGAGATGGTTCAGGATGAGTATGTAAAAACATTCTGAAGAGCAAAGAAGTAAGTTAGATATGTAAACCAGAGCGATTCCGTTAGCGATTTTTTTTTTTTTTCCCTTTTGAGAAATTGTTTTTTTCCACTGTGTCCATCAAACACTTACCTTAAACACAGTAACCCATTCAAATCCTTTTTTTATTGTAGTGTGTTTATATACCTGCCCCCTCTGCATTTCTATGTTGCAGTTGCAACTGGTCCCCTTCAGTGAATGCTGCTGCATGCATGCAGGAACTCAGCTGCAATCTTGCGCGCCTCCGCAATTTTTCCACAGGCAAAGCGTTTTTGCAAGGAGCAGATTCAGGTGGTCTCTTTAACGCCTGTTGAAAACATGACGTTGAGCTTGACAATGATCACATGATTTTACTCCATTTCATGAAGCAGAAGTTGCATTTAATTTAGCATCAGGTGCTGTGTCCATGTTACTGACTGTTTCTGGAAAACAAGTAGCATTTTGGCAAAAGAACCTCCCGTGGCTCAGGGTGCGTGTGGACAGGGATGCTCACTCAGCTCGAATGGTGGTATGAGTGCACAGGCTGCCTGTGCGTACTGGCAAATGGACAGTGCGCTTCATGTGTTTATGAATTCTCTGGGAGGGTCTGCGGACAAGAAATACAAGATAAAACCTCTAGTTATAGTGGTATGTCAAGCACATCCCATCCCTGCAAAGCAGATTGCTTGTTGTGTCATTTCAGATATGCCGTCATGCAGGTTTACCTTCTCTGTGGTAATACCTTTTTTATCGAGTTCTTGCCTCTGGTTTTCTAAAGCTTCAAAAAATGATGGATCGTCTAATGGACTAGCTGTTAACAAGAGGTTTATTGTGGATGTGAAAGTGTGTCTCCTACAACTTGAGCATATCCAGAGCAAATCATAATCAAACACGGGCTTTGCTCTCTTTCAGTGGACTCCAGCTGTTCTACTGGACACTGTTTCTTATCATTGTGCTGGAGTACAGGGTACAAGTGTTGAGACTACAGATGCTTTTATCCAGTATCAATTTTCAAAGAGTTTCAGTGTTGGCAGTTTGCATTGCTCAACCTATTCTCTTTCATGCTTTCTATATATTATACATGGAAACCACTGGCTAGAGAATCATATTTGGCAGCTGGTTACACTCTGCATTTCTTTCAAGATCTTGTGTGAAACATCAAAGTTTACATCAACTTATAGGAAAAATAACGTTCGAGTATCAAAGGGAAAAATAAGCAGAGTACTCAATAAATGTTGGTGCTGGTTTGAGTGCTTCCACATTACCCTGAACACAGCTCACTTAGTTCTTTAGAGCATGTACTGATATTTATATTACCTTTCTCTATGATCCTTTCTAAAGGATTTTTGTCTGTTAAAAAAAAAAAAAAATCAGGAGTGGAAAAGTTTAAAATTAGGTCTTAAATGTGCATGAGGTTGAGGTGTATCATGATTTTTTTTGCTGTTTTTCAGGGTTCGTTTATGAACTGCCTTTAATCTACTGAAGGAAACTAAGATGTTTATATTATGTCATTGGGCTCTCATTAGTTTCTTGCCTGTTTTTTAATAGGACCATAATTTCATTTGGCAAGCCAAAACCTTGTCTTACCACTCCTTTACCCCCGTCTCTGTTTGCAAAGCCCAAGAAGGTCTTTATCTGAAAGTTATGTTTCAAAGCAAAACAAGAAACCCTAGACAAAATAATTCAACTCCCACTTGCTAGGTGGGTAGGAAAGGCTTAGCACTGTGTGTGTAACCTTCCTGGGGAGTCTTTGGCTCGCTCGATGTCACAACCCCCACAACACCAGAGCAGCCAGGTGAAAGCAGCCGCAGGCCTGGGGGCATGGGTGAGTCACAGCTCCACTCCAGGGTGGCTTGAGAACACTGATGAAGAATACTTGGAAAAAATCGAAATGAAAACTTGTTGTTTAAGGGCTACAAAAGAGAGAAACTTTTAAGATCATTATTATGATTTATGAGCTATTAGTTAATGTGGTTCACCTGTGAATTTGGGAATTAGTATTCCTCTGAAGTTTAAAGAAAATTCACTTGAAGGCAAGTTACTAAGTATAATAGTTAAGCTGGGAGCTTAGACTCTCACACCTTAACTGCTTGTGAATATCTTGTTTATTATCTTTGCAGCCTTTCCATACTTAGAGGGGGCCCATAAGAAAGACGGAGACAATTTTTTTATCAGGGTCTGTTGTGACAGGACAAGGGGTAATGGTTTTAAACTGAAAGAAGGTAGATTTAGACTAGATATAAGGAAGAAATTTTTTACCATGAGGGTGGTGAAACACTGAAAAAGGTTGCAACAACATAGAAGAAAATTAAATGGACAGATCAAGACACACAACTTTCGCTGTTGGAATGGGTGACTAGAAAACCTTGTAAGTAAGAAAGATCATAGAATCATAGAGTGTTTTGAGTTTAAAGGTCATCTAGTCCACCCCCCCTGCAGTGAGAAGGGACATCTTTAACTAGATCAGGTTGCTCAGAGCCCTATCCAACCTGACCCTGAACGTTTCCAGGGAAGGGGAATCTACCACTTCTATGAGCAAAATTCAAAGCGTAGCACCATATGAGCTACTATGAAGAAATGATCTTTGTCCCAGCCCAAACCAGTATGAGTGTCTTCATCAGCTGGATAGGGAATGTGACTTGGGCAGCTGGTGGGCACTGTGGACAATGCCAAGGAAATGCAAAATGAAGATTTGATCTATTTTCAGTAGCAAATGTCCTCAGTCCAGACCCCAATCAGAAAGTTTCTGGTGTGATGTGCTTTTTTTCGCATTCCTCCCCCCTTCTTCTCCCCACTTTACACCAAGGTTAGTTGGTCCATGTGTATGTGTGTCCACATTATTGAAATTCCAGTGGTAGCAGCATGGGACTTCGTGTTATGTGTTGTGGCAGCGACCTCTGATCATGGAGAGTGGCTGTAGTGAGGCTTCCCAGCAGAACATACCCTGGTTTTCCAAAACCTGTTCTTTTCTTCCTGTTTGCTCTGATTCAGTGTTCCTCTTCTCCCATCATAATCAGGAGCATGTCTCAACATCAGGAACACCTTTCCCTTTGCCGACATAAGGGGAGCTCCTAGGTTAGATTCTACTGAGCACAAATCTATGGTGGCAGCACTAAGTAATGTAAAAACTTTTTCCTGTTAATTTATTGTTATTTGCAGCTATATAATCCACTTATTTTCTGCGAAGTTTGAGACTTCTAGATACCTGACTTGACACACCATACATTTGCTTCCCATTGCATCTTTCAACTGTAGGGTCTAGCTTGTAAAGTGCACAAATCCAGGTTCTCTGCTGTGCCCAACTTGTGAGCATAACTAAACTGACTGTAGGTAAAAACGAGACTAATTACACTGGAACTACATGTTATCATTCTGTGAAATAATGTGATAAGCTCTTGAAACCTTCCTGGTGCTGTACCAGAAAAAAATTATTAAGATGTTATGGACTACTGTGATGATGTTGGACATTCTGGGCAGTGATGGTGAGTGATTCACCCATGCTCTGCTTTGCCAACCTTTCCCTCCTGTGTTGCTGCAGCAGAAGGGATGGGCAGGTAGGCTTATTCCACCTGAAAAGTGGATGTGAGAGAAGCATGAGCAGAGAGGCATGGATTGGTGAAGAAAGGTTGATGGGATTAGTATTTTGTGTTTAGTAGTAACATGGTATTTTCAACTAGTAATTCTGGTATTGTGCACATTCAATCAGGAAGGCTGAGACGCCTGTCACAGAGAAGTGGTAGCCAGAGAGGGGCACAAAATATGGCTTTAGTGAGAGGTTGAGATGCATTTCTTCTATTCCCACAATGTAGCTGTTTGCCTTTTCACCCCTCACGGCTCCTTAGATTGTTTTTCACCATCTTTTTATCACTTTTTCATTTCTAGTGCATCATTTTGAAGACTAAACATTAAGATTCTGATATTTCCGTTGTGAGGTATCTTCCACCACGCATTCCTGTAGTGAAGTGTAGCATGAATGCCAGTAACAGTGTCCGAATCCGGCCTTGATTCACCATACTACTATTATCCAAGTAAATGTGTTATTCATAACTTACACGATACTTTCCTGAAAGCGGCATACTTGAAAGCAATGTCTGTAATATAATGTGCCATTATCCCAGAGCTCTGAAAATATGTCCTTTTATAATTCTCCCTAGTAGTACAGTTTATGTGATGTGGAAACTATTTTCTGACACGTGTGCCTAAGCAGTGAGCCCTTTGTTAGATCCAATTAGAATTTCTCCCTTGATAGAGTGTGAGGCTCTAAAGCGGTGTTATGCTTGGCTGCAGACAAAATTAATCCAGTCAGTTGGGACTCTCAACATCAACTTTCTGCGATCTCAAGGTATAGAACGTCTGATACGTATGTTTACGTTCAGCAAATCCAGCATTCAGTGCAAGCAGTAATAGCCAAGCCACTTACCTGGCATAGCGTGCGATGTGTCAGCGCATTGCAAAATTATTACGTGCATACGAGCTACTGTACAATAACACTTTCCCCCCCAAAGCGGTGTAGCTCCTCTCCTGGTGGTGAAGAGGGCTTCTTATTTGTCTTTTTTAGCTTTTTGAGAGCATGACGAATGTGGTATATTCATGAAGATACTTAATACTTGTGTATTTTCTGTTTCTTTTCCACTGTAAATTGTTAATTTACGAAAAAAATACGAAGCCAACCAAACGAAACTCCGCATACATTTTTTTGATTGCCAACTATTTTGTTCAAGTGTTTATTATAGGGCTTGCTGTTATAAAGGATTGAGAAACTTAGGTTTAAGTTGTGCATTAAGCACACTGACATCAGATGAAGTAAAATACTTTCAAGGATCATTGATTATTTTTTTCCCTGTGTAGTTCCTATGCTGAAATTTGGGAATGGGGAGTTAGGTGCTGTTGACGCTTTGCTGTAGCAATAGTAATGAATGTGACTAAAATCTAATTCAAATTTACTGGTGTTCCTGGGAGTTTATACAAAGACCAGAATTGTTTCGGCAGCTCTTGGTCCAATAAATCTCTGTGAGCATCAAAACGACTCATCAGCTTTTTAAGACATGCAGATGCTTTTAAACCGACCCTTTGTTTTACTGACTCTGCTCTCCAGGCATGGCAAACCCACATTGCTCCACGGCTGGAAATGGTGTGTCACCCTTGGCTCTCTCCTAGGCCTAACTCTTCCTGGTGTTCAGTGGCTTCTTTGGTTCTTACACTGACTGGAGAGCCCTCTTTACCCTCTTGATACTTCAGACAGCTGTGAGGCCAAGTAAGTCCTATCCTGTACTTGTCCTTCAGGTCTGCTTGTGTTAGGGCATGGAAAGGCCCTGAGTGAGGTAGAAATGATCCCCTGAGGAACAGTTCAGTGGAACACTCTGGAGGGAGGTGATGGTATTGCTCAGTGCTGGGTCATGCAGCTTGGGAGATATACTGAATAAAAGGTTAGGAGTATGTGCTATGTCCAGGTAACTTTCAGTTGCAGAAAAAACCACCTGTTTCTAAACAGGAAGGGTCAACAGCTACCTGCAGCTTTCACCAGGTGTCATCTATGCATCAGATCAGCTTGGCTGGGATGCAGTGCTGCTGGCACTGGGGTAGCTTGCCCTACCTTTAAGCTCAGACCAGTATGAAGTTGTCTACGCTGGCCAGTACCCATATCAAGCTAAAATTTTTCAATGATGCCCTTAGAAACAGCAAAAAGCAGACTCTCCTTTTGGTTTTTTTGCACCATAAAGGATGCTTTTACCGTTACAGGGAGGACTCAGAAACCTTGTTTTGATTTTTACTGTTTTCTTATCTTCTAAATATGCATGAGTGGTAGAAACATTTACTTTTCTGGGATCATAGTCCTGTTCTTACACGGCTGATTGTGTTCCAAACTCTTTTGCTGTTTCCCTAAGGAGAGTGACTCCATGGTGGTTAACTTTGTCCTGGGTTGACAATAATGGGCCATATGTCTTTGGGTTGAAAAGTGCCCAGTCTCAAACTCCTTTTGTTCCAAAATCAGCATGTGTGTGGGAAAGCTAGACTGATGCTGGTTGCCTGGGAATAACCTATCATCAAGTTTTGGCTTCTAGTAGCTCCCAGAAGGAGCCAAATGCTGTATGCCGTACACAGGGAGCATGAGTATGACTTTATCTTGAAGATAAGTCTGAAAAAGCCCCAAGTACAGCATACTAATTGTGATATAAATTGAGTGAAATGCATATGGACAGGCATGTATTTAAATTATCTAGATAACTATGATGGAATTGGATTCTTGACACATATCTTCATGTATGAATAGGTGCAGTTATACCTCAGGTTTCCATTTGTTTAAAGTTAAGGATGGTCTTATTAAAAAAAAACTGGACGTAATACCTTTTAGTTAGATAGATGTAAGGTACAATTTGTTGTAATTATTAACTTTGATTTATGTGAGAATTTGCGGGCTAGCAAATCTTAAGTTAGCTGTGCAATTACAGAATGAAGCAAGTAAATTGTATTCTGGATGCATTTTGCATTGATCCGGAGGAATTCAGCAGAAGAACAAGTTTTAGAGTGCCCTGAAAAAGGTTGTCAGCAGACGACTGAGAGATTTACAAAGATGTTAATAAATGCTCCTGAATGTGATGTATGTTGGAAGTGTGTAACTGATCAAGCAGATGCAAATTTTATGGACAAAAGAGCACAATGGAGGGTACATAATTTTGGTATCTTCTTCCTCAAGGAGAATTTGTTTTCATAGTGTTGCTGAAAAGATGCCCCTTTGAATTTCATGGAAAAACCCTTACGGTAACTTTCTTCTTCAAGATCATGTAAGATGGTTTATTTTACTGCCAGCTCAAACATACATTTTTATGTACCTGAAAGTATACGAAATCTCAAGTCCATTACTTAAGTGTATATAAGCTAAACAAAACACTTTATGTAAGACTCAAGTACTGATTTTCATGAAGCCAAATTCTAGTATTATGCCAAAGCTAGTAGAAATTTTACCAGGGCTGACAGCAACATAATTTTTAGCCCTCTGTTTGTTCCTAACTAGAAATATTTATGAATTTTAGGAATGACAGTCAAATGACACGGGCCTGACTGAAGGATAATGTCATAATAATTCTTACTTAAAAAAACCCAACCAAACCAACCTGTTGTAACTTTTTAGCTTATTCCTGTGAAACATCTGTTCACAAATTATACTGTGTTATTGGGACAATTATTTTGTCATTTTATCATTTTTCTGTACTGGGTTTGCATTTTCCTTTTGGAAAAAGGTGACCTGCTGCCTTGGTTGTTGTCTTTTCACATTCAGCTGTCTTGTTGCAAATTGCTAATCCACTTTGCTAAACGATGAGCTGAATTTGTCAGAATCTGTTTTTTATTTCATTCTCAGGCTGCGTTGTTCTTTTGCTTCATTCATAATATTGCCAAGCCGCAGCAGTTCCGTGTTGCTGTAGTGCTTAGCTTGCTTTCAGGCTTGCCACAAGTATACGAACAGTTTGTTCATTGCATCACTCATCTCTTTTCCCCCCTTGTGTGTAACAGCACCTTCTGAAGCATAACTATAGCTATAAACCCAGTTATGATCAGCTTTTTGGAACATTGCAACAATTTTGAGAAATATCGAGAATGTGCGGATTGATGGCCAGGGTATTACATACGTAGTGTGACTCTGAATATAAAACACTCAATTGGGGGAAAACCTTTTGCCTTTAAATTCTTTGATTTTTAATTACTATTTTTTATGTAGCACAGTTTATTTAAACATGAGTGCATAAGGCAGAGTGAGAACAGTAGAGGAATTGTTTAGGCAAGATTATATGATCAATAAAGCCTAAATATGAAATTCTTAATTCTTCTTGACCGTGAATAAAGTGTGGTTTGGTCCTACTGCTATTTATTCGTTCTGAATGGTTATGACTGACAGTATGACTGACTGGAGTGCCTGGCAAAATCAATCTAGTCTTACTGGATTGTCATTTTAAGTACCAGCTCTTCCTCCGAGCTGTAGTACTAGCCAGGACTCCTACAGGGTTTTTTTGCAGTTGCTTTGGGAATTAACGTTAAGGTTAAAAACACTCCCCACATCCCACATAGGTGCTTCCTACCTTTCTGTGGCACTTGCTTCTAGCTCAGCATTTGTGAATGACTCCAAAACTGCTCAGACTGCGAATGTTTCAAGGGCAGAACCTGTCTGCTGATTTTTAACAGTACAGGCCTCAGAGGAAGATCAAAGAGTTTTTAAAAAAATAAACATTGCTTCACAAGTATTACTTTTGTCACCAGTTTATATTCATTTCTCTTTCAGGGAAAGCAGCAGAAATGCTTTTGAGCCTTCTGAAATCACTGAAGTCTTGATTGGTGGTAGATCCACACAGTAATGTGGCTAACTAAAATACATAACAAGCATTTTCATGTATGGAGTATAATTTTCCTTTTCAGTTACATTAGAGAAGCAGTAAGTACAGGGGAGTGTTATGTAAATTTTTTGCAGTGTTTTTGATAGCATTTTCTTAGAAAAATAAAAAACAGGGTTTACCTACCACTTTTTTTTTTTTATGATTCATCTTGTGTTTTTAATCAGAGTCATAAACTCAAGGGCAAAAAGATATACAGGGTCAGAGCTTTTAACTCTGCAGTGGCAAAGAGTGGAAAATCTGTCTCTAACATGTCTTAATTTGTACGTTTTAGTTTCTGTTCTGTTGAGTTACTTGATGTTTGATGATATTGGGGGAGAATTATATTATATGGTGCATATTTATGTCAGTGTACTTAGGAGAGAAAAAGGGGAGGGAGGTGTGCACTTGTTGGGAAGTGAGCTATAAACCACAGTTTTTTGGGCATCATCTGCGTAGTGTTGCACTGGAAGAGGCTTTGTGCAAGCACAAGCACCTCTCTTTTTGGTAGACCTGTAGAATTGTGCGGGCTAAGATGATGTTTCACATGAACGTTTCACTGTATTTGCATCCACGGTGTTCTTGACTCATTATGTTGCACCTTACTTCTGCTAACAGTGAGGTGGTGAAGGTCTCAGCAACAGCTTTCTTGAGAAAAAGCACTTGCATCCAAGAGGAGGAATAAGGAGACATGAAATAAGAGTGTTCAAATCGGTCTGTTTGATACCTATGGAAATACCCAGGGAACAGGAATGGGTGGAATCCCCCTCGGGTAGTATATAAAGTTACAGCTCAGTTACTGCTACATACTTCCCTTTTTCCTGAGTCTTCATGGAAAAACCAAACACGTTGGGAAAGTTAACAAGAAACCATTTGAAGGCGTCGTTCTTCCAAAGCAGAAGGGAAGAAAGAACACTTTTTTTTGGCTTTTTCATACTGATTTCCTTCACATTGCGTGTTCAGGAAAGAGTGAATTCCACCACATCTACTGTAGCCCTGGTTGAGAATTAGCCTTACATTTTCCACTCCTGGACGTGTATTTTCCTCTCAGTGTACAGTATTTAGCTGTATGGCATAACCAAAGAGCCCAGCCCAATTGTCTTCAGGCAAGCTGTTGTATTGATGTGAGTATTAAGCATCAGGCATCAATTTACCAGTGCCACAGCTGTCCAGTCACACCGCTCTGCTGAACCATCAGCAGTTATCAGATACACTGTAGTGCCTACAATACGATGCTCAGGGACTTTTCAGTTGAAGTCAGTTAAATGAGTGGAATAGGAACCTTGCTCATATTCATGATAGGACAGAACTTGGTGACCTTTGAGTTGTGACTTTTTTCTGTTTCTTTTATTCTCTCTTTTCACATTTTGGATTTTCTTGAATGCTTCCTTTCAAAAACTAAATCCTTGGGGTTCCCCCCGCCCCTTCTCATTTGTTTTGACTCTCCTGTTCTGTGTTTTCTTTTGCCCTTATCTTTTTCATCCACTGATCATGTGTCCTTCCTAAAGTAGATTATTCTCAAGGCTTGTCTCATTTCTCTCCTGATACTTATTAGATAGGTATAAAACTATTAGAAACTTCAAGTATGGAAGCACTTTCTCCTACTTCGAGCACTGATATATAATCTCAGAGGGTTTTGGTTTTGTTTTTTTCTTAACAGTAGACTTTAGAAAATTTGAAAGAAACCAAATAAAATAGATCAGAGAGACAACATTTATGAGAACTATATATTGAAAGAGACTTTTGAAATCTGTTGTTTAAATTACTTTTTCCTTTTGGGACAACTGCAAAAGTACTTAATAAGCTGGTTTTGAATGAGAGCTTGAAGGAAGTAAAAGAATTACAAGTATTTTCTTACTCTCTATTTGTTATGAAGAACAGTTAGTTGCTTTGCCAAGTCTGCTTTTGTTTTTTTTTAGGCCAAATAGGAGTCCAAGGAATCTTCTATCGAAAGGAAAATTTTCTATATAAATGTGAATATTTTTTTTTTATATCTTACATATTTGTGTAACAGAATGTTCTGCATATCCTGGCTTTATAAAACTTCAGTATTACTAAAAGTATCCCTAGTGTAGCTCAAAGCTGTGCTTAAAGCTACGCCAGTAATTTTGAGGACTGTAAATAGGGAGTATTTAGAGAACAGGGACACTTTGGATACTCTACTAAGGTTTTGAACAGAAAGAAGTGTTTGAGTAACTTCCATATATGAAAAGCAAAGTAAAACCAGGCAGAATTGTCTTGATTAAAGCAGGTTAAGGTAAGTGTCAGACTGGTGAGTATGTTAAAGTCAGAAGGTTTTTCACTGACTGCTTATTCAAAGGAGATTGTCGTGGTCTTGTGGTACAGGCAGATGTTACGAAGTCTCTTCATAGAATGTAAATGCACCCTTGCTCTCACTTTTGGTACACAACTGTCCTAGCCCACCAGCTGGGCCAAGTGGGTAATGCCACAAGAGCATCAAAATGAGAACAAGGGTTTGTTCTCAACCCCGTGTTGGCCTAAGCCAAAAACTGGCTACAGAGGGATTGATTGTTCAGCACCTCTGGGAGTCAGCTCATCGTCTTTAGAAGTGCCCAGATTTCACTTCAGGAATCAGTTTGAACAATCCAACTTGATTTTATGTGTTTGTTTTTTTTTTCTGTTTAGTGTTTTTGGTTGGTTGTTTTTGCATTTTGTTTGTTTGTTTGTTTTTTTAATTAAAGAGTCCTTGACCCTAAATAGCCTAGTCATATCTTCCAGTCTGATAGAGAAGTTGTTCAGCTTGCACCACAGGCAGACAAATTTGAGTCATCTTTTGTACAGTAAGAGGGGTAGGAAGGCTTTTATTCTTGTTTGTTTAGTTCAGCTTGGTTATCAACAGGACCTAATAGAACTGAGTATTGGATTCCAATCCAAGGAGTTTAAGAACTGCGTGTCTGAGTTCTTTTGGAATTCTTAATATTCGAGTTTATGGGTTCTAGATTCTGGCTTTCATACTCTGTTCATTTCACTGGGACTAAACTTTCCTGTAAGGGGGAATGTAAACTCTTTGCAGATTTGCATGTAATCAGGCAGAAATTATATAGTTAAAATACCAAATTCAGCAAATGGGAAGCTTGTATCAGCAGTCAGATTCCTAATCTGTGCAACCAGTTGTGGAAGTTCATCTGTCTTTTTTATTTCAGCACTTACAGAGAGAAGTAATTGTTCCACCATTTGTTTTGCTGGGCTAGTTTTACTTAATTTTTATTTTTCTTTGTCTCCTTTGCGAGAGGTTCTCCACTCCCATAACATCCTAGAAGTCCTCCTGTGCCACTAGATTGTATTTAGTTTTCTGGAGTGTAAATGGCCAGGTTTTTGTGTGCTATTCCTGAAGTACAGTGACATGAATGCTTTCATCTCTCAGTTGGACACACAACCCCTGATGCATTTTCACATCATATTTGCCTTTGAAGTGTCTGCATTAAATTGTCAGGTCTCAGTCATTCTGTTACCAATGAGAACTTAAGTACTGTCAACAAGGTATTTCCCATTCTTGAACTTTTCCAGTTGATAAGCAGCTTACTTTTCTGGTGCTTTCATGCACATAGCCTTCCATTTTATGCTACAGGACTTCGTGCTCAGGTATCTCAATGTTACCCAATAAATTCTATGTGCTATTCTATATGGTCCTTCTATATCTTGGTTGTATCTCCTAACCATGTATCAGAAGCTGTTTTTAATAAGAGACTGCTGGTTTGTTGTTTTTTGTTTTGTTTTGTTTTTTTCTGTCTAAGTTGATTGGTAAAAGTACTAAGTAAAATAACTTTCTTTACAAATGTTTGTGAAAGTACAGTAATAATCTCCGCATGGTGCACACTTTTTCTCTTTTTAAAACTCTGTAAGCTAGTCAGTTCATTCATAATGCTTATATATACTTCAAGTTTTGCCTCTGTTTCTGCATTCAGTAAAGAATTATGTCATGCTATCATAGACTTTATTGAAGGCCAGATAAATGATGTCTACTAGAAATGCTCACATCAAAAAAAAGAAAGAACAAACAAATAAACAAATCAAGTTAGTCTGACATTGTTTATATTTTTGAAAATGCAGATAGAATTATATGCCTGTTTACTTTCATCTTTTCAAAATTTATTTTTTTTCCTCTGAGTAAATGTCCAAAAGCCTTACAGTCTGCTAGGATCAGAATAACTGGACTTTCTTTGCCCAGATTGCATTTTTTCTTTCTCAAGTTATGACTATTATATTTGCTATTTTCCGATCGGATGGCACCACCCTCAACATCAGAGACCTATTAAAATATTTTCTTTAACACCTTCTGCTTCCTATGCCAGCGTTTCCAGAGCTCTGGGATCTAAATTATCTAGTCCTAGCTCAACTTTATTAAATTCTAGTGAATTTTCCTGTCATATTGGCTGTGTTTGAGATTAGTTAATGGACATGAAAATAAAATATAATTTTTTACTTTCTAAGTTCCTAAATTTAAAAACACATATTTGTTAATTCACATTTTCCAGAAATCTTGGAAACCGCCTGGTAAACATTCTTTAAAACTGCTTGTAGAATTCACTGACCTATTAATGTTACCCAAGAAGCCATAAAAGCACAAGCCAATTGACAGTAAAAGTAATGTACATTTCCCAGAAATTTAAAATCATGGGGTGAAGAGTCATTTGGCAGTAGAATGACCATTCTCCTCCATGGCTTTCAACTACACTTTGACTTTTGTTCAATCTGTTGCCTCTTGACATTCCTTTAGTATAGAAGGAAGAAAATAGATGCCTTGAAATCTTGCACATGGAGTTTTTCCTTTCATGTATCTGATGTTCCAGCCCATCAAAAATGTTAATGTCCTTCCTGCTTCCTTTCTCCCCTGCATGTATTTTATCTCCCTGCTTCTATATGTGCTTTGCTGTCATCTCCTTTATAATCTTTCCAGCTTCCTGCACAGTCTTCCAATTTTTGCCTGACTTTCCTTGCAGCTCCCTTCGTTGTGCTGCCTTTTGTGCTATTCTTCAGTACTTTTGAAAGCAGTTGTGTCAACCGTCTTAATTTTAAAAGGTGTTTTTTTCTGAAAAATCTGTCTTTTCCACCGATAATCTGATGGATGTAATTAAAAAAAACAAACCAACAAAGAAAATCAAGCCAAGTTACTTCTACATAGTGCTTGCTCATCCTGTTAGACACTGCTTGTTCTTCATCACTCAGGAGCTTTGTCTGACTACATCCGAATATATTTATTCTCGTATTTTCCTTTAGAATCTGTGAATTGGTGCAATTTTTTTATTTATTTTGTTTTTCCTTTTCTTTTGGGTGACTTGGAGTCCTTATTGCAGTAGTGCTTCATATTACCTAACACGATCAGGAATAGCAGGAAATGTGCAATGTTGTTAGCAAAGCAGCTGTCAAGGTATAGATGTGTAGGTATAGAGCATTCCCCAATTATGTATGGAAAGAACCTTGTTTTCCCTTTTGGTATGAAAGGAGGAAATTGTGCATTAGACTTGTCATTCAGGAGGTCCTTCCCAGTGCTGCTTTCCTATGAAAAGCTGTGGTCAGCCATCACCTTGTCCTCTTTGGGGTTACTCAAGTTACTGGCAGCATTGATTGGAGCGCTTTCTATTTCTAAGTGTCAGGAGCCAGTTTATGGCTGGCTCTCTTTATGGGTGGACAAGATGCGATTTAACACGTACTTTTCATTGCGAGACCACCCAACTATAACACTCAGAGGGTGAGAGCTGTGGTGCTTGACCATGTTTTTATATGCTGTATTGATATGTATTGGCTGTGAGAGTATCTGGTTACACATTTGAGCACTCCCTAGCCGTTCTCTAATTGCTCCTGTTTTGCTCATGGTTGCTTAATGTGTAATCTTGACTGCTACACTGAACTCATATTATTTAAGCTGCTGGGAACCTGTGCTCAGCATTAAACCTACAGCTGGTACAGCTGTGGCTACTTAACTCTGCCACTGTGGAAGCTGCAAGTCTCGCCAAGGAGCAAGCTTGCCAGAGCGTTGACCTGTAAAGTGAGTTGCTTTAATATAAAGGCCGTGGAAAACACTCTGGCACGTAGTCGCTCTACTACAACTCGCAGTGGTGTGAATGCACTGCGGAAACCCTCTAATTCCCTCCTGTGCTGGAGGAAGCTCTGTTTCTAATAAGGTTTGGTGAAAAGGTTTAGCAAGTGTGGAATGGAGTTACAATGGTTTGAATTGACTGCAGGGGTGTATTTTTTAACTGTGTTTTTCTGATCATCTCACCCCCCTCCAAGCAAGCATACATTGATTTAGAGAGCTGTAGTTGCTGATAGGGGAAAATCACTATATGAATTTGTATGTAAGACCAAGAGCTGGATCTTTACCTCCTGTAAATGGACAGTTTGACATCAAACCTGGTATTGCTGTAGCACACCAGAGAGAAGTTACAGGGATGACGCCAAAATCTGCTGGAGTTTGGACTCACGCCGTCTCCTTGCCAATGTAGTCAATAACATATTGCCTGTATGTATGCTTTACGTATATGTATACTGTAAGTACGCATAGCATACTATGTGTATAGAAATGATAATGCACGTGTATGCTAAACATGTAGTTTAATTAGAAAGTGTGGGAAATAATACACAAGGATGGAAAATGGCTTAAGATAAAACAATTCCACTGCAGGGTTGTTGCAGGACAACTCTTAAGTGCAAGAAATCTGGCTTGAGTCCTTACAGAGCCAGCTGTGGGGGTTTTGTCCGCAGGATAAAAGCTCAGGAGCTGCCAAAACCAAGGGAGTTCTTACTGAATTATAAAAGGCTACTTTTTATTTCTAGCAGAGTAGGTGGCTCTTGGGGAACTCTCTGAACAAACTAGATTTACACAGGGAGGCAAAATCTCTGTAGGATGGCAGGGTCTTTTGCGTAGTCATCCCACTCAAGTGTATTTCTCCAAGTTCTGTGAGTTGATCATTGCAGCCTGCAAACTGCCTTTTGAAGCTGTGTAGGAATCACGGCCCAAACTCTCAGATCCCAAGACTGCTGTGAATTGGCAAGACTGGTTTGCCATAACAGGTTTTAGATTTACTGTCATAGGCAAAGTGCTTGCTACTTGCTCAGCAGAACTTCAGTTACCAAGCAATTTACAAAAAAAAGAACTCCGGCAGCTTCTTCTAGTAAAGCAATAGGGTTAAATTCTTGCTACAGTATTGGAGGATTAATCACAAAAGAGAAGCATTAAGGCAATAAAATCTGTCCGCAGAGTATAGCTGACATTGACCTCTTTTTAGAGGTGTCTTTGGGTTATGAAGAAGCATTTATCATTCAATCATAAAAGGTAGGTTTGAGTTGGAAGGGACCTTAATGATCATCTAGCCCCAACCTCTCTGTCATGGCAGGGACACCTCCCGCTAGACCAGGTTGCTCAAGGCATCTAGAAGATGTTCGGTAGGCTGATGTAACTCTCCATGACGACAGGCTGAGAGAGTTGGGTTTTTTTCAGCCTGGACTAGAAAATGCTCTGGGGAGACCTTATTGCAGCCTTCTAATATCTGAAGGAAGCCTACGAGAAAGCTGAGGAGTGGCGTTTTACAAGGGCTTGTAGTGATAAGACAAGGGGTAATGGCTTCAGACTGGAAGAGGGTAGATTTAGAGTAGAAATGAGGAAGAATTTCTGCACTATGAGGGTGCTGAGACACTGGAACAAGTTGCCCAGGGAAGTTGTGGATGCCCCCTCCCTGGAACTGTTCAAGACCAGGTTGAGTGGGGCCTTGTACAACCTGGTGTAGTGGGAGATGTCATGGCAGGGGAGTTGGAACTAAATGATCTTTAAGGTCCCTTCCAACCCAAACTATTCTATGATTCTATGTTTCTGTGGTTTATGAGCTAGGGTAAACTCCAAACCAAAGACCTATTCTGCCAGGACACTTCTGTGGAGTCCTATGTTTTGTAAGATCTTTCTGAGTTTTTGAGTTTCTGTTTGAGTGATATACTGACTTTAAATATCTAAAGCACATCTCTATACCCTTCTTATTTCCCTCCTGTGAATGTCTGGTGTTTACGACTGGTGTCTGTGACATTGCTCTGCTTTATTTTATAGTATATATCCACAAAAAGTACGAGTCTTGGATGTGATGATCTTTCCATTTGGTTTGTTCTTCTTCTCAGGAAAACAAATTGATTGCAGTCATAAACGTACACAATTCCATTTTGTGGACAGAGCGTAGAATATTTATTTATTTATTTATTTTTTACTCCCAAAAATCATGTCTTTCAACTTGAACCTTTTCACAGCGACATTGTGGCTTATGTATTATATATATATAAAAAATCAATTTTTTCTTTAAAAGTTGCAGTTCCTGTAGGAAGCTCTATATAGTGTATTTAAAATATTAATACCTGACCTACATGACTCAGTTTCTTCCTCCTTTTAGTTTTAAGGAACTTGGTAACATAGCATAAAAATTTCTGTCGTTCATAGAGGAAAGAACAGCATTTTTACTAGATATGGAAAATTCCAAGTGAAACTTATTCAGAGACAAAAATACCATATGGAGATTTAAGAACACATTTTATGATTCTGACTTTTTTTGACACAGACCACACAACCATCTTGCAAGTACTCTCAGTTCCATTGCATTAGTATAACTCATACTGAGAGAAATCAGATAGGTAGAGAAACGCAAATTAATTATTTGAATAACTTTATCTTCGGTGTTTTCCTGAGAAGGCAGAAGAAAGCACCACATAATGTTGAAAACTTCTTTTACAACTAAAACACTTTGTAGTTGCAGATAGTGTCTATTTTCATGTTATGGTTTGTGGTCAAGCAAGGAGCCAGTTCATTTCCTTTCTCAATCTCTTAATATCTTTGGACAGTTTTGGGGCTTCTGTGATCAGTGCCAACTGTCCCTGGTTAGGGGTGGCAGCAGAGTCGTGTCAACCTGTGTAGACATCCACTAAATGTTTACCTGTGAGATTGACCACATACAATTCTTGTTGGAATAAAGGTTGCATCATAAAGATGGCTGAGTTGAGGCACAGGTTGAAAGGATATAGCAGATTGTTTCTTTTCCTGCTCCAGTTTTAATTTGTTAGCACACCTGCAGGTCTGGCATTTGTTTTGTTCTTTGCTTCTAATATACATAAATGGCTCGCTGGAGGCAAGATTACCTCTAGTTTTATTTCCAGCTGACTTAACCCCATGCTGCTGCCTCCCAACATGCATATCCCTGCGCTCAGAAGCACACTCCAGCCTTTTATTTCTCTTTCTTAGGTAGTTTGCAAGAGGGAATTGGTGAATGCTGGTCTTGGAAATCTCTACAGAAAATAAGAATTTAACACATCTCTCATTTAAAATCTATTTTTAATGTTGAAGTATAAGGGTAGATATGAAGATCTTGTCAGAGGAACATAGTTTATCCTTCCACGGGGAGGAAAGATAAAGAGCATGACATCTGGAAAGTTTGGTGATATAAATAAATACAACTGGAAACAGATGGATAATGGGGAGCTCATCTCCTACTACAAGTCTTCCTGTTTTAAGAAAATGCTAAATCTGTCTTTAGTACCTGGCAGTATTTTCAAAAGGACTATATCACAGAGGAAGTTGATAATAAAGAAATAGAACTCTCCTGTTCTCTGTGGAGCCAGGATTTATTCACCCAGGTGACTAAAAACAATGGGGACGAATGTTTCCTATTTAGCTATTAAACCTCCAGTCTTTAGAAAAAGAACTATTATAAAACTGAGAAAATACACCTTTTTTACATAACACAAAATTAGATCTAGCCTGTAGAATTGCAAGGAACAGTTGTAGTATACTAACAACGACTCATAATAATTACATTTAATATAATATTAATATTAATTAAAATAATGATTACTTTTCTAATTAGTATTAGTAGCCTGTTTACTCTGGTAATTATTAGGTTAAAATCATTGTCCATCTGAATGAGAACTGAAAATGAACACTAATGGCACCAATGTATATGTCACATTGATAATAACTTGGGATCATTTAAAATCATACGATGTGGTATCTGGAAGTTACAACCAGTAGGTAAGCTAATAGCAACAGCTAAATTATCCCTTCACCTGCCATAGAAGATGCATTCTTGTTCAGAAATACTAATTGATGCAGTTAAGAAATAAAAATATTATGCCTTTGATTATTTTCTTGATATACCGTGTGCTTAATACCATTATATATTTTGGAATGTGTGATGAATGTTTTAGCTGAAGTAGATGACTTAAATATTGAGTCTTTTTTCCCCTTTGCAGCATTCATAGATGAAAGCAAGGCAAAATCAGTGGTTTTTAAAGTTAAGTACTTATTTGTGCTTGTTTCACAATTCTCTATCATTTGTATGCATGTGTGACAGTTTCTCTGTGTGTGCATTTACACAGTGTGAAAAATCAATTTTAAAGTGTGAGGAGTTACCAAAAATGGAATACAGTGATTTTGTGTTTGAGAGACTGAAGTTTTCTGTACAGCCATGTTGAGAGGTGACCAAAACCGAACAAACTGTTCTCAAACACTGAACGCTTCAACCTTTGACAATCATGTTTGGCATGTATTTGATTACCTTACAACAATAATAGTGGCCACTAAGAACAGTCAGGACGACAGTAGGCCTCTCTCAGAAACCTGTCCCTGATGGCAGTTGTGGAGGATGCACCGTAGGGAGGACAAACCAGCCTGGCCCCGTCAGCGTCTGTTCTCCATTGATCCTCCCAGCACCCACTGCTGCAGGGCTGCTGTTAGACATGACATCCCAGTCTTTTGCCACTGAGCTTGCCAGTCTGTTTTTGACCTCAATTCTCACACCACAGCCACATCTGCCAACAAAGATGTTCACTACCAGCCATGGAGAAACGGCATTTTTGCCTGTTGTAAACCACCTACTTGAGTCCTAAATTTTCTGCTTGATAACACTGATTGCTATCTAACATCACTGCTTTTGTCATTTCTGTTTCTTAGAAATACCTTGTTCTTAGAAACAAGAAATACCTTGTTTCTTAGAAATACCTTAGAAATACCTGTTCTAAGAAATACCTTAGAAATCCATGTAAGCAGTTATCTGGCCTAATTTTTTTTGTAGTGGATTTTCACCAGTGTAACGGAAGATTGTAGGCTTAGATGCATGAGATTTGCATCGCTGTACCATGAGGTAACACTGTAACTCAACGGTGCTCCGTAAATCAAACCATATACATTTAAGTATTCTGCAAAGAACAAAAATTACAGGAAATACTCTTACAGATGAGCAGGTCTCTTCTGAAAAATGAAATGTAAGAAGATACCAGATGCTTGCTTTTACTGGATTCATAAAATTACTTTATGGAATCTGGTTTTATAATTACAAGTTGCACAACAGAAGTCTGAAAAACACCCATTTGTTTTCAGATACTAAATATATTACCAGTGACCAGGGGATTTGAGGGCAGTGGAGGTGAACAGTTCTAGCAGGTTTTTGTTTTTCCTTCTCGACCAGATACATTTTTAAAATGCTAATACTTAACTGATCTCTAGAGCCCAAAGACATTCTTGGGTTTACATCACGAGTGGGCGTCAGTAACTGTAGGGTTTGCAGGGAATCATGGCGTTGCAGCTGCGAAGGTGAATTGGTAATAATGGTGGAGCACCAGTTTGCGCAGAGGGTGGCTGCAGATGGCCAGGATTGTTTTGCACCCACTGCTAGGTCAGGGATGGGATTGTAGTCAGAAGAGCTCGTGATTTTCTTCCTTTCTTGGGATTCAGGGTGTTTTGGCAAAGACTATTGATTGGGATTTGTGGTTTGATGCTTCTAGATGAATTCATGTTTCCAAAGCACTAGTAGCTACGTGCAACTGTTTAATTTACTCACTCTGCCCTTTCCTTCCTGGCAATAATTGAAATAGAATCTATAGCTAATTCCCAGGTGATTATTCTTTATTTCATATTACACAAATAGGTTAAACACTAGCCTTTGACAGAGTGCTGTTCTTGTGGAAGATAATTATAGGACATACTAGATAAGGGATTATAAATTGGTGATGTTTTTTACTTGTCCTGCTAGGCAGGATACTTGTTCAGAAAGCTGATGTAACTGTTGTTACTTAACAGAGAACACCATGGCTCACCACCAGCAGTGCTGAGGTGTCTTCACTATAAGTAAATGGGCCATCAGTTTAAACTCTTCCTGCTAGTTGCAGCCATCAAAATCCCATGGCCAGTAGCTGTTCTAGTGGGCAGTTACTGAGCTATGACAGTCCATACGTGACAAAAAAACCAAGGAATGTTATTCCCCATCTGAAAGTATACATCATGCTTCTTCACAAACAAAGTATATAGTGTTGATGTGGCTTTTTTTTAGGTACCAGTTTTACCTTCAAGTGTTGAAATGTTATTGTAGGCTGACAGCTCATTTTGGGTAAAAAATTCCTTTGAACTTTCAAGGTGGGTAACGTGCTCCAGCAAAAGTAGGTGCTTGGTGAATCAGGGCCTTAGTTTCTTTCTACTGAGCAGCACAGAAAGGTCACAAGTTGGTTTGTGTTGGCACATTTTCCTTAGCGGTGGTTGTAAACAGCAGGTGAATGCTGTCATACTTTCCTTCAACAAAAAAAGCAAATATTATGTTTGACTGAGCAGACATTTTCATATTGTTTTTAGTAAATGTTTCACCAGGATTGTGCATTTTGATTTAGATTAGTGTTTATTTCTTATTGACTGTAGTTTTCTGTATTTTAGGTATCAAAATGCTTGTGATATTCACATATATCAATTGAACACTTTTTCTTATACAAGTTTTGCAGATGTCTTATGCTTTAAGAAAAATAGTACTCAATTTGTAACTCTTTGCATGCTGAACAAGGTCCATTGCTAGAAATGTCTGAATCCACATTGATTCTGTATAAACTTTTTTCTTTTTACCATGTGACTCTCTCTTCAAGAACACATCTTAATTTCAGATGCGTTAAGTGACCCATGTTTGAGAATAGACATGTTTGGATGCTTGAATAATCCACAACATCTGCATTAACTTCAACTCATCCCTTATAAACTTTCAGTATGACCCAGGAGTTTTTCCTGCATTGACTGGGAGGGAAAACGAAGCAGTGAATGCTTGCAATGGACTCGCCAGTGTTCAGCAACAGCAATGGGACTTTACATGACGTGTGGCAACTCCCTAGTACTAGAATAGAAAGAAGAGAAACCTTGAGCCTGCCGTGGGCTAATAGAATGTTTAAATCTAACCTGCTTCTGATGTTCCTGCTGTAAACCAGCAGAACTTGACTCTTGACAGTAAGAAAAATGTCAAAGCCTGTCCCGTTCACAGAAGATGACCATTTTACCATCAAAATGCAGGGATTACTGAAGCAGAGAGTTTATGCCAATTTCCAGTCTAGGGGTACACTAAGATACTGAACAGGAGAAAGGAACTGAAAAGCTAGACCTGTGTTAGGGACAGGATTCCATGCTGTATCACTGTGCTGCAATTACACTGGCGATAAATAGTTTCCTTGGGAAAATAGAAGTAGAACCTGAATGCCAAGTGTTAACAGAAAGATCAGTACATCGTACAGTGTAGGAACTGTGTGAGAACAGTTAGTCCTTGTGTAAAGATTGCCCCATAGTGCTGAAAGGTCAGGGAGACCTTGGAGTTATCTGCTGTGTCATAAGATGATGAACAACATATCCTCACATTGGAACTGGAGAAACAACATTTTGCTATTTCCGTTCCCTCTCCATCCCCTAGATGTCATCAATATAAACTGGATTAAGTGAGAAACAGTAAGAAAACTGTTGTAACTATTTTTAGTGGCAAAGAGTTGTCTTCCTGAATAGATACTTTTTTATGTTCTATCTTGTAGAAGATACTTGGGGAATCCTTTCAAGATGTTCTCTGATCTCATTGAGTTCCGCATGCTGGAAGGTCAAAGCAGTTAGGAAGAGTGTCTGAAACATAAAACATCTTAGGCTTTGTTCTGTTCCCTTTATTTTAGTGCTTGCTGCCTTTGGCAGATACCTTTGCAGATCCATTAGTTGTATGTGTTGGTGAGTGAGATAGTAATGTGACCCTGAAGAAAAATTGCCAGGGAAATGAAAATATTGAGGGAACTCTGAAAATATGTCAAAATCAGTTAGTGTGGTTTTGGGGATTTTTGTTTTTAAAAACATTTCACAGTTTTGCTAAATAATGGAAAACTGTAAACAAAAATCCTTACTCAGTATCTGTGGTCATCTTGGTTTGGATTTAAGTAGCTATGTTTTATTTTATTCTCCTTTCCACATTTTTATACAGTCTTTTTATATGTGGTGGTACAATGATTTCTTAGACTTTCATATCATCTAAAACAGGATAAACAATGTATAAAATAAAGGTCTAGAAGAGAAAAACAGTTTTAGAGTAGAACATTGCACTGGTCATGGGAGCATTGATGTTTGTTTTGGGGTGATTTTGTTTGTCGTCGTTGGTTTTTTACCTTGGCTGCATAGATGGCTTGCTCTGTAATGTTGAGCAGAGCCATTACACTGAGTACATACGAGAGGTTCATACTTTAGGAACAGCCTTAATTTTAGTATTTACTGATTTGAGAGCTTGGGGGTTTTTTAGCACTAATGTCCCTTTTGTAAGTGTTTCAAGTGTCATGGATTTTTTGACTAAAACCTTGGAACTTGCTTGCCAGATGCCATCAATTGCACCACTTGCAAAAAGTAGTGAAATAGTTGTTTTTCAGGACCCAAATTTTGAATTGGTCCTTACAAACTTCGTTATGAACACTTCCCATTGATGCGTTCACATCCAAAATCAGAGAGGCTGCAGCTGAGCAAAATCAGAGCCTTGTTAAGAATGGCAAACAAAAACCCTTTTATTCGTGTCTAATAAATTGCCAATGGCAAATTAATACAATTGAATATCTTTTTGTTTCAAATTAATGAGTACAGCATATAGCACTCGTATATTTAATGGAAAGAAGGAGATTAGAGGGTTGTGTACATAAGAATTGCAAGATTCTCTCGTAGTATATTACTTACTTGACTTGAATTTCTGCATGTTTGGAATGCTCATTTCTTTTCAGCCTTTTCCCACTGTATGGCAGACAGTTTAAATTTGTGGAGTTGGTTGTTTGGGTGGTTTTCTTCTAAGAGCATTTCTAAAAAGATATCTCATGACATGCATAGTTTGTGGACTCTCGTTCCATCTTTGAAAACAAATTTCTTCTCGAAAAACAAGCCATGAAAAAGCAAATAGGTATTTTGTGTTTATGTGAAACCATATTTTTTTTCATTTAAGAAACAGGGCTGGTCTTGAGGCCTGTGCTGTTTCAATGATTCTCTGTTATGATTCCCTATGGAATGTGGAGCAATTGACAGATGTGACTGCTTTTATGATTCTTTCTTTGAATGAACTTGAAGAGAGAACTCATGATTCTATTGGAACCATTTATTATAGCTCACTAATGAAGTTTTGTGGCCCAAATTGTGCAGCTTGCAGACAGCTTTTCTCTTTGAGATATGCTTTGCATAGAACTGAGTTTTAATAATAATAATAAAAAAATAATATTTGGAATAATTGGGCTCCACAGTGTATTGGAGAAAAAGAAATGCTTTCTGCTGTAGGTTTCCCAACTTTACCCACAGACTAAGTCCTGTAGATATAATTATGCTTTAGGAGACATTTCAAGTGCTAGTTGAACCTTTAACCTGTGTTTCCTCTGGAATAATTACAGGATGTGAAAATGGCCAAATGAAAAGCTTAGTCACAGAGATTAATAGAATTAGTTAAGCTACTGTTACCTTATGTTTGATTTATATTGTATGGGTAGGTTGAAACAGGCTGTAGTGGCATGTGAGTGTTTTCCTATCTTTTCATATTTGCTGAAGTTTTGCCTTATGTTTTTTAGTTGCTGTGTTATGAGAGCTGCTTAAAAAAGACATTTTAGACCACTGGCAGGTAGTTGAATTTCAAAGGCTGGCTCTATTTAAAACAAAACAGTAGTCTTTGAACTTCTGTCTTTTTTTCTTTTTTTTTTTGAAAATAACGGTAATAAAATTGATTCCATCACCTTCCAAGGAAACAAGTTGAATTAGAAACCTCTGCAGATTAGTTGTCCAGACGCCAAATATATTTTGCAGACATTTGAAATCAAGCCTGAGTCAGCTACAATGAAAGTGGGGGAAACTAAGAGACACTTGTCTGTCTGCATTGCCAAAATTGTTTGAAAAGGTAAAAATAAAAAGTCTATAAACACAAGTAGAGGTATAGCACAAGTAGAGCATTGGAGCACCCCATCTTATTTAAAGATTAATGGTAATTCCATTTGGTTTTTTTTAAGAGAGTAATACATTTGCTTGCGTGCATCAACTTGAATTTTGATCTTTGAAGAGAATTGTTCAATAGTTACCATCCTAATTTTCAGAAACTGAATCTTTAATGGAAAACTTTATTTAGAACTAGAGGAAAGCTTGAAATCTGCTTATCTTATTAGATAATACTACGGGAGATACTGGGCAGGTTTTTACCGGTTTTCACTTGTGTGGAAGTACTTTTTGTTGGGTTACTTTAGTGAGCCCTTTGCAGCCCTCCTCCTGCCGCCTTTACCAGCTGCAGCATTTGGGGGCTTCACCCAGGTGAGGAGGAATGTGCAATAGTGTTATCAAGGGGCAGTAGCCCACTGTGGCTCATTTAAAAATCTCAGCAGGTGCCAGGTTAATGTATTCATTATTGAGTTTTGGTTGCTCAACATCATCCTATTTTAAGGTTCATATACTGATGCTTAACCTCTGTGAAAATCCTGGAAAGGCTTTGGAGAAGTGAATGGAAACTTTTTAATAATCTGACCCATGATTAGAATAAACATTTCTCCTAGCAAATTCTTTATTCAACAACTTCGTTTTGAATCGTAGAGTGTTTGGGTAAACCCATTTTACCACCACATAAGATATCTTTAGTGAGCTATTTCACTGCTTTAAAATCCTATTTTAATTTGGTTTAGAGTTAATGTTTGTTTCAGTGGTTACAGCAGCCAGTGAAAATGAGATTTATTTATTTATTTGTCAGTGAAGCATAAATGTAAAGGAGATTAAAAATCAATTATTTAATCAAGATTTCCTTTATTCTCATTCTATTCATATTTACCTCTCTGATGACTTCCCCTGAAAGTATTATACTAATGTAGGAAATTAAAGATTTTCCTTATATACATTTCTGTGTCATCTGAGTTACAGGATTTCTCATCTTCCCTGATAAACATGCTCAGTAAGTCCACTTAGCATGTATGAGAGTTATGTCTGTGTACAGAGAGGATACAACTTATTTCTTTATAATAATTATTCTGTTATTAATTATACTAAGTATCTTTTAAGGAGGAAATATATACTTTGCCCCTTGTGTAGAATGGATATATAATGCATGAATTACAGCATTTAACCAGAGATGCAAACAGAAATCCTGGAAAAGGATCACTAAGTGTGGAATCTGAGTGCAAATGTTCTGTGATAAACATGAATTATTTTCATCAAAGGGTATATATGTGTGCATCGTTGTAATATATGACAACATGAAGAGCATTTATGCCGTGCTGTTTTATGCTGTACTTTATGCAACACAGCTGTGTGGGTTGAGGTGTGACACTTCAGCTGGGAAATTATAAACCAAAATGTCTTTCCTTTTATCTTTGTCATGTCTTTTGTTGCTTAAGGAATTTTTAAGGAACTTTGAGAAACACAGAGGCTGTAGTTGAAGGGAAATAGACATAGCAAATCATTAACATAACAAATAAAAAAGTAAAAGAAAGACTAGAATATTGAACTACTGAGTGTTCTATGTGTTTACTAAGGGACATAAGAATATAGTGATTAAAATAGTGGACTAAATCTTCAAAAGCATTACTTTAGTACAGGCTTTATTAAGAATATACTATTTATATTGAATCAATGAGACAGGATGCCCAAATCCTTTAATGTACAGCTATCAAATGCTGTTCAGAGAGCTTCCAGCATCTATTGTAACAGCAGTGCCTTGTGAAAACATTTTTAAACTTCTACTAGATTTTCTAAGATTATAGAATGATTAAGTTTTAGCCAATTGTTGCACTCCTGGGAATTGTGAGTTTCTGGAAAATATCCCTCTACTATCTAAGAAATGAAGTCCTGTTCTGGGGAGCTCATCTGGAAAGAGCGATTCTTTGGGGGAGATGGGGACCATCTGTGGAACTCCAACTACGCTGAAAACCTGGAGCAGAGATGGGCAAAAAATACACCAGGAAGCAGGCGGTTCTGAAGAGGTCACCGTGGTAACCTTGTTTTGAGGAAAGGTCTGTATGCGTGGGCTGACCTTCTGACCCTTAATAATTCAAGAGTAATGTTACACACTATTCATGCCTTTCCTATTTCCATGGCTTAAGACTTCCAATCATTTCCAGTCTTCATACAATTTCCAAATAAATACTACACACGCGCAACATAAACACACACAAACCCTGTGATTATTATTTAGTGTGCAGCCCATGCAGCCACATTCAACTCCAAAGTAAACCAAAGCAAAAGGAAATCCGCTTCAAGATTCAATTTACAAATTACTTTCTAATCCAGTGAATTAGTAACTTGCTTTGTGCTGTAGCGAGTTGCATTTTTTCCGTTTGAACCATTTGGTTCACAAATGAGTTTGTACTCCAGCGGTTTACTACTGTTGTGAGATTTCATCCAGCAAGCAGTGTTTGGCGAGTTACCAGTTGTAGCATGCCTGTTCACTTGCTTTTGGTCATCTAGTTTGAAACTGCATCACGTGCCATCTTCCAAGTTGCAATGGAAAGAGCCCTTTTTCTCTCCTTCCTTCAAGACTTATGAAATCTACTCATAAATGGAGAATATCTGGCTGTTGTTTCTCTTGTAACTTAATGTGGCAATGTGGTTGTGTTCTTTCAGAAAAGACCTCTGTGTCTCTGTCCATGGGTTCTACCCCAACCCCCTCAATTCACCATATTTTTTTTTTTTTACAATATGTGGTGAATGGTCTTTTTTAATGCAAAATGAGGAGTGCTTGTTTACGAAGGCTGAAAATGGGAGAGAAAAGATCTTGTTTCTTGTGTAAAAAGACAATAGCACTTAATGTTGTGAATAAGGAAGGATTTAGAAATTACTCTTATTTTTATGCTGAATGCTTTAATTTCCTTGTTTTACACTACAGCATCCTGAAATGACCTGTAGCTCTATCTCCTGTGTGTGTCTGCTGTTGTGTACTTACATTTTTAGCCTTACTTAAAGAAGAGAATAAAAATCACGGTTTTGTAACTTTTTTTTTTTGTAATCTTGTCCCTTTATAGCTATTTTTTTTCACATTGGAGCTATCATATATATATGGGTAGATAAATGTAACATTTCACTATTGTCATAATACTATTGTTGCAATAGAAATAGTTTCAAATTGACAGAAGCACACGTGGAATTGGATGCTCAATTGGATAAATATTTCCTGTTTTAATAGGCGTTCCATGGCAGTAGCCTACTATATCAACACTGAGTTACAGATTAAACTGAGAAGGTGGGTCCATTAGGAGTCCATCTGTCTATTTCAGGTGTATGTCATGTTGGGACACAGAAAGGAGAATGAGGTTGGTCCTACGGTTCCTCTTTAGACCACTGTCCTGGAGAACCTGCTTGGAAGGTGGGGAATGTGTGGCCCTCAGTGGCTCTGGAAGGACCATCCACATGCTGCATGTCATCAGCCAGGTACATGCATTGAGTGACCACTCTGCCACTGCAGAAAAGTGAAGCTAACTGGTGGTGACCTGCTGCTCCTTGACATGTACTTTGTCAGATCTGATTTCATTTACTTTGGTTTTATTAGTCCCCTATGAGCTATTATAGAGTTGACATCGAGTATATGAAACGCTTTTCAAATGTACATATGTGCTTTTGTCATCAGCATCCTATAGTTTTGTATTCCATCTTCCCAGACATGCCTTGGTGTAGGTATTGATGTTAGAGCACATAGAGCTCTCCTTTACACTCTGTAGCCTAATGCTCCTTTCAACGTATCTCATAATAATCTTCATCAGTTCCATGTAGCTACACAGGCCCAGCACTTCTACCAATAGTGCCAGCCAGTTTGTGTGTAGAGAAAAAAACCCAACCCTTTGGAGCCCCATCTGTCCTTGAGGTTGGAAATGAATTTTCCGTTGCTATATCTAGGTGGAAGCCACAGTTAAATTCTTAATCTTAGTCCTTCAAGATGTATTTTCTGACTCTTTCTTTCAACTTACCTGCCTCAAACTAATTGTGGCAGTTACTTTAAGAAGTATAAATAGGTGACTCATAATGACAACACACATGATTTTTGTAGTACCTTTTGTCCTTTACTTGGTAGTTAAAAACAACACTAGAATGGCTCAAGTATTAATTTCACGACTGGCTAGAATGCAGCATTCTAATATTGACAACTCTGATTAGTCCCAGTAGAGCCATGTAAACTTAAGGGATATTTATACTGTCTCATTTCGTTTGTACTTGAACTTTTAGAAAATCTTTAAAAGTTGACTTTGTTTTAGGCAATTACATTTGTTTTGTTTCTTTTCTATGAATTAGGTGGGAATGAGTACAATGTTACTGCATTTCTGCTGATAGAGAGGTATTAAAATCCTTTGAAGCTGAGTGGATTATTGCGTGTATATTGAGGCACTTTATCAGACTTTCATATTTAAAAGGTCTATGCATTTGAAAAATCTATAATTTGCTTTAAAAGCAAAATAAAGCAAAAAAAAACCCCAAACAAACAACCCTCCCTCAAACCTCAAAAAACTCAAAACCAGAACCAATTACAATGCCCAGCAGTAGCAAGCCTTGTCATCTCAGTCAGTTATGATTGTGTTGTATCCTGTTACTCTTAGGATAAATCTGACTTAGTCTCATGAATTATGAATTAAACTTTACTCCTTGAGCATCTGATTTGTGGTACTTGTGTGCTATGGAAACAGTCACAGCAAATACTGAAGCCAAATTCCCCATCCTCCTTTGTAACACTGGGAATGTAATTGCTATTTTTCTTTGTTGAAAATTTTTAGACTGAAAGGTGGAGTTTAGTCTTTTCAAACTAAGAAAATATTTGTATGTATTATTCCAAAAGACTGTCTGAAATGTCCTTTTTTTTTGGGTGGATTTCAGATGAAAACAGATGGATTTGGTTCTTGTCATTCTAGTAGTGAGCAAACAAGGCTCAATGTGTGAATGCTTGAATGGCATGGAGCCGTAGAGAAGGAAAGTGTATTATGAGTGGATGTGGGAAAGCATGAACAAGACATGAACTTCATTGCACAGAAGATCACCTGTGGTTTTTGAGTGCCTGCACCTTGGAGAGTCTTTCAGAAGCATTAATTTGCAGCACAGTAAATACAGAAAATCGGAAGGAGTCAGGCCTTACAGAGATGTATGTAAATAGGTGAGCCTTCAGTGTATAGCAAAGCAGCGGTAGTTTTATTTCTGTAATAATTTAAGACTATCTGGGCTCCCCAGTCCAAGAGGACTGGGAACTACTGGAGAAAGTCCAATGAAGGGCTGCAAAGATGAGTAGGGCACAAGAACATCTCTGAGACACCTAGGTCTGTTTAGCCTGGAGAAGAGAAGACTGAGAGGGGATCTTATCAATGCTTATAGATATCTAAAAGGTGAGTGTCAAGAGGATGGGGCCAGACTCTTTTCAGTGGTGCCCTGTGATAGGACGAGGGACAATGGGCACAAACTGGAACACAGGAAGTTCCACCTCAACGTAAGGAAAAACGTTACTGTGAGGGTGAGAGTGCCCTGGAACAGGTTGCCCAGAGAGGTTTGTGGAGGCTTCTGTGGAGATACTCAAAACCTGCCTGGACACATTCCCGTGCAACCTGATCTAGGTGAACCTACTTTGGCAGGGAGGTTGGACTAAATGATCTCCGGAGGTCCCTTCCAACCCCTACCATTCTGTGATTCTGTTGTAAGAAAGGGCCTTGTGGGTTTTTTTTCTAAGATGCGGTACCTAGGAAACCTATGGAGTGAAATTTAGCTGTATCCGTGAATTATGTTTAAGGTGGTGGATTATGAGCATTTAACCCATTATGTGCTGTAGTTTCCTCTAGCATTTGTGTGAGAGGGATAGAAGAGTTTGCAGTTGGCCACACTGATGGTCACCTTCCTGTCAGAATCGCTTCCTTCCAAAGATTCAGTTCTCCTCAGCTGCAGGTTCATGTCATTTCAGCTGTTTTGCTGAATCTTGTGTTCTGTGTGGGTTTTTTTGGGTTTTTTTGGTTTTTTTTTAAGAGCCTTCTGCTTGTCTCACTGACGTGCCACTTTAAAATTGCAAACTTAAGATTGCTGCCCTGATTTCAGTAAAGTGGTATCTAACGTGATTCTCTTATTATGAAATCATGTAGTCTAATGGGAGGAAAGGAATTGATTCAGTTTCAGATTAGTGGGGTTTTTTTTGTCTCTCTGTAATTAGAATGATATGCCTACTCATTTTCTTGTCTGTATTGCTGTTATATTTTTCCCTGATAAAATTTGTAGCTACAGACAACTGCAAATGCATTACATTGATTTCATTCTGTAACAACATTGTGTAATTTGAGTACTGAAGCCACTGATGAAACTGATGTCCAGAAGAATTATCTAAGTTTCTACAGTCAAACTACATATATACGTTATGTTTACACATTACAAATAAATTCACATCGGCTCTTCCATTCTTTTTTTTTTTTTTTTGCCTTATGGAAGCTGCATCTAGTGAAATCTCATATTCTTCATGCTGTAGCACTTTTCTATAATCTGTCCCCCTTAGAAACTTTCTGATGGCATCTATTAATTTTCTGCATAGATTTTAAATACTATTGATTTTGAGTAATTTGTTTCATTAGCCCCAAACTATCTGTGTAATTATTCCAATCTGTGTTTCTCTCTCAGCTTTTGCCTGCCAGGCTGACAAATGGCAGGAGGGGGAAAGGGCACCTTCCTGTTAGTGGCTGGGGAGCCTTTGGTCCTCGATCCGCTTCGTGCTGCAGGATGTCAGAGTGCGTGGACTCCTGAAAGAGCTGTGAGAGAATGACAAAAAAATTATTTAGCTTCATTTAACAAGGCAAAGCAAATACCAGTTTTGGCAAAAGGCTTCCTCATCTTATGAAACAAGACATTTTTTTGGTTACTTCAGTGTTTCCCAGCTTTTTATTGCCATAGTATCAGCTTACTTGTGAAATCCATGATTGTATCAGCCAGTGTTAAGTTAAACTTTCTGTCTCTGTTCTTGCAGGGTTTAAGAGGAATGATAAATTGTCTTGAGATTATGAGTGTTTTGTATGCAATTTAGAGTGAATGCTGACTAAATAATCTTCACATTTTTATGGGCATTGGCCTCTTTGGCTCCTGTATTGGTTCTATACCAGTTCTGAGGTCAGACGCATAGATGTCGAATCACAGCTGTACTGGTCTGCTAAAGCACAGCAGAAGTTGTACTTCATATTTTTCATGTATTGTTTTCCTTACCCATTCTATGCTTCTCTGTCTTTCTGAGAATAAATTGAAGAAAAAATGTTACATTTTAAGCCTGCCCATATGTTCAAAGCCCAGTTGAAACATTATTTTGTTAGGCACTGTCTCTTGATCGCAACCTTAAAAATGAGTAAAAAGTGGAAAGCATTCTTAAATAAGATGACATATTTTTTTTTAAATCTGGAAGATTGCATGACATATCATGGCTAATGGACAAAGTGACTTGCCTTGTCTGTAGTGTATTTAACATTAGCTTAGCATTGGAAAATTCTTCTTCTAGAATCCTTTAAAAATAAGATAGTGAAATCATATACTTGAAGGCTGTTTGTGAGTCGAAGTTATTTTGAGCTGGGGAGGCTGTGCTGTGATTATTTGGGACATTCTTTTGCAGGGTGTATCTACTGAAGATCAATCTGTATCTCTGCAGAGCAGAGTTGAGAAAAAGAGAAAAAAATACTAGGAAAATGACTTCCAGAGGTTCTAAGAAACAGGTAGATCAAGGAAAAATGTACCTATCATGTTTTTGCCTATTGCTGAGCATGGTGAAATAGAGAAGGACATTATTCTTCCTTTGTGGGAGTTGAAGAGAAGGAGCTGTCATTCTTTACTGCCAACCATCCTGTTTTAAAATTCTCAAGAAAAAGGTCATGGAAATTTAACTGCTTACATAAATTGTAGCCTCTCAATGCATTCCTCATCCCCCTTTTAACCGTGTAAGAGGACACAATCTAAGAGGACACAATCAAACAGATATGAATGACTTCAGATTGGAAATTAGGAAAAGGTTCTTCATGGAGAGGGTAATCAGTCTCTGGAACATGCTCCCTAGTAAAGTGGTCACAGCACCAAGCCTGTTGGAGTTCAAGGAGCATCTGGATGACACTCTTAGTCATATAGTTCAATTGTAGGTAGTCCTGTGAGGAGGAGGGACTTGGACCCTATCATCCTTATGAGGTCCTTGCAACTCAAGGTACTCTATGACTCCTTTCAGATGCATTTGATAGGAGAAACTGTGAAGTTCAGACAACTGTGTGGTATGTGGAGACCTTTGCCTTTTCTGTTCAGAATCAGAATGTTGTTTTTTTTTCTGTATCCATACATGAGCATCCGGTTGGCATTTTCTCTCTACTTTCCACTGCTATCTCAGGTGTGAACTCAGATGAAATCTGAGTTTAGTTGCATGTGACTGTGGATGGTACTGCCATTCCTCTCCTCCGCAGATGTCCTGTGAGAAGGTACAAATGGTGCTTTGTGGGAGTGAAGGATTGAGTTAGGTTTACTGGAAAAAAACAACCCTTCCCATGGAAGCTGAAGTCATTATAGTTTAGTGGAAATCACTTTTTAGCCCCTAAATCATTCTCTTATAAACGTAAAACTTTTGCTCCATAGGGGAAGTACTTTAATCTAGGCTTCAGAGGAGAGTTTAAATTAGTATTAAAGTGTGAAAAATACTTTTGTTTTCAATCCTGAAATTGCTGTACTTAATTGTGATCCTTACTACTTTGAACACAGGGATTTATGTTAATAAGGGTTAATATGTGGGATCCTCGCTGTGGGGAAGCTTGTAGGGGGCAACCCTTCACCATAGTAATGGGCGGCCTCCAGGCAAGTCACAGAATCACACGTAAACAGAGGATAATAGAGGTTGGAAGGGACCTTTGGAGATCGTTTAGTCCAATCCCCTGCCAAAGCAGGTTCATCTAGATCAAGTTGCACTGCATTTGTCCAGGCAGGATTTGAAAGTCTCCAGAAAAGAAGACTCCACAGTCTTTCCGGGCAGCCTGTCGCAGGGCTCTGTTACCCTCACAAACAGAAGTTTTTCCTCCTTGAGATGGAACTTCTTGTGTTCTAGTTTGTGACCATTGCCCCTCGTCCTGTTGCTGGGCACCGCTGAAAAGCGTCTGGCCCCATTTGCTTGACCTCTGCCCTTTAGATATCTGTAAGTATTGATAAGATCCCCTCTCAGTCTTCTCTTCGCCAGGTTCAACAACCCCAAGTCTCTCAACCTTTCCTCATAAGAGAGATGTTCTAGTTCCCTAATCATCTTTGTTGCCTTTTTGTTGGACTCTCTCTAGTAGTTCCCTATCTCTCTTGAAGTGGGGAGCCCAGAACTGGACACACTGCTCCAGATGTGGCCTCACTAGGGCAGAGTAGAGAGGGAGAAGATCCTCCCTCAACCTGCTGGTCACACTTTTCTTAATGTGCCTAAGTCATCCTGTGAAGCCTCAGTTTGCTAATGGCTAGACTTGCTTAGTCACAAAGTGATATTGCAAGAGTTGTGCATATTCCTCTTCTCTAAATAGGAGCCAGGTGGAAGAGAAAGGGAAGCTGACCTGTGTGAATACTTGGAGAAGGCCACAAGAGTTTGCTCATGAAGGTTTACTAAATTAAGAAAGTTTCTGATGTTGGTCAAAGTTTCTGTGTTAAACATGTGCTGTTGAAACAATTTGGAGATGAAATACTGATATAGAGTAAATCAAAAAGGAGTTATTAAACCAAATCTTTTCTACTGCAGCTTTGTGTAAACACCAGACAAAACTCTAGGATACACAAACACAATTTAACTTAGTATTTCAGAATGGATGTGACCTTACATGCACAACTTGATGGATGTGAAAGGGCAGAATCCCCAATATTTGGGCACTTCTGAAGATGTTCAGCAATGAAAAAGGAAGCTTTTTGGATCTCTCCAGTGAATCTTAGGGAGTGAAGCCAGTAATTTTTCTGGCTTTTAATCTAAGTTGAAGTATATATTATGGATTCATGAGAGCTCCTAAGATCTCAGTTACAGGTATTTTGGGGAAGATGTGCTCACTATCAGCAGCTGGTCTCTGTTAATTGAAAGCAAAACCAGATGATCATAATTTACTTCAATAGTTTGTTCTATACGTGAATGTTCACAGAACTAGCATGGACAAAGTGCATGGAGATTTTAATTTATCCCAGAAAAAGAGAATCTATAATGTGCGCTGTGAATTTGACGGTCATTACAAGATAGCTGCATATTTAAAATATGTGGCATCTGATCAGTGGCACTTAATTAACTAGGTATTTTCTTTAATAACAAACAACACTAATTTTTCCTTTCAAACAACAGATTATAACAACTGTAGAATAACAAATGCTGTAGGAACAAGGACAGCTACTTGAATCAGACCATTATCAGCAAGTCAGTTGTATTTATGCCCTTGCAAAATTTCTAGCTGTTCCAGTATTGTGAAGGAAATGATAAATATTTGGCCACTGTTTGGGACAGGAATGAAATTGAGCCATTCTGCAACTCTTGAATTGGTGTTGATATGTGTAAAACTACTTCAGATAAGATAAGCAGTGAAATTGTAAAGATTTTAGAGAAGCTGTCTAAATGAGTAATTTCTGCTTCACATTCTAGTGTGATAATGGAGTAGTTAATTAAAGAGCAAAGAAGTAAAAGCTCTGGTCCTCCTGTTTCTCCTTGCCTTTGTGCTCTTGTGTCTTTTGTTCCACCCATGAAATTGCTTTTCCTTACAATAAAAGTATGTAATGTGTTCATTCTCTAGCAGTCTTCAGCACCGTCATCCTACTATAGCTGTTGCTTCATCTTCTTTTTCTCTTCTTCTTCTAGCTTCTATGATTAATTTTCCAGCCTTGTCTTCAGTCCTCTGCAGCAGACTGAAACTGCTTTTTTTTCCAAAGACTTAAGTAAAGCATTTATGGCCACATTGCAGAATAAATGAATCTTGGTATCTCTATCTCTGCTTCTTATGAAACTGTTGATCTCACCCTAAGAAACTTATAACATTTGTTGCCATACAAATCTCATCCTACTCCCATGGAAGTGTTTGGGTTTGTGTGTTTGTTACAACAGGGAGGAGCAACGATCCATAGTTTATAAGATATGTGAATTATTGGGCCATCCAGAATTATTTTTAGTAATATGTATCATATTATCTCATTCTTCAGGGGCTTCTCTTAAGGTGTAAAGGAACCTCTGTGGCCAAAGATGACACAATGCAATATTGCCATTTTCTCTTGGAAGCTGACCTTATGAAACAGTATTGTTGAATATTTCACTATCAGCCAGCAGCTGTTCACAGGAACATTTACCATGTTACTTGTTTAAATAATATAGTAAATATATAATTAACTGCATGCCATCAGTGGGGTTTTCTAGATAATCATAATTTTACCTGAGTATGATACCAGAATTGGAAGGTCTGTATTATTTTGTAATGTTTTAACCTTCTTTCAGAATATCACTAATTTAAAAAATGTTCTTTGCTTACAGGGTGGAGTTCATTTCTTTTGTTTCTGACGCTGAATAGGAGAAAGGGACGTTTCAGCTTTTCTTGATAAAGGTAAGACAGCATCTCTTGATAAAGATAAGACACTGTTCATTATCATGAGCTCATAGAAAGTTTATCAATGGAGGGTTTGTTTATTTTGGTGGATTTGCCCCCCCACCCCCAAGTTCTGTGCTTTGTAGTAACTTCAATATGTGGTAACTTGTATTGGGAATGGAATGTGTAATTCTACCACAGGTATCAGTAAAGGCTCTGAAGATAAGCAAGTACCTGCAGATCAGCATGACAAAGTGGATAGCAATTTGTTCCACGGTTGGAACTTGTGACATTTTCCATATGTCGTTGAACCGGCCTGCCCAAGTTCACTCCATCGTGCTTGCACACATTTGTTGAGAGCTCTCAAAAACAGTAGAGTTCTCTCCATGCTACTTCTCAAAGAAAATGTATAGACTTACCGTGCGCTGTCTTTACTGCTCTGTATTGTTTCTTGAGTGTGCAGAGGTGTGATAGGAGGAGAGAACCATCTTGAGATTCAGTTTACCTGAGATACACCTTCAAAATTAAGCAGCAAATGCCTATCCTGCTTCTGCTTGTCAGAAGTGGGAGGCATAGAAGGGGATAAAACTCTGTAAGTCTTCTTCATGTTTTCCCTAAAGACTTTTGCTTCATGTGGTGCTAAAAGGTCTGGCGTTCTGTAAATTTTATAGCGTTAAATTGAAACCTGCAAGAAACATTTAAAGGTATACCATACAGCTTAGTGTTGAACTCTGAATTGCAATTTTTGATGCAGAGATCAACATAACATTGCCTTTTCTTATTTCCATTTGGCAAATTTTGAAAAGTGTTTGTAGCGAGGCTTGATGTGACAGCTGCAAAGAATGGGGTTGGTTTGGTTTAACAGTTACCACACGCAGCAGATTGACCATCTGTGTGTCCTTTGTGCAGTGCAAAGCAGGTAGGGAGCACAAGTTTGTTTCAATTTATATTCAAAGGGGTTGGAATTCATACATGGTCATTTATCATTTCTCATCTGACAGAGGTTGCAGTCCCTAATTGAAGGCGGTAATGTGTTTTAATGAGCACAAGCTGATCGCTACCTATTATGTGACTATCTGCAGATCCACTTTTGACTTCAGCATTTTGTTTAACTGGATGGTAGTATGAAGGCTCCAGTGGGATGTTAATGTTTAGATTATCAAGAACAGCAAGGCATAAGTCAACTTGATGAAAATTAAATAGTTTGTAAAAGAGAGAGACTCCAAACTCTTAACAAACCTGAAGAGAAATCAGAAGATTCACCAAAAGTCCGATATGTGTGTTTGTACTGATGTAGCTGATTTTGAGGTTTTCTTCGTAAGCATTATATAATTTTTTTTGAGCAGGAGTTTAAAGCAGCATAATCATGCCACGGTGTATGGATGCAGTTTTTATCAATTTACAGATACTTACTGTGCTATAGCCTACTGCTTCAGGGAATGAGAAAGAGCTATAATCACCCTCATACCTTTATGATTGTATGAGCAGGCAGACATTAAGGGTTACATTGATTTCATGCTTAGCAAAACATATAATTAAAGTATTTTTTGTATAAAAATATTCTTTCAAATTCTTTGACTGGTTTCTGAATTTAGGCTTTAGCTTTGATCTCTTATCCACTGATAAATACAAAAAATTCCCTTGAGTTCAGTAAAATCCTTGTAACATACCCTGGCATTCCTGTTCTTCCCCACCTTGTGACTTGTGAAGCCATTGCCCATAATTTCAAATGTTCACATTTTGTGATTTTTTTTTTTTTTTTAAATTCTTTTTTTAATTATTCAGATTGTATCATCTCAGCGGTTACATTGCTGTTGGATAAATTCTCAGTCATGAAAGGAGAAAGAAACTTTCCTGCTGAAGTGGTACATTTGTTGGAGGGCTCATGGACTCTTAGTGAAGGAATGTGTTGCAGTGTTAGAGTGCTAAAGATGCAGGGGAAAAAATGCTATGCTAACATACATGAAAATGTATTAATAATAATTTACAGATAAATTAATATAGGCTGAGCTTAATCTCATTCTGGCAAAACCCATGTTGAAGGAAATGAGAATTTACTGGATTAGGATATAATCAAGTCTGATTATATTTTTATTTTATTTCTTTTTCCCCCTTCTTCCCTGCACTGGCGAACTCATTTAAAATAATAACCTTAAATATTTAATAGTACTGTACCTGCTGTGTTAATTTGTTGGTTAGAGGCAAATAATTTTCTTCGTATCTTTGTAAGACTCAGTTGCCTGTATAAAGCACAGTCCTCTGGTGAAACAGCATGCTCTTTCATTTTCTGAATGTTGAGCAGAAGTTATTCCTCCTTAGAGACTGCTCGTACTTCTTGTGCATCCATTAAGCCTTGCTCAGTGATATATGTAATAGGCTGGATCTGACTGCAGTTCTTTCTCTATTTAGCAAAAATCAGTACGTTTGAAGTCTCTGAGGTGTATGGTTCTCAGTGGGTGCACAGACAGAGCAGCAGCACTTTGCTTGCTCATTGTGACTTTGTGGGAGTGAAAGAGTTCAGAGTTCATACTTAAGTTTATCAGCAGGGTTTAAGAATTGCCTGTAATGACAGAAACCCTCAAATGTAATCAGCAGCAGATTCAGTTTCTGGCTGTGTTGAATTGGTTCTTGTGTGTAGCTGGGGGATGAACTTGAGCTACACAGGCAGGATCAGTTAACAGTATCACTGAAAGACAATTACAGTTTGCAAGCTTGGTTGCTTCCCTGTATCACAACTACTTTTTCAGCTGAAATACTCTTGCAATGGTTGCAGGCTTCATAAAGAAAAAAATGCTAACTATTCCCTGACTCCTATCTGCAGTCTGCTCCAAAAAGGCTGCCCTTAAGTATTAATTTATCTCTATTTTCAACATTATATGCCTTCTGTATTATACACTGAATATTTCAAACTGTAAATTGTGCGTGAGTGTAGGACTAATGGTTTGAAAACTGAGGATGCCAGTTGCCTGCCAGTTCAGCTCTGCTTTCTCCCAGGAGTGGTCTGAGTTCATGTCACAGGCTGGGAAAACTCAGGTCCTCGGAAGGGGAAGGTCAGAAACTGTCCTTCAGCTTTCCCACATCTTCCCTCCCACTTAATGATGAACAGCGTGATTTTAGTTATTTATTTATTTATTTTAATATCACAGCATAGTTCAACTCCAAACCTAATAATCCTCACCATGTATGTCTTAATTCTTTCTTCCTTGACCCTTTTTAAATATCAAGAACTCCTTGGGGCAGCAGCATTCTTCATACTTATCTGGTTTATGACAGAGCACATGCATGTTCTGCTCAGTCTTCCCCCTGAACAGAGAGCTGTGGCAGAAAGCAAATGCTGTCCTCAGTAATATTATTTTCCTCAAAGGAGCTTGACCTGTTTTGTAATGATTTTGGAAACAAAATGCAGGAATAAGCGTTGTGTTACAAATGAAGCAAGGTAGGAAGTTAACTTTCCAGGAAGTTGAACGTTGTCTTGGCTTGTTTGTTTTGGATATTTCCACTAACTGATTGTAATTTAATTATCAAAGTATAAAGCCAGACCTTTGAAACAGACAGTAACTGCAGTTGCAAAGAGTTACTGCGATCCTTCCATTGAAGGAGGTGAACTGAGTGACGTTTACGTTTCTAGTACTGTGTACAAATGGTAGTGGAGTCATTAAGTGTATGATGTTTTGTGACGGAACACTGTGCTTCACTGTGTCCTGGTGACTTTCATTTTATCAATGCATGACTTAGTTGCATGTTATAATGTAGAAAAAATATCAACAGAGCAAGGCTGATTTGTGTAGAAGGTGCAAGGGAACATCTTGTTACCTTTCCTCTTCCATATTCTAACAAAATAGTTCATTTTAGTTTACTGGTGAGCAATTTTCAGGTTGGAAAGGTAACTACTATACAGTATAAATATTGGGGAATGTATCTGGTTAAAATCCACCTCTTTCTGATATTGTGACTGATTTGTGTCTAAAAAGTGATTAGCACAGAAGAGGGAAGTTGAGGGAGGAGTGGATGCTGCTGAATGGAGTGGAACAGGTTACTTATTCCTTAGAATAGCCGGAAGGTAAACTCAAGTGCACTTGAAAAACCATGCTGGTAAAATACCTTATGTGTAGTTCAGGCTTTTAAACAGAGAGTTTACTATTGACTTTTATATTGGGTTAGAGAATGAATTGACTCCCAAGAGTTCACTGGAAAAATACACTGTGGAGTATGTCAAAAAGTGGCAGTGTAGGCCAGTGTAGAAATGTGAAAGAAAGGAAGTCTGAGACCACAGACTATGCATGGAGAAGTTGCTGTCTGAAGTATCAGCTGTGACGTGATTAATTGAAAAAAAAACCTGTTCGGGTATTTATGAAAGATGAAAATAAGATAAAATAAATTGTGGTGGCAAGGGCAGGGTAATGTAACCTTTGCAGCCTTGAGTAATCAAATGCAGGATGTAAACAGAAAAACTAAACCCACCTTATCTTGGTACAATTTGCATCTCCCCTGGCCTTGGATAGAAAGACAAGCTGTAGGATGCTTAACAGAAGTTGCCCTAGCCACTAAGAGTGGAAACAAACCTATGTCATCATTTGAAATGAATCATTTTCATTAGAAATGCACATCTTGTGGATCTATGGACATGCAAGTCCACTGCCAAAAAGGTGTTGGGTGGCAAATCCAGAGCAAAAGAGAATGCTGAGTAAGATTTTGATCTGCCTACTGCTGACTGAGACTGTTTTAACTAAATCCTGGCATACTAGTATTAAAATACTGACTGCATCAACCAGTTGTCTACTAGAATACCAGAAAAAAAACTTTAGAAATAGGCTGCTTGCTGCGGTTCCCTGGAAATTATTATCTGCAGTCATGACTATCTAATGCACAAAAATGTCATGTGCTGCACCAGGGTAGTACAGTAGAAACACTGTAATAATGTGATAATTTGTATTCCTGGAAAACCATAATTTAGATCACTGAAATCAGTGGGACTGAAGGACACAGTTAAAATACATCATGAGTTGCTGTCCTGAATACTTCTAGCTGCACCTTAAATATGTTCCTGGGTAATATAGTTGGAACTGTAGCACATCCATCCATCATATTTGGGACACTGAGATATTCAGTGATCAAAACTCCGTATGTAATACATGTGTTACGGCTGAATAACATATTGCAAACTCTTGAAGCTGTGTGTGAAGATACCACACTTTGATAATCACAGCTCTGTGTCTGGAATTGAATTATTTGTATAATATATTGCACAACCTATTGGCATGTTAAATGAATATCTCTGGAAACCTACAAATGGGAATACTTAGTTGGAGAATTAGGAGACAAAACTATAGGACTAAGCCTGCTGTAGAGATCAGATGGCTGCATTGAGGAAATCAAAGTCCATCTGCATGATCTAAACCATGTTTGACATGCCAGGCTTTGGTTTCATCAGGAGACTCGCTATGCTGTTTGGTTATGTTTTTTAAAACCCACAAGTGTGAATTAGAATGAGCTAATTTTATAATTATTCCCAACAGACAAGCAAGTAATTTAGTCTCAAACATGTTTATTTTATAAAGACACATCATTCAAAAGGAAGTGCTGAGAAACCACAAGTGGTTTGAGCAATAGAGGCTTAGAGCTTTTGCAAACATGCAGATGTTTAAAATGTGGTAGCATTTGTTTAAAAGCCATTGAGGGTTCTGTCTCTCTGCTGCTTTATGATTGTCTCTAAGAGTAATACCAAGGAACTGGAGGGTGGAAGGCTTGTTTTTTTTGTTGGTGATGTTAGTCATTAATTCAGTTGGAATTTCAAGAAAAAATTCAGTTGTTCGAACTGGAGAAATGGACAAGAAAATCATTCTTGTTTAAAATGCTGCAGGAGCAGAGACTAAACCTGAGACCGAATAAAAAAAGGGATAATTTTTTTTATTATATTTATTTTTCCCTTTTTTTTTTTTTATCCTGAAACTTGGATTGTTCACTCTAAAGAGATAAGGATACCCCTTTAATATGGGTGAGTTTTTTTTGTCTCAGTGGCTTGAGGAAGCGACTGCTGACAGTCTACAAATATAATGTGTGGAAGGGGCACCATATACATATATGTTAAAATCAAGACTGTAACATTAACGCATATGTAAGTCCATAAAAAGATGGTTAGAAATGGTGAAGTCAGCATTTAATGAACAAGTTCATTTGTATCATGACGTACCAGGAGGAAATAAATATTTTACAATGAGAGAAGTTAAGTGCCCCACAGCTTTTGGATCTTATACAATGCACAATATGATGTTACAATTTTTCGAAAAATAGTGTGAGTAATAATAGCACAATTTACAGGTGGCAAACAGCTCTCAAAAACATTGTGCTTTCTGAGAGCAATAAGCTTTGTTGGCTAGTTAGTCTTTGCTTCTTTCACTAGGAAAAATTAAACAACCAACTGTAGCATGGCTGTAATGTGCTGTCAGAGTTGAGTTGTAGCCTACTTCGCTTCTTTAAGGTGGTATTTAAATAAATCTGTATGGGCATTTTTGCTAGCAGTACTTTGTTTTCTGGTTTTGAGACAAGTATCAACTTTGGGGAGGGGAAGGGAGACTTTTGGTGGGTGTTGTGTGGTTGTATATACGAGCTGTTCTACTTATAATGTCTTTATTTACATTTATATAGTGCAGATGTAATGCTTTTTGTAAACTTTTCGCAAGATATTTGACTGCAGCTGGGTAGCAACCAGACTTTTTATATTTCCATGTAAGTTTTTAGGATCAAATAACTAATCCTTAATTAGGCAATATATTGTGCTTTAGGTTCAAGCGTCTTGCTCCTAGAATAAGTTATTTAGCTGCATCTGAAGCCTAATGCTGCTGGAGTTAATATATAAATCTCTATTTCTGGATTTTCAAAAGGTCTACAAAAATCAAACACTCTAAGATACCTTGCATTTTTGAAGTTAGAAGTTGAACTTCCCTTCTAAATATCGGCTTAAATAAATGAGAATGAATGTTCAATATAGTCTTTGTAGCCCTCTCTTAGGAAAAGCAGATGTAATAGGTCATTCCTACTTTCTTAACTTTAATGGCTTTCCAACTGCATTTAGCTAGTTATGTTTGTTGTAAAAATTATTCACAAGAAAACTAAATACAGTGAGTATTGCGATGCTGCAACTGCAGAAAGTGTCAATTAATTTGTCAAAGCTGAAAGAAACTGATTTTAGTCTCAAGGTTTATGTAGTGATGTAAATTTTCTCAAAGTATACCTATCTAAACCACCAACATACACATGAAATCTATGAATACTGTTATTCCACATGTACCTCTAGCGTTTATAAGCATATGAAGAATTGCACTAAATACTAGCACTACAAATGAAATGGAAGGACCTTAGCAAATGCGGTTCCATGTGAAGAGAGCCTTGGGGTGGTAAGTAGACATTCCTTTTTAGTTTCATGTATCTGTGAAGTGTGGGAATTCTGGTTCCCTTCTTGCATGCCCATCCTTGTGTGCTTTTAAAACATTTACATTTTCACAAATGTAAATATTGTCCATCAGACTTTGCATATAAAGGCCACCTAGAGAACATCTTTTATGAGGGTCACAATATTGACTGAGAGAGAATGAATTTGTTGATGGCTGAAGGCAAAATAAAAAAGTAAATAAAATCACCATTTAGCCCTATGACAATTTCTAGCTCTGGGAATATAAGTGTGTTTGTATATATATGGTATGTATGCACACACACTGTGGTAATTTTGACAGAATAAAAAAAAACCCTAGGCAATAAGAGGTGGCACATATGGAGGTTTGGGAAGTTGTTTCCTTAACACCATGAATTATGAAATTACATTTGGATTTTAAATGCTTATACAGTGCAAATAAAGTTAAAAAAACCAACAACTCTGAAATCCATAAAGTTTATTTTAAAGGCTTTTTTTTATATAACAATAGTTATAGGTGTCACATTAATATAAAGTTCAGCAGTGCAAAATAAATTCTCTCAGTAAAGTCTCTCTATCTGAATGTATGCTTAAAGAACTTTCCACTCAGTTTTCCTCCATTAGCCTATGTGTAGTTAAAAGCTAAAATTAAAATGTCATCTGAGAGGGGAGCAATGAATTTGCTTGAGACTTTCAGATCTGAGTCCAAAAGATTTTTAAAAAAGAAAAAAAGAAAAGGATTCTACAGTACTTCAAACATGATGTGTGCTCCTATTTGGCTGCCAAAATTACTCTTGAAGACCTCATTTGAAATGATAGAGATTTACCACACTTGTGTGTGTAGTCGATTAAGGGAAATGAAAATGTAATTGCAAGCACTCATCAAAAGCTCCAGCTTTCAGTTAGCTTCAGTTAAAAAGCACAGTTTATTATGAAGTGACATGGTAAAGTTGGCAGGATTTTGTCAAGTCTAAACTGGAGCCGAATCAACTACAGGTAGGAGATGAAAAGCCCAATCCATATCCCACTGAAGTAAATTGGAATTTTTCCATCAGATCTAAGACTTCAACATTTGCCAAAAGATTTCAGTTGTGTGTGATAAGACTTTTTTTTTTTAATTTTCAGTAATTAATATAAATATTGCTTTATTCATTTACATATGTTCAAATAAGAATAAATTAATATTGCAGCTGAAAATCCCATTCTAATATATTGTAGAAGTCATGTTGATCCCAGACCTGGACCGTGGGTATTTTGAAGAGCCGAACAGTGCCTGTTACCCTGTGAGGCCATGGTCATCAATACTTGTCACTACATCTGTGGCCTGCAGCATGGCCAAGCCGGGTGGATTTTAATGAGGTCAGATGTGAGAACTTGCTCGCACTTTTGTCAGCCTGGCAGTAGCACACAATGAGGTATTTATAGCTGCCTCATACCAGCTGCAGGAAAAAGGATGATACCTGATCTGGCTTAAAATCTATCAAGATAAAATTACTTTCAAAAAAATTTTTTTAACTTTATTTGTATCAGCAGAATGGCTTGGTACCAGCTCAGCTTTTTTTTTTTTGTCATGAGCTTTCACTGCCTTTCCAGGTACTGAGCCCCTGGAAACTGCAGTTACCATCTCAGTGAATCACAGTTTACAAATATTATTAAATATTCGAGCTTTATTAAAGTAAATCGGACTGTTATCTGAAAACTAATAGTTCTCAGGGTGTTACTTGAGGAGATTTTTTTTTCCCTCTTGTTGCAAAGACGATTTTCTGTGGCAGGCTGCTTTCTCCTCTCTCTTCCCCCAACCTCTCCTCCCACACAAAGCTTATATTCTTCCCTTTCATGATGTAACCATTTTTCATAAACAGGAGTCATACTATAAAATAGAAGGGTATTATTTTTTATGTGGGAATTTACCAGGCATGATAGGCATGATCCTTCTCTGTTTTATCAGCGTAACTGGTGCCATGGTGAACCTGTTGAGGAATATGTGGCTGAGCATGGTGAATGACGGAGACATCATAAACTTCATTACTAGACAGGGAGTGCTGGCTTTATTGAGTAAATGTTCGTGGAATTGCACTCTCAGAGTAGATTATGGTGAGGTAATATTTCACATGAGGAAATCTTATCAACAAAGGATTAAAAGTCATGTCCTTTGTTTTAATTTCATTTTAGATCTTTGTTAGTATTTTCAAAGTTTGGTCAACTTGTGGGCTTTTAGTAGACAAGGAATTGCTAAGTTTATTGGAGAAGAACTCAGGATAATGAAAATAAACAGTTCAGCTTTAAGAAAAGAGGTGATCACCTGGGAAATGTGTTGGAAAATGTATTTTGGAGAGGATGAAAAAGAGAAAATTGTGAGAGGAAAAAATAATTGTCATGTTTCAATCACAACTGCATATGCACACATGCTGTTCATCCATGTATAATCACGTTACGGTCCAGGATAAAGTGAACAGAAAAGCCTATGCAGATTTCTGTAAGTGATCCCTGCAACATGAGGTGAAAAGCTCTGGTGAATGCCAATCAGTTTTATCTGGGTTAGAGAAGAAACGGCACTTTTACTTCTTGGTTTTGTAACACACTATCTATGGTGTTTGCATCAATAAATACATTGAAAATAAGCTCTCAGGAGTTGACATTTACATGCAGTGGCAGCGTCAAGAATTTTTGCGTATTGTCTTGTTTGCTTGTGGACTTTCAGCTCTGACTCACGTAACAGTCATCATATGTACAAATTTGACAGCACCAAATAATCACTGGTGATTATTTTCATCAAAGAAAGGAAATACAGGACAGGAGTGTGGATTTAAAACAATTCGTAGAGTATATTTGTCTGGGTTGGACCATTTCACTCATGCAGTAATTGCCCGTGAAGGTTTTTTGCACAACTGCTTTTTACTGTTTTCCAAAACCAGGAGTCAGATTACTGGAGAAGCTTTTGCAGGCTCTATTGACAGTACGGCCGTAAGTACGCGACATCAGTATTCAGGCAGGAGAATTTGATGGATAAGATAAACCCTAGATAAACTAACAAGCATATTCCTTGGCTGTATGAAAGATGATGATGGCTGTAAGGTCACGTTAAAGTCCTGAATTGTTTAGGAAAGCTTATGTCTTCCAGCTGGGAAACATCACACAGAAACATGGGAAGTCGACTTAGGTAATTTTATCTGTTGTGTTCCCTTGGGCCAGTTCTTTGGAAAGGAGAGTAGGATCTGTCGTTAGTCATCGTTGCCTCTTGTGAGCTATTAATTTATTATGCTCTTTTATGTCTGTATGTATTTTTGTAAATAGTGCTTAGATTAAAGTTAAGTGTGCATATTTGTAAAAACAGATGGATTGGACTTTCAGGCAAAGTCAAGCTTTTTGCCTTTGAGTTAGACTTGTACCTTTCATACTCACGTAAAACATCTACATTTCTCTGCTGTCTCTGGAAGATGTGGTAAGTTTAGAAGCAAGACTAATGGTTGATGAGAAGAGCAAGTTGCAGAAACTCTGATTCCAGATTTTCTCACTTTTATTAATGAAGGAACAGCCTCTGTGCGCTGGATATCTTTAGTAACTTAGTGGAACTTCATATACCCACCTCTGTACTCATAAAGGGCTTTTGGGTATGCTTAAGTGCGGCTGTTCTCCTGGGGCTGTGTGTACACAGTCCCTGAGTGGTCGGGATAGAGCTGTGTAAGAACTCCTGAAGGATCTTTCAAGGTAACGTGTAAATTTACCATTGTTGTTTTATTTAATAACCTTTCAGCTTTTCCAGCTTTTGATCCCGTTACAGCGGTGGGTTTTGTTGAGGTAAATAGGAACCGTGGAAACACAATGTGATGCTGTGTAATGGAGTTCTCCAAAAGTCGTGAATGAATCCGTCCTCATTGTAGGAAACTGAGCTGGGATGCATGATCAGGCACTTGAGCATTTGGTGAGTTCAGCTTTTGGAAAGGAAATTAGGCACAAACTACAAATCCTTAAAAATATCAGGCAGGTTTGACTTGTCTATAGATGAATCAAATGTTCTGTGGCTGCTACAGTTTGACTTCACTGTGCCACAGGCAGTTCTACTATTTTTAAAGTCTTGAGTAAAAAGTGGATTAAGAATAAAAATAAAATAGTGAGGAAATCTCACTGTGGATTCTGGTATTCAGTGGCTCCAAGCAAGTGAGTGATGACAGAAAATTAGGATGCGCATTGAGGTTAGTGTTTTGGCAAGGTAAAGGGTAGGTTAAAAAGGCAAAGATAGTAATTAGATAAACTGCTAGTTTAATTTCTCTTTTAGTTTCTCATTAGGTTTTGCCTTTGGGTATAGTCAGCTGCAGCATGATCTTTTATGCTTTATCATGTTGAAAGGAGGTGTTGTAATTTGGATGCAGGCTTTGGCGTGAACAGCCTTCTGGCAGAGGGAAAGTTCTCTTGATAAGGATGGATCCTGAAAGGAGGGACTACAGGAGAAAGCAGACCTGCAGAAAACCTGGCCTGCTAATACAACATGACCTTTTGCAAGCTGTCTCTTGATTCTTGACTGTTCCCTTGAGCTACAGCTCCTCTTTGGAGCCTAACTTATGCCCTATATATTTTATTTTGCCCATCTTTTGCCTGACAAGGAGAGACAATGGAGATGTTGCAGCTTAGCAGCATCCCAGTTATTTCTGTGGCAGTTTCTTAAGCGGAAGGGCAGAAGTTGCTGAGAAAAAAAGATGAAGCTTTGGGAATGTGTGCCTGTAGCTGAAAGAAGAATTGAAGTGCATGCAAAGGTGCTTTGGTACTGCTGGAAGGTGACATACAGGAAATGGGAGTCAAGCTATGTGGTACTGTAACATTTGAGGTTCGCTTGTAGGAAAGATGATACTGAGTTCCTGGAGGTTTCTCACGCTTTCTTACTTAAAAGAAAAGCTAATTTGAGGCGCAGTTGCCACATTGCTACTATATGTGGTAAGACCTCTTTACCCGGGACTCTGCTCCCTTCTGAATGGGTTTTTTGAATGCCCAAAATCCTGGTGTTGCCAGCAAGCGTGACCCACAGAGCAGCATGAAGAGAAATCCAGTATGTGTGTTATGGATAGAACTGGTTTCCCACTCACATTCTCTGTGGCTTGTGTACTTGCATGGTGCTTCTCCTAGCTCCCTCTTTGTTGTTTTAGCTGGAAAGATGTAATTTTTTTTTCTGTTTGCATTGTCCATGAACAGATGGCTTGATGGCCAGTGGTTGCTCCTGCTGCTGCTGGTTTTGCTTTTCTTCTCAGGTGCCTCACAGAGAGCATTCCCAACTTAAAGCCTTATCCTCTGCCGTGAGGGTAATGCTCCAAAGCTGAAGAAATCTGAGAAGGAGAGACAGCCTTCCTGCAAGTTAACAGATGGTTACTGTTATAAATACAGGCAAAAAAAAGAATTATGGATTCCTAGCTAGCATGCAGTGCTGGGAAAGAAGGGAGGTTTTCTTGGAGTGGTGAGGAGTCTAATGGGAAAAGAGGTGGAAAGACGGAGGTGAGGGATGAAAAAGAGAAAAATTGATTGGAGCTTTTTCATATCCTACTTAATCACAGTCACATGTCAGGCTGTTTGAGAGGAGGAGGGAGGGGATGGCTTGTTGAAATCTGTAGCGTGCTGGAATTCTGTGAGTGAGTTGTGCGGTGTGCTGAGTCCTGTGGCTTGCTGCTGCCCTGATGAATAGAGCCTTTCCAGAGCTGCCAAGCCCGAAGCAAATGTGGTCAGGGATTTATTACGAAATGTACCAAGCCTTGGCATGGGGCTAATTGCATATAACAAGGAGCGTGCTGGAAACTCAGGCGTGAAAGGTGACAAATGTAGCAAGTATTCTAGATCTGATGCTGGTGAAAGAGGTTTTGTATAAGGGAATGTCTGTATGTCTGTGCTTTTTGCTAATGAGCTCCCAAACATAGCTGCATGTTTTCTTGTTATTAACTTGGTTAAAATAGATAGATATTTCTTGTTTTGGTTATTTATTTCACAGTGAACAAAGAATGAGTAATTGCTGTATGACTGTAATAGCTGAAGTTCGCAGAGCTAGTGTGTGGGTGCTGTCTTCAAAGTGTCTGATGCACGCATGAGGCCTTGGAAAGAATATTCTTTTCGGTATCCTCAGTGGCTAGTGACAAATTTGTATAGCAAGACTGATGTTTCTTCAAGTTTTAAAGTTCACTAGATCTACTGGATCGACATTCTTGAGTGTCTAATGTTCATTATCATATTATACAGGACAGACCTGTACCACAGTGGCATTCAATCCAACGGAAAGCTGGTTTCCTTTTAGCACTTCTTCCTGTTCTTCACAATGTTCATAACTGCACTTTAAAATCCTGTATTGGTCTTTAATGCCACACGCAGTTAATCTGTATCTGTGACCATGTCAAGACAAAGGATAGTGCTTTGAAAGCCTTCAAACTGTCCAAATGAGTGTTGTTAAAAAGCAAAGGTACTTCAGGGAAGGGGGCAAGAAGAAAAAGTGGGGAAAAACCCCACAACCAATCAAAACTAAAACATGGGATGGATATAGAACTTAAAGTACTTAGATGTTAAGTGATGTAGAAGCTAGGCAATAGCGAAATGTGTTGTAGGAAGTAAAAAGAAATGCTACAAAAATTTATGCTAATATTCTTGTCAAATTTTTTTTTTTCCTTTTGGGTGCAGTGCAGCTTTTGAGCTGATGTTTCAACAAGAAAGCAAAGATAAATCCATAGTAAACAATTTCAGTTTGTGTTCTTCATAGGACATCTGCTCCTTGACATTTCTAAAACTCTCCATCATCTAAATTATAGAGTCTGAAAACATACTAGCTCACTTAATCCTCTTCCTGATGCTGCAAGATTTGCTGTACAGCAGAGTATTAGGGAGAGAAAGACATTCAAAGCAGAAGCTTCCTGCGTAGCATTGCCTTCATCTCAGTTTAGTTGTGCTTAATGACTTGCATCAGTTTTGAGACAGTAATGACTTGTGTGTGGTTAGCTTGTGGAACTGCTTTGAACTTGCATGTCTGAGCCCAGTCAGGTTTATCTTAGATTGTTTCTATAGCTGTAGTCTTTTATTGTATTATGTTCCTGCCAGTGGCATGGGAGAAGCAATGAGAACCCAGCAAAGTCAGAGTTCCTTCATCTCTACAATCCTCCAAAGGTGTCAAAGCCATTTATTTCAACAGTGAAAGAGCTTTCCACTTGGGGCCAAATTCTTCACTGTCAGCACTGACAAAGGCTGCATTGTCCTGGTTGGTAGGGGGAAAGCAAGTGCTTGGTGAAAGCCGTCCTGAACCGACACAACAAACGTTGTCTTTTGGTCTAGATACTGCTACGGTCTTTGTGTTTGCTCAGTGCCTGCCACCTCTGATGCACAGAAGGAGCAGGTCCTGCACTCCTGAAGATGAGCGATTACCCATTTACCATCAGAATTTCCTTGATCCATCTCAGCTATGCAATAAAAATGATCCAGTTGTACTGTAGAAAATGGGTGGTTCTGGTAGTGTAGATTCTTAATCACTAAAGACTTTAAATTATATTAAAATTTAAGAGACATTTTAAGAAGTATTCCCCTCAGGAGGACTCAGCTGTGATAGTTTGCACTGTCATTTTTAAATGAGTCATCGAAAATAAATTCCTCCTATGGTGAATGTGATACCTTCCTAATTGCACTAAACAAAAATGCATATGCAGAATAATGGGAAAAGAATAAAATGAAAGCAAAGGACCATCTGCATTAGAAGGTAACAGTTGGAAATAATTTTGATTTTTCTTGTAGTTTTATTTAACTTTGGTTTCGTATTGCAGTTATGGATGAACGTACACAGAGCCCCTGTCCAGAAACTAACAATATACAAGACTGAAAAATTTCTAACATGCATGATCTACCTGGTATTTTAAGTTATGAAGAAATTTGCATATTCAAAGATATTACTGAGTTTGGCAATCTTTTTAAATTCTGCTTTTTGTGAGATCAAGCAAAGTTTAATTAAAAAACAAACCAACAACAAACCACCTTATTTTATTTTTTTTTTTTTTTTTTAAATAAAAAGTTTTGAATGAAAAATGACTGTAATAGAAACTAGTCATGCAATTTTAACGATTCTCTGCTTCCATTTTCAAGAGTTCCAGGTTGGGGAGGACACTTAGTGAACTAGAAAGACCTGAAGTATTTGGGCTTTGGAAATACTTGCACATCAGGTAGTATAGCAGTAGCATCTCTGCTATTTCCACAGTCAGAAATACATAATCCTTGGAACAAATCATGTCAATACAACAACTTATTATTCTGAATCATAACAAGTTAAATACAGAAAAGAGTAGTTTCTATATTCCTCTGAGTATTCCAGATTCTTCCGTGAACTACTGTAAGTACTAGTACCACTGGTAGTACCTCCTGTCATGATTTTCTGTCACACTGATAGTCAGGAAAGCAGAGATTTAGAAATGAAACCAAAGAAAGCACCAGAAACAGAAAATAAACATGCTGCACACATTTGCTCTTGTTCCAACAAAAGTGTTTATATGGAGTATGCAGACTAAGGCACTTGGTTCATCAGCCCGTAGTACCTTAGTGTGTAAACACTGATACAGGCCTGATACGGTGTAAAGAATAAAATACTATAAAATTTGTCTCAGTGCAGAGATTTTTTTTTTGAGTATGGGATTGCTATAATACCTACCAAAGCTTTTTATTATTTAAAAAGTAAAACTCAATAGTTATAAATCTTACAAAATTGCAGAGTTCCTCTCAAGAACTATTCTTGCTGCCTTTAGCAGCATTACAGAGATCCCATTTTTACTCAGATAAGCTGTTCTTGAACCGTTTTTTAAATCTATGAAGCCCAAGTAAGACTTGTTTTCTTTGGCATAGAACATACACATGTTCTATTTTACCTTCATTTTCCACAATAAATATTCCAGATTTTTGTAGAAGGCTAGAAATAGATCGTTTTTATATCAGAATAGCAGTATACCTTTTCACAGAATCACAGAATGTTGGGTGTTGGAAGGGACCTTTACCTTTTTGTAAAGCTGCTGCCAGTTAGATTGGAACACATACAGAGTTGTATCTGGAAGACATTGAATAAAATAAACAGAAGGGAAAGGACCACTGAATCAGAGAGAATTCTTGATTTCTAGAGTGCTCCAACCCCCAGGGTAGAAATTGTTAGTGGCTGCTGACTATCATACTTCCATCTGTGCAAGTTACAGTATGTTTTGTACCCATTACAACCTCTGCCTAGGCTATTAATTATATGGTCCTTTTGTTGAAGATAGCAGGAAATCTGTGTTTGATTCCCTAAGAGCTCAGGTTTGCTGTAAGTGAGGGATGGTGCTGAGAGAGGAAAAACAAATGCTCCCATAAATCATTTTCATTTGCACAGGCATGCGGTCAGTTTTTCTGATCTTTAAAGTGTGCCTTCTTGCCTTTCTAGCAGTTGTTCAGAATAGACATGGGGAGATGCTATATCTTTCAGTCATTCATCTGCTTTCCCTAGATGAACAGATGAAATGTGTCTGTTGGGAGATGAACTGACACCTTTGATCTAATTTTTGAACTAGGTTGTGGCCAAGTTCATTCCTCTGTTTTCCTTTCCCCAGCATAAGACTTAAATTTAAGAAAGATTCATAAAAGCTGAAATTTTCACTCTGAGGACATTGTCCAATTTTGGAGGCTTCCGCTGAGGAAATTAGATTCCTCCTCAGTTTATGATCCTAATAAGCACGTTAAGAAAAAAAGAAAGCAGTGCACAAGTAATGCTGTGACCCAAGCCAAAAATAATACTGAACAAGAGTGTTGTCATGGACTAACTATATCAGAAGAGCAGTAACAAGTTTATTATTTACAGACAGCACAAAATTTGAAAAATTCTCTTCACATTTCATCCAACAACCTTCCAGTAAAGTCCTGTGATATATTAATGTGTATCAGGAGCATATAAAGGGTGAAAATAAAGACTGTAGTCAAAGTTGGAATAGGTGTGTGAAGTAGATGTCTCTTGGGTTTGTGCATGAGGCAAAATTAGGGGATATTTTCTGTTCTAGCACTAGGTGTGTTCACTTGTTAAGGAGCACTGAAAATTGAAAACTTTATATCCTGTTCTGGGGTGCTACTCTTGCTGCAGGCGCATAGATAATACCAAGTACGTACGTGCCAGTTTGCACCAAATCCAAATATACTGCCTCTGGCCCAAACTTTTTACAAAGGATATGTTAGAAGGCAAGTATTGGTGACTTGGGGCAGTTTTGTCTGCAAGAATTCCGGATTTTTGCAAATATGTCTATTATTGCTTCAGCGCTCAAGAATCTTAAACATGAATTTCAGATGAAAAGTTAACAGCTTTTAATATAAGCAACACAAGATTGTCCCTTGGCACTGTATTAGTGGACTAGAAGCATAAAAATAAACCTCTTGTGAAGTTAAAAGCCCTGGGAAGGTGATTTCTATTACAAATACCTCCTAAAAAAAAAAAAAAAAAGCATGGTTTAATTTTAGATGAAATTACCCATGTCATAGGTGTGACTATTTAATATATTCAGGAATAGATGTCCATGGTTAAGAGTGGGCACATAGGCTGAGTTTAGATCATTGTCAGGAACGGTGGAAGTCTGTAAGGGCTACCTGTAAAATGTGATGCTCACAGAGTGATTTGGGGTCTTGGGCTTCCAGGTAGTTTGGCATTAACTACTCAAGGATGAGAGGCTGGCTGTCAGCTTGATAAGTTCTGCTGGAGAAATTTAAATAAAAATAGCCGTGTAGATTTCATCTTACTGAAATACATGGAAGGGGAAAAAAGTTTTTTAAAAAACAAAACAAACAAAAACACCTCAGACCCCAGTGTGTGCTGTTCTAGGACATGGGGGAAGTACTTTTGTTTTTTGAAGTTTGGGACAGAAAGGTATTTATCTTGATAAATTTAAGCTTCTTTCAAATGCATTCTCCTAATGATTTCTACCACTTTAATAATGCATAAAATAGACAAAATCAAGCTGCGATAATCAAGGCATGTGGGATGTGGTGTTTGCCTGTGCCTCTCTCAGACGGGGAGTTGTCACCTGAGGGGACAAGGGCCAGATACAATGGCCTTGACACATATGATGGTGTTTCCCTGGGCTTCAGTGGGACACAAAAGCAGTCCTTGAAACATGAGATGTAACTTAATACTTAGTGTGCTGTCATGCTTACTCACAAATTTAAAACACATCTTTGTAGGCAAGCATTACTTGAAACAGATTCTTTGTTCTATACCACGCGTGCCAAGTGATGAGCAGAAGCCACAGCAGATCTCGTCAGCTGCTGTAAGTCTTTTTCTGCTGATTAAATCTGCACTTTTAGATATCCTGGCTGAGTAAGCAGAATTGTGGCAGAGCATGTGAAAACAGGGATTGTTTTGCTTTTTCTTATTATGTATCATTTTTGCTGATGCACTGCCTAGACCTCCTGCTCGAGGACCTCTGCACTGTTTGGTGTACTCTACAAGGTGAAATTGTGGTCCCTTCCCTGAAGATCTCATAGGAAATTTATGTCTTCACTCTGTGAGTGATATACAAGTAACTGCGTACTGCCAGGTTGTACTTCCCTCTGTTTTGTGAGGAAAAGCTGGGTGTAATTCAATGATGCATATTAGGGTCAGTCAGATAAATACTGACTAATTGACTGCAAGTATTTCTTCAGCTAAGAACAGGTTGATTGGTCAGTTTTGCCTATATGACAAGGGATGATGCTGTAACAAAAACATTGCCACACCGGTAGAGTTGGGCTTAGATGCAGTTAACCATTTCTGCCCTCCTTCTCCAGCTAGCATAAATGGTTATGGCTCCAAGCATGTAGCACCCTCAATTTATGGCCAGATGTTTAACCCTCGCTGCTGCAGAGAATGGCAGATTGTTACCATGGGGGCTGGCTGGAGAGGTGCACGGCGGGTGGGAAGGAGCCCAGGGGTTAGAAATAACATGCCGGTGGGGATCTTTAGAGCCTTTATGTAAACATGGCTGGAATGAAAACAAGGTAGTTCTTTTTCTTTTTTTTCTTTTTTTTTTTTTTTTTTCCCCTCCTATGGAGACCTGTGTGGCATCCAAGCACAACATTACAGGCTTAGCTGCATGCTCCCTTTCAGAAAGGCAGCACAGTGCAGGAGATCAGGCCTATGAGTTCTATTCAGTGGTGGCTTTGTGCATGGTGCCGACCTTCTGTGTCACTTGTATTTTTGCACTGCAGCCATAGAGAGTCGGAAAAAAAAAAAGAAGGAAAAGAAAAAAAGATAGTGATCGTAGGAGGGGAAGTAGCTGGTATAATAGCAGTGAACTGGAACAGCAATATTTAATTTGAATGATAGAGCCTTGAGTATAATAGAAAGCAATAATAAAAAAAAAAATTGCTTGAGATCTTCTATGCTTTGGGGTTTTTAAAAACCTGTTAAAATAGAACCTTCTTAACTTTGTAACCTGGTAAGAAGTAATTTAATATTAATAGTGTGCCTCTGTTTTATTAAGACTTGTACTTTACTCCATATTGAGCAGAAGTTTGACTGTGTACATAGGTATCTTCCTAGAAAACTACGTAAATTTGTCAAAATGACATGCCACTAAAGTTCTTTTATTTATACAGGCCTTACATTAAGTATAAATGTAGTTATAGGCTTTTTTTTATTTGAGAAATCAGTCAACAAATGTGCTTTGGATTTGAAATAGAATGGGTAAGGATTTAGTCTGTGGGGCTTGGAGGATGTTTAGTTCATCTTCATGGGTCAGCAGCTCAAAAAATTTGTGCCAGACGTGGGAGGCTTATTGCAGTAGTGCCATATAGTGCCAGCATACACTTGTTTTCAGGAATCCCTGGTCAGAGAAACTGAAGCCCCAGTACTATGCCATACAAGATGTCAGTTCCTAGCATGGTGCAGGATGAAATTCTGTAATGCTGTGTAAACTGCTTGTTGCGCTGTGGCATTTAAGAGCCATGACAATTGAAAGGGAGGGATTGTCTCTATCACTTCACCTATTCTGCTTGGACTCGGGGATGTTGCTGTTGGCCCTGGTACACAGCTTCGTAAGATGTTTAGGTATGTTCGTGCATCTTGCAGTGTTCCTACCTGGATATAACTCCTTATCCGAGTGCTACACTCACCTGGAAAGACTCAGTGCAGATCAGAGTGCTGTCTACTTGCAAGTCTACTTCAACTTAGAGATCAGTCTTCATTTCAAATAGTGTTTCATTGTCTTGATTTTTTTTTTTTCCCTTTCTTTTTTTTCCTTTTTTTTAGTGGGTGGGGCTGCAGTAGAGGTAGTCAGAGGGAAAAGCAGGGATTCTAGCTGCCTGGGAATCTAGGTCCTTTCACAGATAGTGGGGTAGGGGATGGATGCTGCTAATTTGTTTTTGTCCCACAGAGAGAGGAAGTCTAAGTACATTTAACCATGGAGGGCTTTGTCCAGTGCCTTCATCAGCATTATAACCCAGGGGGCACATGGCACGTTATATCTGCTGCTCAGACAAGAGGCACTGAAGGGCTTGCCTCCACCAGGAAGCTGAGAACAAAAGCAGCCTTCAAAGTAGAGAAATGTATTTTTAAAGGGAAGAAAAAAAACTCTGAAGAGTGAGGGGCTTTGGTTTAAGTGCTGTATTTTGATAGCCTGAGGGGAGGTAGGGAGCGAGGACCAGTGGGCTCCATGCAGGAGTAGCTGAAAGGCACACCTTAATAGAGAGCTTGAACTGTGGAGTTAGGGATGCCATGTGGTAACCAAAGTCCTTTTGCATTTGTCCCTGTGTATATAGCTGAATTATTAGTGTAGCTTCCTGAAGCATCCATTCTGATACCTGTTCTAATGTGGCAACAAGCATAACAAGCTTTACTGTGTTTTGCAGAAGGTTAAACTGATTAGCAACGAAAGAACAAACCCCTTCTTTTATTTTTTTCCCCCAGCAAATACAAGCAAATAATGAGAGTCATTTAGAAGCAAACAGTGTTTCATTTAGTGTATAAATGCTAAATGGACAATATCACACAGAATCCTGACTTGCTAACCACGTATACAAATTAGTTTGAAAACAAGATGTGATACGCAGCCCATATTTCAAAATGTACGGATTCACCAAATGTCACTGGTGACAGTTATATGCATGAACAATTTTACGGAGACTTAGGAAATGTCTAGTTGTTAAAATGAAAAGCCCTATTTCCAATTATCATTTTCTTTTCTAAGCAGGGACTAATGTCTTGTTTTTCTTCATGATTGAGCAAAGCAAAATTTCAGTTGCCATAACCACATTAAGGTAGTAGCTACTGCTTCAGGGATGCTGCTATTGGCATGTGCTCTTTAAAGTTTATTGAGAGAGAAGAGTGTTTGCTGTAATTATTAGATTGAATGAATAGAAACTTCCTGGGATTTTGTGCAAGTGGTAGATTATGAGGAACTATATGAAATTGTGAGAAACAGGTTGTATGGCCTAAAATCAGAACCACTTTTACAGAATTAGTTTACTTTTCCTACAGAGATTAACACTTAGAAATTCTGGGCTAAATTTCAAGAGCAGCGAACTCTAACCTGCATATTTTTTCCCTTCACTTATTTTGCTTAAGTTGAAAACAGTCTTAAGTGTTTGCACTAAAATGCCAGGAAAAATAAAATAAAATTAAATAATCCATTTTCAAGCTTTGGGAACTGCTCTCTTAGAAAGCTGAAAATACCTCCAATATTCAGCAGGCATTTGAAGGCTTGCTCACGTTCAGCTCATCCACTGTCAGATGTGCCTAGGCATTTTCTTCTTTAGCTGCATGTCCCTGTTGCAGTGTCCTCACCCTCCTAGATGGGCTTGTTCCTGCACAGCACTCATGGAATTTGCTCCTCAGCAAAAGTGCTTCTGTTTGCTGCATAGGACAGGAGACCTTCAGTCCGCTCCACTTCTCTACTTCCTTCTCTGTCCAGGAAGAAGATTTTGTCTCAGCACAAGTGTGATTCATATTTACCACTCAAAAGTGTTTTGTTTTTTTTTCCCTCTCCTCAGATGTGGAGTATAAAACTAATATCAAAAAGAATGCTGCAGTAGTAGTTTTATGAGCGATAAGAATGGAAGTGCAATTTAAGGGAATCTTCAGGCAGTCTGTATCAAGATGCTGTATTGTCAAAATTTGAGCGTATTTGAACTCCTGTTGAACTGAAGGCTAATGATATTGTAGCTGGGAGTAATTTTTTTTGTGAGACGTGTATGCACATTTTAATATAAATGTTGTTAGTTTGCTCTTTTAAAACTGCAGGATCCCTCCTAGGCTTGAGGTCACTGTAGGCAGATCCAGATGCCAACCCCAGGTCCAGGGAGAGGGACATCCAGGCCTGGATGCTCAGGGCATCAGGGTCTTACTGTGTTTTTCAGCACGCTCCTGCTGTAATTTTGATGCAGCTTTTGATTGTTTTTATGGTAAAAGTAGTGGCAAAGTAATTTAAAAGCTGCCAGTTGGCCATTCATTTTAAACAGTTGTTCTCAGTTCCCATCCTTCTGTCTTGACTGTTGTTCAGGAAGTATATACAATTTCTATCTGATATCAAGTGTTTTGAGATGCTGAATGTGCTGAGAAAAGGCAACTATCTTAACATGCTGCTGCCATTCACAGGCTAAGAAATACAGTAAATACATACATATAGGTTTTCAGGTGCTGTATTTTAGATGTTACTTGCTGAGACGTTCATAGAATCATAAAATCATTTAGGTTGGAAAAAGACCTCTTAAAATCATTGCGTCCAACCGCTAACCTAGAACTGCGAAGTCCACCACAAAAGCATGTCCCTAAGTGCCACATCTACAGGTCTTTTAAATATCTCCAGGGATGGTGACTCAACCACTTCCCTGGGCAGCCTGTTCCAGTGCTTGACAACCCTTTCAGTGGAGAGATTTTTCTTAATATCCAATATAAATCTCCCCAGGTGCAGCTTGAGGCTGTTTCCCCTTGTCCTATCACTTATTACTTGGGGAAAGAGACTGACCCCCACCTTGCCACAGTCTCCTTTCAGGTACCTATAGAGAGTGGTAAGTTCTCCTCTGAGCCTCCTTTTCTCCAGGCTAAACAATCCCAGTTCCATCAGTTGCTCCTTGTAAAATTTGTTCTTTGGACCCTTCACCATCTTTGTTGCCCTTCTTTGGATGTGCTCTATCACTTCAATGTCTGTCTTGTAGTGAGAGACCCAAAACTGAATGCAGTATTTGAGAAATTCTTATGATTGTATAGATTTACAACGTTCTTTTCATTAGTGTCTTCTACTCTGCTTGTCGATTTTAAGCTAGACTTTTTTTGAGGAATGATTTTGTTCTTAAATCAGCCTACAGTGTTTATTTTTCTACGTTGCACCCTTTTCTAGTGCATGAGAACTTGAAAATGAAGTTGAGTAGACAAGTATTTCAGAGAACTCTGATTCTGTGACCCTGGACATCATGGATAGGTTAGCAAGGACAAAAAAAATCGCTTTGGATGTCTTCCCTTATGTAGGTAGTTTTCTTTTAATTGACCTACTATGAAATAGATGCTTTATTTTTGCAGTTTCAAAATCAGTAAGCTCCCAGAAATAAGATGGATATAGGAGAAAGGAAAACTACAGAACAAACTGATGTCCGTATCAGTGCTTTCTGAATATATTTGTCTCATTGTTTTTGTCTCTTGGGCTTCAACCTGGAATTCAGCAACAACTAAAAAACTCCTAACTTGGACTTGCCTCCCTCTTTGCTGACTTTCTTTTTTTGACTGAAATCCCAGAACTCCCAAAGCTACATTCTAATTCGAGAGGGCCTTGGGTATATGAATACCAATTCATATTGTAAAATAGCAGCACAATGACTAAAGTAAGTTATGATCTTTTATTGCTGATTTAGATTTTACATTTGAAAGATTAAAAATTGTGGAAGAAATGTGCATTTGAAAGAATGCCCCCCCCTCCGAGATATTAACTATAGACATTCATTGAGAAGTTGGAGATTCTTAAATAATTAGAAGAATGAAAAAGATACTATTCTAAATCTTTCAGAAAACGGTGGTATTAAATTAAAATTTACAAAGCTTTCATCTGAACTGATTTTCTTTGATATCCAGTTCATTTTTAAATCCAGAGGAAGTCTAAATAAGACCAATCCAAGTTAATAATACTTGACTGAAATGTTCCCTAATCACAAGATTTCTCATCTGGTGTATTTGGAGAACATTTGTGTGGCTCATTCACCTTTGACTCAGTAAGACGTTAGCTGGATTTAGCAACATTTTTCCTTTGGGCAATGAGAATGAAACGTTTGATAAAACTATAAGCAACTGAAGAATTTGAATTGAATTGGAAACTGGTATGTCTTCAATTAGAGGAACCCATTTGCTCTTTCTTTTTCTCAGTCTTGGAATATATAATCCTTTTAAACTTTCTTTCTTAATGTAAGTTGTACTGTACGCCATAGAGAATCCTGTTTGTGTTTAGGTAATAAGCTTGTAGTAGTGTGTAAAGTATCTTCATACCATTAGGTGAATAGGTTCCCGTTCCCAGTTTAGATACTAAGGAGACCACTCCTGGGTGTGGGTCCACGGACATTCTTTTTGGTGCCAAAATTTATTCTTCCTCATTTTCCTCTGACTGTGGGTGCTCATTCTTACTACTGAGCTGCTCCTGCAATGGAGGCAGCACAGCCGGTGGCATGGAGCCAAGGGCTGGGTGATGGGCTGGAGCCGGGACGGGGCGGGATGCTCCTCAGCCCCACATTCTCCCTGCAGATCTAGACCTATCTGAAGTGTAGTCGACATGGATTACTTCCAGCCATGTCTGAATACCTTTTAGTGCACTTTGAGTTTAAAAGATAAGAATTCTTCTTAATTGAAAAATGTGGCATTTCTCAAGTGACGTAACATTCTTTCTGAAATTTGCACCACCAGAGAATGGCAACCCAAAATCGCTCAGGTCTCATGTTTGCTTTTCCTGGTGTCTTCAATTACTGACATGCACTGTAGCAGATACAAAACTTCAAACACGTGCTTTAGGCTTTCCTTTATATCTCGGTACATTATCTGATCATATTGATATAAATCAGGCATGCAGCTTCTCATCTGGAAAGGTCTATGACGAAGGTGTGTTGGGACAATATTTGCAAGTGTTTTAATTAGCGCAGCTGGCAGTGTGCCAGCTTTCCTTAAACGGGGCTTGAGCAGGAGGAGCTGCTTTTAATTTAGGACAATTACAGTATGGTTCTAGCACTTATACCAACTACATGTACTCTCCCCCGCCACCCCAAATTTTGATTAATAAAGGAATTCGTGTTAGAATTTAACCTTTAAGAAACCCCCTTTCTTTAATACTATTTAATTGCTTACGCACAGGCATAGCAAATGACTTAAAATGATTTTCTTAGCAATAATTTCATTGGGAAGGGTGGTGCTTGTAGGAGTGCTTCATGTGAGGTGCAGATGCCTAACTGCAGTGGCTCTGAGACCCCTCTGTTCCAAAGAGGTTTTCTTATTTTCAAGGAGGGCCAGGTTTTAATAGATGTTGTAATAGGAGCAAGATTTCTTCAGTCTTATGGGCTATCTCGTCTGAGGAGGGTAGTCTTTTAATGAAGGAATAATTTCATGCCCAGCTGCATCAATGGCCTGATGTTAGACAATTCAGAAAGATAATTTGTTCCAATAAAGAAACTTAATGTTGCAGGACTTGCGAGTATTATTATCTCCCTAGAGGTAGTATTAATTAAGAGGCTAAACCCAAGAGCAAGGTCAGATGCTTTTTTCCACTTGGTGAGCTTGTTGGAATAAATTAATTTTTGTTTGAATCCGTCTTTTACGGATGTATCTTGTTAAGTGTGTTAAGTTGGAAGTGACCTGGGAACAGCAAAGCATCTAATTCCTTTTTTTTTTTCCTACTCACTACTGAATCAGGATGGAAAGACTCAATAAATAAATTTTGAGGCATTAAAAAAGTCCAGTTCTGCCAAATATTTAGCATATTTTGTTCAGCAACTCAGTGCCCTCAAGTCCCTTGGCATCCATAACAATTAAATCAGTTAACTCTTTGCCGAACAGCATGCCAGAATAATAGATTAAGAATATGTGTAGAAAAGTTGTTGAGGTTGCAATATTTGCAGAAAAGCAGAAAACATGGCTTCTTTTTTTTTCATAGTGCTTTCCACTTGAGGCTAAGAGTAAAGAAAAAAGTAAATCTGACTCTTTTTCTCCCAGAAATCAACAATTAATTGTATTTTCTTCAGGTATTTCTGGATAGTTCAGTCTTTACAGAATTAAGAGAGAAAATATTTAGTAATGCAGGAAGACTCTTCCACAGAAACAGACTTTGCAGGTTTTGATTTTGGTGTCTGAAATTTTCTCATTGTTTTAAGAGTTCCATAATATTTTGTTTTCCTATAAAAGCACCTGTCCTAATATTTCATCAAGTATGGGAGCTTTTTCACTGGGAACCATTTATTTTGGTCCAGGAATAATCCATGCATTTGAAGTGAATTTTGTTAAATCAATGTTTAGGAAATAGTCACTCATAGCAGGAGGTCCTCTTTAATACATGAATTATAAACTGGGAGGTCTCTTTTCTGCTCCAAACTTTTTCTCAAACGTATTTAATCCATAAGATTAAAAGGTGAAATTGAATTCTTTGTACATTGCTGAAATTTGAGAGCAGAGTCAGGGAGTGAAATCAGCCAGATTTTTGGTGGTATTATGAATTCAATAATAGGCTTTTTATAAAGCATTCGTACAGTACCCTCTTTAGTGTTTCGCATGAGAGATTTCAGTTTTGAATGTGTGTTGTTTTTTGTGATTTCTACCAAAGTGCAAAACCACTATTTGATGTTTTGAACCACAGAAATTTTGTAGTGCAGATACGCTGAAAGAATTTTTTGCCCATGTGCTCATCTGATGGAGAAGTATTGACAGATTGGGCAAGGTGGCTTTTGTAAGGCTCAATTTGCAGTAACTGCAGTGACAGCAAGTGAACAAACCTCAACTGGACATAAAGCACACAGAGAGCTAGTGAATGGTTTTCTAGGTTGGAGCGTTTTTTAAAGAGAAGACGACACAGAGCAAGGACTGCTGCCTTTTTGGTAATTTGTGTTGCAATCCTTGGGCCATCCTATAGCTAATTGAGGTGTTATTTGAAGAAGTGTAACCAGAAATCAGAACTGTTACATGAGGTCTTCAATACCATTTTTACTTATGCTCTGAATCCTTTTTGAATGCATACAGTGCTTTGTTTGCCTCTGGTTTTCCTTAAATTGATTCTCTTCTAATATCACATTGTCCTGATGCTAGTCCTGGCCCAAGTACTGTTATTATCTGACACTTTATACAGACTGTTGACTAAGTTCACTCAGAAATTTTTGTGTTTATAGAAACAAATTCTCTGTTTTTTTGTTTGAACCATGAAGACTGTGAAGTAGTCTGTGTGTATATATATATAAAAAGAAAGCAGGCTGCCTTTGAATTCAGGAAGTGAAACAAGAATATTCTATCTGCTAAAAATGCTAGTGTATGCATAAAGATAGTTTTTACACAAAAGCAATAACTCTGCTCATCGGTGAAATAGGTTAGATGATGATAGTAGTTAGTCAATCTCCTCATGTGTAGTAAGCTGTCACATACAGTGGTAGATGCAGACCGTGAAGAAATGGCTACATAGTGCTTGCTCAGTAAAGGTCATGCTATTATTACATGAAGGATTGAAGTGATCTAGTCACAGGTCACCGAAGTTATTCAAAACCAAACCAAATTTTCAAGATACATGGACAGGCAACCTTTTGCTTCAGCATTGGGATACCAGGTGGTATCAAACTCATCTGAGTTTATTTGGTTTTCATGAATAGTTTTCTCGTTCCTCAGGTATTCATTTCTCATAGACTTTCTTATTTACTAGTCATGCAGAGCAAGTAGTAGTTGTGTCTGTGTCACGCCGGCTAGAAAGGATTTGACATTTTACTTTGTACAGGGTGAAGGTTTCACGTGTAAGTGCAGTTTAATTGACACTGCAGCATTTCTGTATTTTTTGGCAGTAGTTTGGTGTTATTCCATCAGTTAGCAACAAGGATGTTACACTTGTCCTAGAAGATGAAATTTTGCTGGAATTTCTGAAAGTAACATTTCCAGCTCTCAGTGCATGCAGTAGCTTTGAGCAAACAGAAGCTCAGGCTGGCAAGCTGTTCATCCTCAATGGATTCAACAGGCATTGTGCACACTTTGATACACTCTCTGTGGTTTTGCTAGAAGGGAAAGTCGTGAAGTGCTCTAACAATTCTACTCTGACCTTCCTCCTTAATCTAGTTGCACAGTTTGTTCCTACAGCTAAATTTCTTCAAGCCATGCAATATTTTATTTCTGATCTTTATACTGCCACCTGTCTTCCCGTCTGTTTTTGAGGTCTTCCCTTGCTGTGTTTTTTTTCTTATCAATAGTCCTTCTTTCCAAGATGTATTTCGAGTCTCTGAGTACGTAAGGGAACTGAGTAAACTCTCCTTTCAGTGCTTGCTCATTGGCAAAGGTAATCCACTTTGCCTGAGACATGCTTGCTTTTGCTTAGCATAAGATTAAATTTGACTCAAGTATCTTCTCTGAGATCAGTTACTTGTTTTAGCTGTTGTTTTTTCCTTAAGTGTCTCATGGATTTTTGTTGTTGCTGATTTTTTTTTTTTTTTTCCTTCCCCGCCTTCTGGCTTCATATCACTCGTGCACTACCAAAGCAAACTTGACATTCAAGTAGGAGAATGTTATCAGTTTCATGTTGTACTGTACTGGACACATTCTACTTCATTCTTTTCCTGTCAGCAACAGCAAGTCAAGCAGTTCATAAGTATCCAAGAAAATACAGTAAATGAAAGAGAAGAATGGTGTGCTGCCTTCTTTATTTGTGTAAGTAAAACCTTATCACTGTTGAGACAATGATAATATTAACTTACTTTTACAAAGATTAGAAATACAACTGTTGCCTAAAGAATCTTGCTTTTAAACTTCAATTACTTTTTTTTATTTTTTATCATTTGTGTAGTCAAAGAAAGTAAGACCAGAAGGGTTTGTTGAAAAAGTTGTCTGATCCTCCTGTGTATCACAGGCCATTGTACTACTTGCACTTACGCTGTGTTAAGACAGTAAATTGTGTGACAAACATTTGTACTTGCTGTTGTGTATAATCTGTTGGTATCAAGAGCTGAAGAATCCAAAATGACCAACATTGGTAATTTAGACCGTTGATTAATCACCCTGTCTGGACCTTCTATTCCTAGAAGAGTTGGTTCGGTTTTTTTATGCCTTCCTCAGCTGAGGTAGGATTGGTGTTTTCTACCAATGGAGGCTGGAAACTGCATTACAGTCTGTTCTCAGAGCTCCTCTACATTGTTAAGCAAACTGAGCTTTTAGATGCTTAATATAAATCTTTTGTTGTATTCTCTCCGATTTGAAAAATATCATCTCTGGCTAATACATGTTCTTGCAGATGTTACTAGTGGGTGCTACGCCTACATTGGTGATGACTCTAAGATCAGCTACTCTTTTGAACATGTGCTTATTAGTTATTTTTAACATCACCTTTTTTTTTATCAGAATGTTTGATATACAAACATTGATGTGCATTACTTGTAAGCCCTTATTAAATAAGATAAATTTCTTATCAGAGGATGAAACCTACTTCATTTCACTAGATCTGTTTTCCATAAATCAGTGATGTCTGGCACTAATTTAAAAACTGTTCACTGGTTCTGTAGTAATTGAATGCCCCAAAAATATTTCCTTTCTTTATCTGGATCGATGTCAGATTATAAATAGTCTGTGAGTTACTGGGAGTGTCATCCTTTGACTGTTGACACGATATTAACTATCTTCCATATTTTTGGAATGTCCTTGTTATTATAGACTTTATTAAAAGCTACTAATGGAGCAGAAATGACTTTATTCAAGCCTATTAGGATTTATGCCACATGCCATCAGAGCCTGTTTGTTCACTGCGAAAAAGGAACAAGTGGTACCTCATCTTGCTGTGGTAACAGTGTGTTTGTTATCTTGCTGTTCTGGCACAGTGTACAATTAAGGACTATCACTGTGTGATTAGAATGGTGCCTTCTGTCTTTATGTAATCTGTGTGTTAGAAACTTAATGTCTTTTCTGCGTTGTTGTTAGATCATTTTGATGACCATTGTGTCTAATACTCTTGAAAAAGACCTAACTATCCTCAGCCTTACGAAGAACAATCTCTTCTTTTCAGTTTTAGCTTTGCTATTTTGACTTACTGTAATTTGCCTAAGCCCCACCTAGAAATCAAGAGGGAGTTGGTCTCCCAGCTCTGGATCTGGAGCCCTTGCCCACATCCTTGTTGCACAGGGAAAAAAATCAGGCACACATCCTGACCCATGAGTGCTTCTGGTCTTCTGCTTCTTGATCATCAGCCTAAGAAGGAGGAAGCAAAACCTGTAACATGAAACATTCTCCCTCCCATCCAAAACCAACTAACCTACTCTCCTCTTTGTCCACTCTGTCTTCCCAAACACACTAACTTTTCCCATTACTGTCATGTGAATCATCATCAACAGGTTTCGGTAGCAATAAGTAAACTTCAGGGGCATGGGAATAATTGGTTACAAAAAATGTTTTTTTCTAGATAGAATACATAGCTACTTTTTTTGTTTGTTTGTTTGTTTTGTTTGTTTGTTTGGGGTTTTTTGTTTTGTTTAAACTGGTATTTCTCTAGACAGTGAGCATCGACCCTGAATACTGGTAACTGAAACACAGTAATTTTCCAGAATATGATCTGTTTTTAACATTACAGACTAGATCTATGGGTATCTTAAGCATCATGTGCTGTCAGCCTCTGAATGCTGAGGAATACAGACGTTATCTGTGCTTGCCATCTTGGGACGGGCTTTTAAAGGTGTTGAGCAGCGCTTACTCAGAGATGGAACCTGAAGGCCAATCACTGGTTTCTGTGGACCTGTGTCTGGCTCTTAATCCTTTATCTAGTCCAACTCTTTCATCCTAAACTTACTGCTGAGGGTGTCAGACTTCTGCTTTAACTCTTTCAGGGTACAGGTAAATATGTGCAGAGAAACAGACCTTTTTACAAAGCTTACAGTCTTAGTTGAGTAGCATGAGAAATGTGGATCACTTAAAGAGAAACCACCCCAAATTCCGTGACTTTTTCACTTAATGCTTTGTTCTTTCACTTGGCAGCCCCTGGTGGCACCCATCACTGTTTGTCCAGAGCAGATCTCCTCTTACCTTATGAGGATTTATCCTGAGTTAGTGAAGTTAATTATTTTATTTACCTTTATAATGCTCTTTCAGGCAGCCATCTAAACAGTCCCAGCAGCTGACCAGAGTCTTCTGCCACTAAACGGTGTTGCCACAGGAACTTTTTTTTTTTTTTTTTTGGTGATACTTCAGCTGTATCTCTCTTTTGCCAGGTGCCAGAAGATCAAATTCCTGATTTGCAAGCACCCAGTAACACAAAGTAATTCTAAAACATAGAAAGATAGTGGTGGCTGTCAGAGAGTATCTTAGGAAAAGGATAGTTTTACCACATTTAGGTTTGTCCTGTGTGGGAACAAAGCTCACCTAGGTACAGGTTTTGCCATTAAAAGAAGCAGCAGTAGTCCATTTCAAGAAAAATAAAGGTTTCACATCTCTGAGCACTTTCTGGTGTCTTTTTCTTTTGTCAACATGACAGTTTGTCAGTCCCCTTTTCTTGAGTGCTTAAATATTTTGGCAGTAGAGGTTGTGCCTTCTGATGTAGCTTAAGGAAATCTTTGAAGTGAGGAACATTAGCATATAAACTCTGGAACTCTCTGGTTGCTCTTGGGTCAGGATAATAAATGTTTGTTCAGGTGCCCTGTCTTAAGAAGTGTTTTCTGCCTTGTCACAATACGTTAGCTATTGTGCTGTATTTTTGTAAAACATTTGTCAAATTTCAAACCTGGGCTGATTATTTCTAATTTCTGTTCTCTCCAGTTTTGTATCTTTAATGTCCTTTTGATCTCACCAGCTTTAAGTCATAATGAAAGTGTTCCTCATGTGCGTATGAATGTCCGCTAACCCCTGGGGGAGTCCTCCCTGACTGGAAATGGAAATGGATCAATCATCTGTCACTTAACAGTGTTAAAGATGCTATGAGCTTTATCTCTTACCAATTCTGATGAAATGCTTGTTCCAGTTGCATGGCAAGCATCCACATTTGGGAACTGGTATCTAATAAGTCACGTTTTTGTAGGGATGACCATATGGCCTCTAAATATTGTGAATTTACTGTGTGTCGATGAATTGTATGGTTGCTCTGCACATATGCAATAAATTTGATATGTAGAATTTTTTGGATTAATTGCACGTACATAAGCCATCTGTGCAGTGATTGTGCATTAAGTAAGGTTCAAGAGCCGTTCTCCAGGGTAAATGGCAAAAAGTGTATTTTCTGTTCGAAAACCAAAAAAAAAAAAAAAAAAAAAGTGTTTTGGAAAATGAGAAGACATTTAAACTAGCCACAATGTGCGATAACATAATTTTTTTCTAAGCAGAAAGAGTATGAACAGTATGATACTGTATGCAAACAGAAGTTTTAGAGGTATATTTTCTTAGAGAGTTTACTAGGGACAGGTGATACTTCCTACGTTTTATAAATGTGGTTTTACACAGGATTTACTTGTGAGTTTTAATAAAATTGAATTATTCTGAGAAAAATCAACATAAGAATGGTCCACAAGAAGGAGTCTACAGAATGTGTTCACCTGTCAGAGGGACTCTATAATTTTTTTTTCCTGGTTCTGCTGCATTTAAGCGCTCGTTTGCAATGTTACATTAATGTAGGAGTTTGAAGTGAATTACAAAAGGAGTGGATAACAGCTTCCTTTGGCTGTAAAGTTGCACTTTCACATTTTTGGCAGTAGGTAAAAAGGGCTGATTAGGAGAATCTATTTCCTGTATGTTCAAGTATAAACCAGATATCAGTCATGAAAAAGTCATTTGCTGCTTTCCAAAGACTTTTTTTTTTTTTTTTCCAATGTGAAATAGTAGTTTGAGTGGAAAACTGGGCAATGTGTTAGTCCTTGTACACAGAACGAGCATCAAGAAAAGGTGATTTTTGTATTAATTCCTTCCTTCCTTCCTTGCTTCCTTCCTCTGTGGATTCTGATTGTTTCTGGCTTTGAACAGATCAGATTCCCTTATGACCATGGTAGTGCTTTTAATCTTTCAAAGCAGGAGTGGAAGTGCAATTACTATACCTGAATATCAAAAAGACTTCGGTTCAAGCAGTGTTTTTGGTGCTCCAGGTTTCATATTTTTAGAAATGAAGATTAATCTTTAGCATGTAGAGTGGTCCATATTCTATTGATGCTTGCACTTTATGGTCATCCCTTTGCATACTTACATTATTACTGATATTTAGATATGAGAGATGAGCTTTTTACCAGGTCTAGTGTGTAATGGCCCCAGTCTGGTGGGGCGGTTTCCTTGGCCTGCTTAGAGCCACTGCTGTTTTTTTTCTCAAGCTTGTCAAGTGGTGCTTACTCTGAGTATCTAGGGGAAGCTGTGAAGAACTTAGGTAAACAGGTAAGAAATATATTGTGGGTGACCTTGAATTACACAGTGGTAGTCATGGAATTATGTAAGGGGGTTTTGATGGTGTAGTGGGGAAAATCTCNTTCTGTGATTCTGTGTGATTCTGTGAATCTGTTTCCTAATGAGGCTTCTTGAAGCAGAAGTGCCTTAATGTTGTCTGAAGTCCTGCACCTTTTTTCCCAGGCTGGGATCCTGAATATCCAGTGTAGCTGACCAACAGGTCCCTGTACAGCAGAGAAGCAGCACCCTGCATCACTGAGGGGCGAGAGCAGGAGCAAAGCAAGAGTCAAGGGTGCTCCATAAACATGGGTGGGGCTGCTGGGCTTCATCCCTATACATACCTACGTAATGCTCTTCAAAGAGGGGGGTCCTGCCTTCCTCTCTGTCTGGAAGTGGCTAACGCTCTGCACTACAGGTGACAGTAGCAGAAATCTGGAGAACTTTTGCTTAAAGAGAAGGGTTGTTACGTTTGTACCTAATGAAAGAAAGAAGAGGTAGAAAAGACCCTCAGTCAGTATTGTGCATATTCCTCTTCAAGACAGCCTCGGACTGCTTTCCATCTAGAAAGAATTATAATTGATAATCCTTTATCTAAGAATAATTCATTATGGGGATATTGAATGGTACCATCCAAGTGACAGCTGCGTAGCCCTGTTACATTAGTGTTGCCTCGTTGGCGTACGTAGCCGGGAAGCTTCCTGTGCCATTCTGCCTTACTGATGGGCTTCTAGCTGGCTAGCCTACTTGCCGTGCCTCTAATGGTTTAACACAGAAAAAGAAGATAAAAAAGTGATCTGTTATTGTTGTATCAATGGTCACTGTATAAACTGTGACTTGATGTTGCAAACTTCTTTAGGGAAAACGATGTTCTAGAAGCTCATGGTGAGGTTTGGGGCTATGGGAGCCTGTGTGCTCAGGCTGGCTGTGGTGACTTAGAGGAGCGAAATGCTTTATACTGGTGTATACGACTCCTGAAACTTTTTCCAACACAGGGCCGCTGTTTCCATTAAAGGATTTTATAGGGCTCCCTACACACCATATCTTGCACAGCTTACCATATTGGCTCTTAAAAGTAGCTTTGAATACAATGCCAGGGCCTCCCAGTAGCAGCTTTATGGGCTGCTGGTGAGCTGGGAAGCCCCAGTTGGCTATCCTGGTGCTAGTGGAGCACCTGTGTTGCCTTTTCCAGCTAATGAATGACGAAGCATCTGTTTTACTTAGTTTAATTAAACACGGATTCAGTGCTGAATAAAGCTGGAAGCATTGCAAAGTGTCACAAGCTCCTTTTTCCAAAGGTATCACATCGTTTTTGAAGGAAGAAGTGTCTATAACGGAATGCCAATGCCTAATACCCCTCTGTACTACACCATCAGTGCCTGCGTAAAGGCTTTTCACGTAGGCACTAAAAATGAAAATGAAAGCTTCATGATCAAGATAGTTTCTGTTTCTTTCTGGATCTCTAACGTAAAGTTATTTTTTTATTACTTCCTGTTTTGTGGAGTTGGTAAAAGCAATAAATCCAAATATTTTATGGGGAAGTGTGGTGCTCATTGCATATATACTGATTTATATATGAGTGCTCCTGGATGGGACCTCTGAACTCATTGTTTCTTCTGGATATGAAATAACACACTCTCAATATTTTTGCCATTGTTTTTAAGACACAGGTAGACACTGCAGCGTATAGCAACCGGTGGTGGCTCAGAGGCAGGGTGCTGGTGGGCAGCAGCCTTATTCCATTTTGCCTACCCATCAGCCCCCAGGGGCAAGCTATGTCCTGGTGCTAAGTGACCTCCTACAGCCTTTTTAGGGTAGATGGAAGAGGAAGGGTGTCCCACTCAAACATAAAAAGGTTTCTCGTGAGCAGCAGTGTTGTCTTGAGATACGCATGAACAGATAAGACAGCTTGGCCAGGTTTTCTGCTGCCTGTGTAGTTACTTAAGTGGGCATGGGGAAAGCAAGTATGTAAAAAAACCCTGAGCATCTTACTGCATACTAATTTTAAAAGTGATAAAAGGATGTACCAGTGAGTGATGAATCAGGCACTTAAAGCACAGTACAGCTTGTTTTATTTAGCAGTGACAGGGACTGAATAATACATGTTTTTCTTCTGGAGGCTAAATGGTAAAATATGAGGGGAGTAAAGCTGAGTGCTATATAAATAAGCATCATTTTCTTTTCCCTCAATAAGTTAGAATTCAGCTGCTTGGTAAACCCTATTTAAAGATTAGAGCACTGAAGAAGCAAACGCTAGATAAGCTTTTAATATATCAATATAGTCTGTTTTCTTTTAAAGGAAGAAAAACAACCTAAAGATTATATGCAAGTAAGAAACGTATGAGATAAACTTCCTAAAACAGGTTAGGTGCTTTGTTTCACTTAGGTCTGAAGAAGACAAGCCTCAGGGAGACAGGAGAGGTCGAGTGCAAGCAACTCTAGATCTAACCAGGCTGCATCACCAAAGAAAATATGGGAACTGGTAGTATAGTGTTGAAAAGACACTGCCAATGTAATTTCTTTTCAGTGTAATTAATAAAGGAGGAAAGTGTTCAGTTGTTTCATGCTCACCATCTGCCAATGTTTTATTTCTGTTTTATAAGAATTTTTCACTTCATCGTGCTGTAGTTGTTATTTGGAGGGAGGAAAATACAAAAAAAAATAAGACAGCATTGAACGGGGAAGGGGTGAACTTAAGGATAGAGCTGGAACACATATGGATCCTTTCAGTGTGTGGGAAAATCCAGGCAGGACTCAGCCATTTGATTTAGACCCAGTACCGTGTTTTGAATAGCTTGCCTGTAGCAAACCAGTCGATAATGGTCTCTGCTTTTGGTTAGTGCATGTCCTCTGGATCAGAATAGCATGTCGTAGTGCACTTCCAGATGTGATTTTCCAGCATGATTCAAAGGCTCAAAACACTTGAGTGAGTCACAAAGCAGGATGTCAGTAGCCATGTTTCTAAAGATCATTACGTTCGGGCAAGAGCCTGGAGAGGAGGACGCAAAAGGCTGCCCTGCGGTGTGATTGCAAAACTGTTGGCTCCACGTTCTTGTAGTTTGTGTATGAATATGGCTGGAGACTGACATCTTATAGCTCTGTCATATCTATACATACTCCAACATTTTAATTTTTTTTCACATGAGAACTACAGGCAACATCAGCCAACGCATGGCTTCTGTTATTTTTGCATTATTATTGTTAGGATTTTGGATGTTGACTAATATCACGGAAACAAAATGTGGCCTTATTTTAACAAAGGATTTTATGTCCTATGACACAACTGCTTTGTGATATATTGCATTGCCTCGTTAGTTTGATATTTTCCATTAATGTGAAAGGGAAGAGGAGAGGAGAGCGGGGGAGAAGAATAAAAAAAGGTTTTCATCTGGACGTGAATTTTTCCTCTCCTTGAAAGGCTCTCATGTCCACTACCAATTAGTTGCCTTCCCTGTACTACATGATATGCTTGCCCACTCAGAGTTTAGCTGGCAGTTCAAACACAGATTGTTCCTGCTGAAAAAGCACTGCAGGCAAAGCAACTCCGAAAGTCTTCCTGGGCTGCCCAAATGGTTGCTTGGCTGCCAGACTTGGGAAATAGGACCCTGTTCAGGGTTTAGCCAGAATGTAAAGATCGAGGAATTTTCAAGTAAGTGTGGTCCTTCTTAATTTCAAGTTACTAGGTTTATTTGAAACTGTTTATATAGATTACTTCAGGTGGTTTTGGTTTTTTTTGTGATGATTTTTGATGTGAAAGAGATCAAATTTTATGTTCGCTGCCAGATTTGCTGTGGTTTCGTGATGTAGATATTTTATGGACTTTACTGGAGATGGAGATTAACGGAAGCAAGAATTTATGCAAGTAGATACTTCAGTGTATTTCTGTTTAGAGAAAAAGACATCTCAGAAGCTACTTGAACTGTTGATAAATGTTTTATGACGATATGACTGTATTATGATTTCCTAGTCATTAGTTTCATCGTGTTTTGTTTTCTTGACCGTTTACTTATTGAACTGATTTTATTCGTAGGATCTAAGTAAAATGAATGTCTATGTTTATAGACATTCATTTCCAATAAAGATTTAATGTTACTCTGTTAAAAACAAAACCTTTCTCCTCCAAAAGCCTTTCTTAAAATTCCTATCTGAATAGAGAGTTTGAACAGCTCAAAAAAAAAATAGCACAGCAATATGTGTATATATATTGGGTGCTTTTCCAGGGAGACAGAGGAGATGTTGATTTGACAGGTGCCCTGATGTCTTCAGAGGAATCCTAAACCACCTGTGTACTTGGATACCCTTGACTTTCTTTGAAATTAATCCTTTTCTCTTATTGAAAAGAAAAATGTGCACAATATAGGTTCTTAACCAGCATATGTACTGTCCTTTGTTGGCCTTTATAAGGCAGGGAACAAACAATTTACTTGGGAGACGGGGTGCAAGCCTTTTACTTCTATGTCAGAGCAGCATTTCATGCAAATTAGTCCTCAAGATGTGACCGAGACTGCTCATGTCGTGGCATCAAACCAAGAGCACACACAGTGCCACCCTGGGCATGAGGTTTTAGATGGTATTTTGAGTTGTATTTGAGTGGATGGGTGGAAGTAAGGATGGCAATAATAATGTCTTTGATGCCATATTTAGCAAGTGCTCTTTTCCTAAAGGGGAAAGATCAAACAACAGGAAGCAGTTTCCGTGTTTGTAATATGAAGCTTGGCTTTGCAGCCAGAGCCTTGTCCAAAAATCTGCACCTCTTTTGCAGAGAGGAATAAACCATTGATTTCCCTTATGCCCATGACTTCCTGGTTGTGTTTGCTCCTCCATGCAAGTTTAATGCAGGATGTATAGCTGGAACCAAGTCAGCTCTTTGTCCCTTTAGGTACATCTGTACTATCACTGTTGGAAGAGCCTGAAAGCCTTGTGCCCCTCCTAGGAAGCTTACACCTTGATTATGCTAAGGGCAAGCAAAGTAAACCCCCAAGTTACGGAAATCTGGCCGTGGACTGGAGGCTATTTAATTTTTGTACGCTTGAGCAATGCACTCCAAAACCCTGACTGTTCCTATTATGAATGTAAACCAGATCATACCAGGTAGGCCAGAACTGCAGAATTTTGTCAAGCACATCTGTCAGAGACAGCAGAAGTGTAGCTTACCATTCACACTGGTCTTTGAGTGGTGACTTTCATAGACTCACCTGAGATTTAAGACCATTCTAATCATCCTCCATTTAGTTCATTGGCTAATAAACACATCAGCTTCGGAAGGGGTAGTGTTTGCTCGTATTCAGACCTCCTCCAAGACATTTAGAAAGTGAGCACTGAAAAGTAAGGACATACTACTGTTCCAAATGGATACTTAAGAACTATTCACCTGCAGGAATCTAATACAATAAATCTATCCTGTAGACCTGAGCCCCTCAGTTATGTGTCGTTAAAGCCAGAGACCCATGTGGGAGGTATCTTTTGCTTCTGCTGACTTGTCATCTGTTGTCTTTTGGCACATACTCCCTATACTGTAAATATAAAACATAAGTGAGTTACGAAAAGAGATGAGAGAGAATACTAATTCCATAAACTGAATGGAAAATTTTTGGTTCCACATGTAATATTTTCTTTCTTTTGTGCTTCTTGTGACTAAGAAACAATGGTAGAGGACATAGGAAATGTACATGAGTTGTGTACATAGGGATGAGCTAACGTTTCCACTGAGCTGGAATTGTGGACATAAGCTGGTATGTGCTGTTTAAGCTTGAGTCTAAAACTGCTGTCTTTTTTCATGGTTCTTGTATTAAAAATAGGTTTGGTGTGTCATGTTTTGGTTGAGGTGCTGGTTTGGAGTTCAGTCATGTGGTGTTTTGTATGTATTTAGAACAACAAGGGTCAGGTTTTGTGCTCTTATGTTTTTTTTCTGATGTTGAAAGGCATCTGTTAATTAGTCTGAAACCTTCAGGTGTCCCCTGTTGTTATTTTTTTGCCATGAATATTTTACTAAAATTCATTCAAAGTTAGCACACCATGTTGAGTTGCTAGGGTTATTGGATTGCCCTTCGTGTTAGGTCTTGCTTGGTTTGAATGAATAGAGCATGGCTACCTCGCAGTGATGCCCCGTATACCGGTGATCTGTGGTTGTAAGTATAAGGAAATAGTGCAGCAGCTACCTGCAAGCAACCATTTGGCATGTTACAGTATTCATGGATTTTTCTAGTGGCTGGATTTTGAAATCCTTCTGTCGTCCAGGAGCATGTACACAGACATCCACAAATAATGACATGTATAAACCCACCAAAGTAATTATTAGGCAGTGCATATTCATGGGATTACTGCAATGCTTGCACTTGTGTTGAATATAGTGTTAGATGCACGTTATTTGTAATATTTGAATAATGGAAAATGTATTCCCTGTGTTTTAATAGCTTATTAGCTATTTCATATATATAGTAGTATATATGCTATAGATACACTTAGTGTATTTTCCGCAGATGCATGGGTAAACATACGGCATGTGATTCAAAAAGGAAAGAGCAAATATAAAGAAATTCCTCCTTCATTTATATAGGTAAGTTTTACATCAGTAGATGGAATGGAAAAGGCTAAAAATATTTTTATGTTTGTAATTTAGATTTCAGTAAGCACAGGCACTTTTTTTGTGTGATCTCTTAATTCATGTGTGTTGCAAAGGCAAAGGTGAGATGACCCAGATCTGATTGCAATCTTGTTCAGTGTAAAGCAGATGGACAGCAGCAGCTTCTCAGGCAGCCACAATGCTCTTGTCGGTGGAAGTCTGCCTGAGATCAGAATGTGAAAAATTTAAATATTCTAGATAAGAAGGCGAAACTTTATATTTTGTGTTGCTAGTTTTGAAGGAACTGTAAAAGAAACGACGTCTTAGCTAGGTTTCTGCTTGTCCTCAGTTTTCTTTACCTCCTTTTCTGCTGTGAAATACAAGGAAGAGCTAAGCTAAGGCATTAGTGTAAAATAAAAGGCTACCTAGTGCTTCAGAAAGGGAACCTATTCTGAACAGTTCATCTACTGCTAGTGGGGCATACAACTCAGTCTCTGCAATACAAGTGCTACACGGTGCCTCAGGTCCTCTGAGCAGGCAAAAAGGGATTTTTGAACTGAGTGCCGTCGTCATCACTGGAAACAGCATTTGTTGTTATGGAGAGTTCTCTGTGTTATGATCGACAATAAGTACACAAATGTAGTGAATTTTTGGCCCTTTTGACTTTTTCAGGGTACTGGTTTATTGTAATGGAGCACTTGCATAAACTAGTGCCACATATGCATTTTTCAGATGTTACTGGGTAAAAATAGCTGCAAATTGCCAAGAGCTGGACTTCTGGGGTATAAACGTGAATTTCACAAGTCTTTTTATTTAACATTGAATTAAAGCAAAACCAAGGGAAAGACCTCCAAGGTCTTCATTAAAAAAAAAACCCCAAAACTTTTCTGCTGCAAACCAAAAAAACCCCAACAAAACAAACCCAAGAAAAAGTATATTGTGAATGAGGCTTGTGAAAATCTTCATATATGAAGTAACTCCCTAAAAGAAACAAGAGTCTTAGCCTTTGCTCACATACGATAGGTATCTTCAACCTAGAGTCCAGAAGTGCTAGATTTTATTTCAAAACAAGAGATGCCTTCTGAATATGGCTGAGGAATCAGACAAAATTAGCTAAAATAAATAATAAAATGTTACTTGGAGGTGTAAGGCAAAGTTCCAATACAATTTTAAAATTGTGCAAGCTTTAAAAGGAAGGTAAGAATACAAAAGTGTTGCAGCTGATTTTGCAATTGATTTAGGCACAGGATTATACTACTTCTTGTATGGTTTTAAGCAAAGAACTGAAACTCTAGGCTACTGTTTCCCATGGCTGAATACAATGAGACAGTGTTTCTCACTTTGTTAGAGAAATGAGTGTTGTTTCTCAAAAATTTCTTCTCTGTGATTTATTCATATTGTATGGTGTTTTGGGGCAGTGGGTGGAGAGTTAAGCTATGTCATCTTAGAAGCATCTTTGTGGAAATATTTTCGTGGCACTATGGAAACAAAGAACTTCTCCTGACTCCGAAATTGAAATTTTTGCATTGCACATTTGAGCAACTTCAATCTGTAACTTAGTTTAATGAGAAGTTATCAAGGAGTATTTTAGTTATTTTATAGAAAATGATGAAGAAGCTTTTTTTTTTTTTGATTTTTGTTGTTTTCCTCAGACAGGTTATTCCTATATTTAGATGTGGTGCTTCATTACTGTGGAATTTATTAATATCACCTTACATTAATTTTTCAAATTTCCATGTAAACTGTGTGGGTTTATTGCAGATGTCTGGGGTTTAGGTTTGTATTGACTGGCTGTATAAAATCTTCCAAATGTATGAATAAATATTTTTAAAATATTAATGAAAGATTTCCTTTTTATTGTAATCTCCCTGTCTTCCTCCTACATACATCCTCCAATTTTACCAGAGGTACCAAAAAGTTATTCTAAAGGAATTTGAATTTATTGAGACCACCTCCCATTTTTAGGTTTGTGTTTGGTTTCAGTTGCATTGCATGTGGAGCAGAAATTCCTTCCTCAGTGATGAAATGTAGTACAAGAGCCTGGATCTGGATGCTTGTCTTTTCTCTATCTTCCCACACCAGCCTGGACCTCTGAGACAGAGATCACCCTCTCTGAAAATGAGACTCGGACAAAGTGCAAATTCTTAATTTCCTGAAATCTCCTTGTTTAGGCCAACAAACATGCAGGTCAACCTGCAGGTTGCAGAACTGAAACTGAACACCAGCTCACTTTCCCTGGATCAATGAACTGTAATTCGAGGCTTATGGTTGCCTGTCCAGCTTGAAGAACTAGCACTGAGAACAAAGGTTCAACACTGGTTCCTTCAGATATTTGAGCAGCAAATACTGCTCTCTTCCACTAGCATTCAGCTCAATGCTGCACTGTTTAGGTAGGCCAGGTGAAAATTTGTTGTGATGGTTATGCATCAAATTCTCCTAAGACAGAGGCAGCTTGTGCTGTTGCTATGTAGGTATGTTAAAGAAAGGGCAGAAAAAAAGATATGAGCTCTGCAGATGTTCACATAATTCACACAGACTGTCTCTTGCAACAGAGCTTCTTGGTCTAACTACAAGTTAGTCTGTCTTTCTTTGTAAAATCAAATCAGCAAAAAGTCCGCAGTGAACAATAATGAAAAAAATTACACAAGTCTGACACCAGATGCAGATTAAAGAGCAGTAGATGTAACTGACTGTGATACGTAATGGTGCTTTTGGCAAGACAGATGAAAAATTCAACCCATATCTTCTGTTATCAGAAATGGTGTGTATGAATGTGTGCTGTCTTGATTTCAGTGTCTGCCGTGTGACTGCTGCTTTTTTGAAGGGGAGCCTTTTTTGGTCAGTAGAAACTCAGGCTTGTAGAGTTTTGTTTAGCTGTGTTTCGGGATGCTAATTAATAGTTCGGTTTCATTGAGTGCTCACTAGGATGTAATCAGATCCGTATTTTAAGCTAATATGGGGGTTTTGTTCATTTGTTTTTACTGAAGAGCTGATTATGTGTTGATGGCAGTTGAGTGCACCTAGGCCCAATCAAGAGTCTCTTCCCGAAGTGCCTAATTCAATTGGTTGGGTTGTTTAGTGATGAGAAATACAACGTCAGCAGGACCTTAATTATTTACTCTAACCATAACGTGAGCATTGTGAGTGCTGCATAGAGGTAGATCAAAACTCTTACATCTCCATGTTTGAGCAAAAATACTGGAAAAGGAAAAAAAACCTTTTTATTAGTGTGTACATGCACTATTGTACAATTACTATTTGACATGTATCTCTGTAAAAGGCATGCCACACCATGATAATATTTATAATTTTATCTGTCTTTTTGCTCAAGTGTGATTGTATTATATTGCTCATGTTAAATGCACAATATAAAATGTAATTGATAGACCTTTTTACTCTGTTGCAGATTATACCACCTTATTTAAACTGAGACAAGAATATTTCTTGAAAACAGAGTTCATTGGGTAAGTACTGAGTTAAGACATTTGCTTTCTATAAAGACCATTGTTAATAATAAGTACTAGCATGAAGCAAACACAGAGGACGATTACTGTTTGTGAAATACATTTAGAAAAGCTGAAGAAAAATCACTTGAGAGGTTTGTGGTGATACACGCTATAGTGAAAAGACACACGTATACATGTTTGGATGATCTTGCTATTTTGAATGCTTGATACCGAGGGTGTCTTTCAAGATAGGATTGGTAAAGAATTGTCTTTTTACAGAAAAAATGGGAGCTGGCTGAGAAAGTGGCTGGAGGTAACGGGCATCACTCTGACACCAGGTTTTAGCAGCATGACTCGGGCGCAGGCTGTCATTGTTCATCTTGTGTTTTCAGAGAAGCGTTCATAGTCCTAAATTTCATGTTCAGGAAGTGTCCCTAGTCCCCTTGAGGTTACTGCTAAAAAAAAATAACATGCCCAGCAAGTTAAGCTGTCGTTCTTTGATTGATGTCTCCCCTGAGATAAACAAGCAGTAGTTTGCAGAGTGAAAAATCAGCAGCTCTTTGTTTAAACAATCTGTTAAAACTCCTGCCTTGTGCTTAAGAAAAAGGATTTGGGGCTTTTCAGGAGGATTGTAGAAAGATTAAATATTTACTCTGTTCATGATGGGGAAAGCCCCAATTTGCTGGCGATGGTGCTGTGAAGCCATATAGTCACAGCTGACATAAAATGTGAGAAGTTTTACCTTGTCGTATAATGGGGTGGGAGTTGTGCTTATTTCATTTCTATGATGCAGGTAAGCAGCTCTCATGATGCCAAGTAAAGGAGAAATACATTAATTTGATAGATCTTTACAAAACACAAGAAGATAGCATTTAAGTTATGAACTATCAATTCACTTTTCTAAGGTAATGAAAATTCTGTGATCTGTTCAGCCTACAGAGCCTTTGCCATCCTTTCAGTTTCTTCCATTTATATCCATCTATTTCATCTTAGACCTTATAAACAAAATACAGGAAGTTGGGGAAATTAGATAATTAAACATATTCCATACTCAGATAGCTCTTCTTGACTGCACCATATTCTGTTACCGTGTCTGAGTATCATAAACAGGCTGAAATTGAGAAATTGTGTTGAAATTCCTTTGGGTTTGCATTCTTGGAACTTTTCCTAGAGCAATTTCACGACCTAATTTGCATTTGGTGTTAGAAAATTTATAAGACTCCAGTGCTTTGTTACTTATGACTAGGTTTTGAAAGGAAAAAGAATGAATGCCTGTTAAATTTAAAACAAAATTGTAGCCTTTTCTTATAAAAATGGATATGCTATCATTGAAGTGCCAGTAAGTTGCATGGAGATATTAAATCAAAAAAAAAAAAGGGCAAAAAAAAAAGTTGTATGTTATCTTCCAAAGCTTATAACCGAAACAAATGAATTAAACATAATCTTTTCAATGTTGATCTATATTTATATAGGAACATGGTATACAAGAATTTTTGACACTATTAAAAGGCTTCTCATGCCTGTAGAAAATGTTTAATTTTCTTATTAGATGCTCAAGCAGATTTTAAACTGAGTTCAGAATTATTTCCTTTTACAAGAAGGTGAGGTTTTTTTGTTGTTCGTTTTGAATCTTTTTTTAAGGTAATCTATTTATCTTATGTGACTATATGATAGAAAATGCTAGCCCTGCTTCTCCAGTATCCTAGTTTATTGTTGACCTGCCTGAATCTCAGTAGAAATGAGTACAAAGATGAAAATAGTACCAATTTAATTGCAGGGATGTATCCATTGCATTTGGTACTAAATCTGAATAGAAGTAAATGCCTTCACTGCTTTACGCCTACTGAAGGCCGTTGGATTAGGCTGTGCTTAAAATGCCTCCCTGGAGAAAGGGAGTACCTTGGACATCTTATACTGTATACCAAGCCTGTTCAATCGTTTTAGGAAGAAGATGCACTAGTTAATTAAATGCAGAAAGAACCATGAGTAGGTCCATGGTTTTCCTATGTAATTCTCTGTAATATTCCTTGATTTTAATAATTATACTTCCACAATATAAGAATTTTGAGCTGCCATACTCTGCGTTTTAAGATCCTGCCATTAAAATGCTATAGAGGATTGTCCAATTTTAGTAGAATCACAGGATGGTTTGGGTTGGAAGGGACCCTAAAGATTACCTACTTCCAATCCTCCTGCCATGGCAGGGACCTCTCCCACTAGACCAGGTTGCTCAAAGCCCTCTCCAACCTGCTCTTGAACACATCCGGTAATGGATCATCCTCACCTTCCCTGGACAACCTGTTCCAGTGTCTAACCACCATCATATTGAAGGACTTTTTCCTGATTTCTGATCTATATCTACCCTCTTCCAGTTTAAAGCCATTATGCCTTGTCCTGTCGCTACAAGCCCTTTTAAAAAAGTCCCTCCCCACCTTTCTTATAGGCTTCTTAAATACTGGAAGGCCTCAGTGAGGTCTCCCCGAAGCCTTCTCTTCTCCAGGCTGAACAACCCAAACTCTGTCAGCTTGTCCTCATATGAGAGGTGTTCCAGCCTTCTGATCATCTTCATGGCCCTCCTCTGGACCTGCTCCAACAAGTCAGTGTCCTTCCTGTGTTGGAGGCTGCAGAGCTGTTCACAGCATACCAGGCGCAGTCTCACAAGAGCAGAGTAGAGCATCAAAATCATCTCCCTTGAACTACTGGCCATGCTTCTTTTGATGTAGCTCAGGATACAGTTGGCCTTCTCGGCCGCATTCGCACATTGTTGGCTCATGTTGAGCTTTTCATCAATCAGCACCCCTAAGTCTTTCTCCTCAGAACTGCTCTCAATCTGTGCTCAGCCCAGTATGGAAAAAGAAAATTACAGGTGAAAATAATGTCTGGTGTTTCATGCATTGTGCACCTGAAAAACCCATTTGAGCTTGGTTTTGCTTTGAGGACTTTAACTTAATTATGGTTATTCCACAGATATTTCTTCTCTGGAAAGAAAGAAGAATAAGAAATAATAACATCAAACCTAATAACTGCAGCTGAAAGCATTTTTCTCATAATATTTCACATGGAACCAATGCAACTGAGTTAAGGATGTGGCTATATTCAGAAAAATGTTACTCCGTGGCCTGGATTTGAAACCACTCTGATTCTTGAGCTGACTCTTACTAGGCCCATAGTGAGTTGTCTTAGAGAGCTCAACCACCTGAAACCTATTTCTTTTGGGCAAGGGTAATGGGAGGGAAGAAGGTAGAGGTAGTTCTCATGTGATTTAGCTTCATAAGCTCGTGTCACAAAAGTGATCATGAGAAAAGTAGTGGTAGTCCAAGGGAAATAGCAAGGTGAGGGTTGGACTGGGAGAGGAGAGCAGAGTAGTCTCTTCAGTAGCAACTACTGTGATCTGAGCTCAACTGCCTCATAAAACTGCTCTTTGCAAGTCAGTGAGGAGCCCTGCAGTTTGCTGAGCAGGGTAGAATAAAGTGGCGTTTTGCTTGTGTCAGGCCCCATGAAACAACTCCATCTTACTAGCTCCTAAGGAAAATACTCTCTGAGTCTCCCTCCAGCTCACGGTTCTTTTAAGACTCCTGTTCTTCTTCCTTCTGAATCCTTTTGACAGATTTAATATATGTCAGTCTCTGGTGATTTGATTAATTTCCTATTATTTGCCCAGTCCTGCAAACCTCCCAAGGTTGGCAAGCGTGCTGTTGCATCTCAGTATAGATGAGTTCCGCCTCTGCATCTTCCACCTATGGCATGACTACTGTACAGGAAGATACACCCAAACTATGTTTGCTTGATGAATGGGTGGCAGTAGGATGTGAAATCTACCATAATAACAGAGTGAATAAATTTACTCAGTGTAGAGCTTTTAAGCAGTTTTACCATATGCCTTAGTATTGTAATTTTAAATTAGATTTGCTCAAAATGGAAATCCAGATTCAAGCTGACATCATAACATATGACCTCCAGTAGCAATGAAAATTGAAAACATGAGACAAGGGCATTAATCACTGAATAGTTTATAAGCTTGCCCTGAATGTTCATCTGAAATGTTAACACTATTTTATTATATCCAATAACAACTTCAAGTCAAAATTTATGAATACTGTGGGGTGCCTAAGATAAGGCATTCAGACTCATTTTCTTATACTCTGGCTCAAATTTTTCAAGCCTTTTGCTAAGTGCACAGAGCTACTTGCATGCCTAACCTATTGCTTTTAGTGCATGCCTTACTTACTCCTTTTGCTGGGACTGGAAATGTGAGAAAGATAGTAGGGATCTGATTGGGCAGCTGGACTTGTGTGAACTCAGAAATTTGTTAATACCCAGTTGCAGGAGGAGGTGTTAAATGGCCTCATTGTGGACGTATCTGTGAAGTTAGGGCCATTGTTTTCTGGTTGGTTTTTTTTTGGTTGCTTAGCAATATGAATTTTACTTTGGAGTTCTGGTAGTAATTCTTTTTTTGTGAAGATAGTTGTATTATTTCAATGTTGAAAGAATGTGGGTTCAAAATACGATCTCTCTTTAGCAGTTGTACATACAAGTGGTGCTAAGTGCTTTTGCATGTGTTAGGAAGACCTATTTAGGCCACTATCAGAAGAACCTTTCTAACGAAAGCTTTAGGGAGGAAGGCAAAGCTTATCAGAAATGGAACAAGGTAAAGATAATTTTTGAGACATCCAGATAGGGACAAAACTTGCCTGTTTCCTACCACAAACTCTCATCTTTTCAGTGTACCCCAGGGAAGAGATAATGATTGGGCAAGCCTTGGGCTGTGCACTTTGGGGTGGTATGCAAGCAAGTTGCAGCAAAAGATGAGGACTTGCTAGGGTCCAGGAGTAGCATTATATAAGTGAAGAATGTCTGATTGCTAATTATAGGTCAAACAGAGCGCCTGGATGGGACTCCCCTTAGCTGCATGCTTTAATTCCCAAGTTGAAGGTAGTGGGGAAACCCAAACAAAACAGCCTTCCTAATGAGCTGAAGTTTATACCTGATGTTTAAATGCTTCACTTGTCAATAGAGAATCTTTTGCTGGGAGAGCTTCTTTGTTCCTATATAGCTTGAATCAGTGATTTCAAAATAGATTTAAATTCTTTTATAGGTGAAAATGAGCTTAATTGACAGTAAGCTGGTTGTGGCTTTTGTATATTGCTTTATTAGGTAGTTCCAATACTGAACTAAATTTATTGAAGTAAATCTATGAAATAACCTTAATTGGCTGCTCTCAATAATATTTTAAAGGAACTTCACTCTTTGCCTGTTTTTATTTTAATGTAAGGTACGTGGTGCAGCTTATATATGCATATTGTTTCAAGGCTTTGAATGGCTTGCCTGTCTGATCCAATTTAATAGATTCCAGCCTTTTTCCATGACATCATTATTGTAACAGACTTCCTAGAACATATGAACAGCTGCTGTGTATTTTTTTCCTGTGTTTTATATTAAAACTGTAGCAGCTTTTCTGTTCCCTACAAATGACAGCAATAGACTTGTCTGATGTAAAACAACATGGGGGAAAAAAAAAAAAAGCCAAAGGAAGGAGCTGCAATACTGTTAACAGGCCAGTAATGTAGCAACTCCCCATGTATGAATCGTCTCATAATGCAATAAGGAATTACTTATGCTGCTGTCATACTGGTCAAAGGTTGGTCCCATTTCCTTCCCCCTCTTCCCCTGAACTAAACTGTGCATCATTAAAGATGATGAAAACAGTATTGTACTCAGCTTCCTGGCTCAGAGGGCAATTTGCATGAGGAATTTTACAGATTTTTATTTTTTTTTTCCTAATATCTTATCATTCTTATGCAGACTGTGCGTAGAGGTTTGAAAGTTATCTTTAGTTCTTATGGTTCAGGTCAAGGAGACATGCTTTGCTGTTTCTCTGTGCATCCTGGCATTTAGGGGTGCTTTAGAGGCCATTTTACACGGACCCTGGAATATTAAATAAATCTAGGAATTCATCAATGTTTTTGTTACACCTAATTTTCTATCTGGCTCCACCTGTAAATAGCTGAAAGATGTCAAAGAATGATGTGGGCCCCTAGATGTTCATATTACATTTTGCCTGGAGTACCTCTGTTGGAGTTTTAGTATCTATTAGGTGACTTGGACAAACCAACCAGGAAGTCTAGCAAGTTTCATTCAGCAATATCTGCCTTTGATTTAACAAAAATAGCAGGTGTAAACAATATCCATCCTTTACATGGCTCTACATAGAAACATGCAGCACTGTGCAGGATAGCAAGGTGCTTGTAGGTCACATCTGCCATCTAGCAAGCCAGAAGTTTACAAGCCAATTCAGGTCTCACCTGGGAGCTCCAGCTGGAGTAAAGAGACAACACGGATTGTTGATGGAACAACTGCTGCTTAAAGAAATCTGCAGAATCCACTGTAAAGTCCAGCTGGGGTGGCTTTTGCTTAATAATTCTGCAACTAGGACTTAACTTTAGCTGACTTTTTTTTTTTTTCTTTTCTGTGCTCATCTATGATTCTTTTCAGACTTGGTACCTGCCTAGAGGAACCAAAAATCAAACTGGGTTATTGGGGAAATGCCCAACCGATGTATTTCAATACACAGTTCCAGTGATGCATAAAGTGTGCTGCTCCCAGGGTTATATGATCTTGTGACAGATCATGGCTGTGATGCTCAGTTTTATGCAGGGATGTGTGGTCCAGAGGTGTACTGATTGTGAATTGCTGTAGGAAGTTGGTCCCAGCTCCAGTATGTGAGCTTGGGTGCCAGTTCTTGGTGTTTGGTGTCCAGGAGTGGCCAGCAGGCTCCAGCCCTGCACCGACTCATGCAGTAAGCATGGCCAGTCTGACTAGGGTAGGGCATGATGGAGCTCGGTTGACTTAGAGACCAGCCAAGTCTAACAGTGTAATATGGCCATAAGATGATTCATCACCAGTTAATGCTGTTATCTTAGTCCTGTATCTTTTGGGGTGCTTCCTGCCTTCACTTGAAAATAAGACACCTGTGTACTGTCTCCTCATGGGGAAAAGACGCAGCAACTAAGTACCTGTCGTCTTTGTGAGACAGGGAGATGGCTTATGTACCAGGTAGGTGACTGTGAGCTGATTGAAAAATACTAAAAGAAAATCAATACTAACCTTGCAATGAGAAGCTGGATAAGGGCAGGGCTAAATTGGTCCTATATGGGGTGTTCATCAAATGATGCTCATTTTGTGGCTGCATATGAAGAAATAATTTCATGAAAGAAATAACTAATGTCTTCTGGCCATTATCAATTACAAGCCCTTCTTCATCTCTTAGGAACTTTACAAAAGACTACTTGACCTGTTCTCTGTCCATATCCTAAAGGAGAGTTGAAAGCTCATAATATATTAATAGTATTAATGCATAATATTGTTAGCCAAGATGTGGCAGAATACATGAAAATTGCCCTCTATTTTATAACCATGTAAGGCCTAAACCAACATATGAGTGTATAATGTGACTGATGCCTACAGAAAAAAAGCTGAGGTCCTTCCTTTGACTATTTGATGCATCGTGGTACCCAGCAACTAATGTTTGATGTCCATGGCTTCTGTGCCATATAACATTCTGGATAGGAGGACACTTTCAACTCACACAGCTCCTTCTGAAGGTCAACTTGCACCAGTGTAATACAGTTAACAAAAATCCAGTTTCACTCTAATAGACAATTTCTGAAACTCTTTTTTTTTTTTCTTTTATCGTCTTCTTACTTGCATTGAAATGAGTGTAGAAAGTCTCATGTTCAATGGAACAAAATCTGTGTATCATTTTCACTTAATTTTTACAGGTAATTAGAAAGCAAAGTGAAGAAACAGCATGTTATGCAGAAAGTATTTTGAGATTATAGTTTTTACTGTACGACTTAGGCTCTGGGGAAAGTGTGTTTCTCATTACCCTTAAATTCTCCTATACAGGCAAAGTTGTAGAGATTTCCATTTCTGATTTTAGCTTACTGTTTTTCTTTATTAAAGCATGCTAAAATTAATTTCTTCCTTCCCCTTCCCTCAACCCCCATATAATTTTAGAAATTATAGCTCTCTGGCATTACATTTCTAGTCAGTCTGGCATATTTCAGGTGTACAGATAGGCTGTGGATTGTTTTATTAGTTTGTTTCAGTAAGTAAACTTCTTTACAAAACCATTTTTCAATTTCCTACCCCCTCTCACCTAAAAGACAGTTCCAGAGAGTAATTGATATTTGCATAAATGTATATGAATATTTTAAGTCAATATTAGAGATAAATGTTTTTCAGCTCAGCTTATGCAAATTTTGCCTACAAAATAAATTTATTTTGTGGCTATTATTGTTATTTTAAAATGCAAGACATCAAGCATCCTGTAGAGATGAAACACTTTGAAAAATTATTTTCCATCATTTTGATACATATATTCTACAAAATATACAGTATCAAGTAATTTTATGATAATGACAATATCCATTCTGATCTGTATGGCAAAGCTATGGATAAACTCCACTGAAATTATTGTAATTAATCTACAATTACAGCACTGAGTCAAATAAAAATATGGATCCTGCGTTTGTAATTTGAATACAGAAACATCTCGAAAATAAAAGTTCTACCGTTCTTCAGATATGACATGAAAAATACTTCATATTTTGCTTTATAGACCTCTCAAATAAAGCTCAGAATATGTCTTGGTAAAAAAAAATGTTAAAAAAAAAATGTAATTCACTGAATGGTGACTCTCCTGTTGAGACACTTCTTGCAGTGATAAACCTAAACTGGTTATTATAATGAAAACATGAACCTTTGCATGAGAGGGGAGGACAATGAAGAATTTTTAAATATAGTCTGTTTTATAAATAAATAACATTAAATTTTATGTTGAGGGTGAGAATTGATTTTTATCATTTGCAGCTCAGATGCTTTTCAAGTAGATTTCTGCTAAAGTTCATGACAGACTACGGGAAGAAAAGTATTTCCTAATTAGCTGAACATGAGCTTTCAGATATTTACAGCATCTCCTAGCATGGGTGCCAACCTGTGAAGCAGGTTAGACAGCTATTTAATCTGTTCCACCAGAACTACTCACAACATTAAAATATATAAGACAGAAAGAGCTTCCCGAGGCCCACAGTATTTGAAAAGCTTTACTTAATTCCCTGTAGTTTTTTCTCTATTACCTGAATGTATATCCTCATGATAAATGCTCTAGGGTGTAGCTCTCGTGTTAGAGTATCCCTTGCCAAGACCAGTCCTAGTAAGTGTGGCAGTGTTGCCACAACACAGGTGAAAGTTTTTAGACGTGTCTTGAACATAAGTTTATCTCATTAGTCCTATTTTTAAATCCCCTATGGGGATGGTTTTACTAGTCTTCCAGTAGATACTTGAGAATTCGTGCTCTCCTGCCATTTCCTAATATTGTGGTACATGCCACATTCGGAGACTATTCTGATGGTTGACGTGAAAGGTAGTAAGAGGACTTGGGGTTAAAACTTTTGGGATGGGAGTAAGGGCTTAGGGTTTTATTTTGCCTTCATTATCATCAGCTTTATCTTGGCCCATAACGGCGATGAGTATAATTTATAATAAGCTGTTGCCTTTAAAAACAGTGGCTTGTGAAATGAGTTGATGCCTATTAGACTAAATGCAGAAGTCTCTGCTGCAAACCATCAGTACCACCAAAATGTAATAGTATTGCTGTTGTAGCTGTGATGTTCAAAGACTGTTAAGTGGGGCAGGGTTTGCAGGGAGAGGTAAAATATCTTTTATTAGATGAACCAATATAGCTGGAAAAAACCAGACACTTTCAGACAAACAAGCCATTCTTCAGGTCTGTGCAGGAAAGACTTTCTCTGCTCAAAAGCTTGTCTGTTTTTTCCAACTATATCAGTCGGCGTAATAAAAGGTATTACCTCTCCCTGCAAACTTTGCCCAGCTGAAACATTAGCATTCCTGTGGGCAGCTCTAACAGAAAAGCCGGCAGCAGCATGGGCACCGTATTTTGCCAAATTTTGTATGCCATACCTCTGCTTGTGCTTTACCTGTCCTGCTCTACTTCTCACATGTGGGCCAGAGTGTGAGAATATGTTCAGTTACAAAGATGATTCCTTAAGCGTAGACTGACAATGCCCATCAGAGAGTTTGTTCCTTTTCTTAGCTTTAACTCAAATTTTTGATGATAAGGAAATTTTGTCTTCTCTCGGGTCTATTTCTTTCTCCCACTTGAGAAATACGGGTCCATATCTCCCTAATCTTCCCTGTGTGGTCATCCCATGCATTGGAACAGTTACAGAAGGGAATATTGTTCCCTGGGCGTTGCTCTGCTTTTCCGATGAGTCTGATTTGTGATGTGCTTAGGTCTGGAGCAGTGATGCTCGCCTAATAGCTGCTTACAAGTCTCTTGCCTAGATTTAGAAAGGGTTCTCCTTGCAGAAACTAAAAGACAAAACTACTTGGTGTCTTGATGGAAAGTGGGTCTAAAGGAATCTGCAGTAATGTGAAAACAAAAGGAGTAGTGTTTTCAGCTACAGCACTAAGCGTCTTGAAGTCCATTGCAGAAAATATGTACGGTGTTTTATAGTTTTATGACTACAGACTGAAGGAAAACAGCTTATTTAAATGACTTTTGGGGACCAGATTTTGTACCAGTGGACTATCGAATAGTGGACAAAGAAAACGCCTCTTTACTATGGGGTGGGAGCAGGAAACCTATAAAGAGTACCCAGCTTCCTCATACAGTCTGCAAGGACAAATGTTGTTTTCAGCCTCACTGAGGGTCCTAAATATGCTATGGGGCGTTGAGTTTTAATGCAGGCTGTGTGGATGCCCTTGAGCACAGAGATTACCAAGCTCAAGGTACTGCCAACTTCTCCCATGGGGACACTGTGAAAATAGTGTTTGTTGAGCTGTTGCCTTTTCACTCCTCCACTCTCAAGACACTTCATATAAAACCTGTTTACTTGGGTTTGTGTTTTAGCTGACATTCTCTACTTGTGGTTTGCTCGGTGTTTCTTTGGTGTGGTGGGCACTAACCTGTGCAGACCAGTCCCTTCTCTCGGCACTGGCCGGAGCATGTGTGGTAACTGTAGTGCTTGTACCCTTTTTGGAGGGATTTATCTCTTCTTGAGCAATAAATGTTATTAAAGCAGCAAAATTCAGTAGGAAGCTCATCAGTGCTGTTTTTCTAATTGTCTTTGGTGTCTTCACTGCTTTTATAGTGCTATACTAATACCAGCTGTTGCAGCAAGGGAACAAATAGTTCTCTCTCCACGTTGCAGAATGAGGTGCGAGTGAGCTGTCGTGTCGTTTCAAAGCGCTGGACCAGAGAGCTAGTCTGAAGCCAGGACCTGAAAAATGTAGCCTGTGCCTAAGTGCCAGGGCAAAAAAATAGTTGGGCTGCCACTCTCGTTATGTGCGATGTTCATTGGTATTGACTGAGGAACTGGATTTGAACATGAAAAAAACCCAACAGTGTCTCTGTGTTAAACCTACATGTGGACTAAAAACCAGTGAAAGAAAGGTGTGAAGGAAGAAAAAGTAGAAGTGTGTTTTGTCTGACACTGCTTTCATGAAGTGTGTTGCATCCCTTACTCTTTTGTCTCCGGAATTAAAAAATGTTCCTTGTTTGGTCTCGGTCAGTGTGAGCTGGTCCACTCGAGTCAGGGTGAGCTGGTCCACTTCCAGATCTGTAAGTATCTTCAAAGCCTTTAACCTCAATACCTTTTAGCTCTGTCCTTCCAACAGACACATATTTGCTGAATCCTTCTCAATTTCATAAGTTATATGCTCAATATTTCCTTTTCTCCACACCCACACCCCAACCCCTCTCCAAAGTGCAAGGATTTCTATGGCTGTGCTGTCACAGGACTATGATGAGTGCCAGGGTGGGATCCTCCTTGATATCAGCCTGCAGGTAGGATGTGACAGATTGCCCTGGAAAAAGCCTAAACCATAGTACCTTGTAGCAAGGGAGGAAGAAGATACCCTTTTTGCTTTGAATTCTGCAGTGTTTTCATTGCTGCTTGCCTGCTATGTTGTGCACCATCCTTACAGGTGCCATTTCTTGATGCGTGGTTTTCATTAGCAGCCATGATCTGCTGCAGCTTGGTATGCATTTCTGCACCTGAAGAGTTATTCAAAAAGTTGTTTACTTGCTTGGAAACATGAGAAACTAGCTGCACTGTTTACTGCCCATTCATGTTTGGAAGACCATTTTTGCAGTCAAAAGAAAACTTAAAATCTGGAGGCATTTTGATATTTGTGTAGCTGACTGGGTGAATAGATCAGTTTTAAGCCTTAATTAAAGCCCACATGTTGGGACACAAGGATGGAGAAGCAAAACAATGCAAATATAGTGTGAAGTATTGTGTAGGGGCTGAAATAGAGAGATATATATGGTAATGCGCCAAAGTAGAAGGTGCAAGTCTGGTATAAGCAAATAAGTGGCATGCATGGCGAAGAAAAGTCAAGGAGAAAGAGAAAAACATGACCTGAATAGGTGAACCATGGGCACTAACACAGCCTGCTATGTGTAAGGTTTGTGTATGTGGGACAAATCACTGTCATCCAAATCTCTCTTTAAAGACTAATGAGGCTTACAGCTACCATGAAAGCTTAATGTTTAAGGTCTGCTGTAAATTAGACTTCAGTGTAACATGTACAGACTCTAAACGCTGGAACTGGTGCCTCCCTGAATATAATTTGAGGCACATGTGGTAGTAATTCAAAGATACTCTCTTACAGTAATTTCTAATATATGTATCTTGTAGTGTAGTTTTGTTGACTTTTGCCAAATTTAGGCTAGTAATAATAAATAATATTTAATACTTTTGCTGATGTAGCAAGCTTGGAAGCCAGCCTGTTGAATCTGAATAGCTTTGTGATGATAAAATACCATCATCAAAAATCAAGGAAGGAGTGAGATTGATGTGGAACCTATTTGGTATGTAACAACTTTTTATTACACAACAGTTTTCATATAATTACTTTGTTATGATGACAGAAATAAAATTCACTGAATTTGTTCTCTTCAGTAAATGAAAGGTAAATACAGCTTATATTGTTTTAACTTTTCCAAGAAGAATCTTGTGACACAAAATACTTGTTCCTATCCTTATCTTAGTAACCATTCTCTCGACAAATGTTTCTTTTCTAGGTGATAACAGCTAGCTTCATTTCTCCACTGAGAAAAATGCCTTTGCTTTTTCTTCTACACATAAATTAGTAGGTGGGACTTGCCTCTGGTTGCTGTAAATCACATGAACTTTAGCACATATACATTAATCCTGTTTCTTAGTATTTGCACTTTGCAAACACCTCAACAATTATTATTTTTTTATGCCTCCAGGAAACTTTTGGAATGTTTCCTCTTCTCCTTCTTAGAAGATTCTTCATATGCATCCTCACACCAGTTTGTACTCATGCACGCAGGAGCCTTGCTCTACTCGCCACTTTTCCACAGCCCCACAGGGCAACAGTTTTCTTCTGTTGCTCCCTTCTACTGTGAAAGATGTGCCCATTCCTTGTGCGTGCTTTCCTCCTCTTGGTTTGAAATTAAATGCTTTTAAATCTCTCTTCTCCCAAGTTATTGCTGGCTAAGTGCATCAGTCTTTCTCTTTTTCCTATAATTCCTAATTCTTCTGCTGCCTCTGAAGAATCCTAGAGCCTCATCTTCTGAGAAGTTTCTTTCTCTTCCATAATGGATGACTAAATCTTTTCCTTCTTTTTCTGGTGATAATCTGGGAGCTACCTCCTCTTGTTCTTTTCCCATCTCTCTGTTATTTTAGAGGAGACAGAAGTGCTTTTCTCTAATGTCAGTTCAGTTTGGCACACATCATCTAATCAGTGACATTTTCTGGACTTTTGCAACCTTCTGACTCTGCTTGCATTAAGTACCTGACATTTTTCCATTGGACTCCATATCTTTCCTTCATTGGAAGAGGACATAATAACCCCAAACACTTTTCTATCACAAGCTATTATGACTAAAATAGTTTTCTCTGTCTCAGCTCCTAGTTGCAGAAAAATGTAAATGTATGGGTTTGGGTTTTTTTTGAAAGAAAGTTGTCTTATTTTAAAAATGCATTGATTGTTAAGTACTGCATTCGTGCCTTACTCAAAAAAAATATTTTTTTTTTCCAGAAAAATAGTTGAATATACTTTCCAGCATGTTTTCATTCAGGATTTTACTTATTTGTAGCTTGTCTTTGAGCTGCCTTATGTTTAGCTCAATGAAGAATGAAGAAAATTAGTTTACATTTGGCAAATACACTAACAATTTATCATGGGCATCCAGAAGCTAAAAGGTCAGGCAGATGTTTGATTCTTCATTGTATTTTCTCATGTTTTGCAGTAGAAAACATACCAGCTAAGTGTTAGGCTTCTTTAATTAAGTTAATGCTTTTAAAACACTCATCACTGCTAAACTAATTATTTCCTTCATTGTTACAATAAAGAGTACAAAGATAAAATATTTCACATACTTGAAAGATTTTATTTTTATTCCTATATTTCTTATCTGTGAGAAAATGCCACTTTTCTTCCTCCCAGGTGAAACTTCTTGTGCTGAGACTCTCTTGTCCACTTGGTCCTAAATTCAGAGCTGCACATCTGTCTGAGCACATGTGTTTGCTGCCATCCATTTTTATTAGAAGTTCTATGAAGCTTATATGTAGCACAACAGATGATGAAATGAATTATTTTATGGACACCTAGTTTTGAGTGCCCAGTTCCTTTTGACTCCTACAGCTTGAACATTTCCCAATCCTATGTGTGAGATACTAATGCAAAATGCCCCTGAGACTGGTTTCCCACCAGGATTTTGTGACAGGATTGTCCATCTGTAAGTCTGTGTATTAATGACATTCAACCCCTCTTGAGCAATTTCAGCCTAACTCGTGTGATGGCTGGAAGTAAAAAGACCCAATGCTTCTGCAAGAAAACTAGAAATTGTGTGGAAAAGAGAGAGAGACAGAGACAGCCCCTCTGAATTTTACATATACATATATATAAACTATATCAAAATTCTGAATTAAAACTTCCCTTTGCATTTACTTTTTTCTTTTTTCCTTTCTTTTTTTTCTTTTTTTCCTTTCTTTTTTTTCTTTTTTAAAGCTGCAAGAAATCCATATAACCATACTTTCCTAGGCTTCCAGCTTCCTGGATAGCTGAGCAAAATTTACTTGCTTGTGTTAACAAGCAAATACTTACAGTTAATCAGCTTTTAATCAATTACAGAACTACAGGGAGAAAGAGGTGGCTGATGGTTGCATTTTATAACCCCATGTGCCATAATTGGCTTTCTTGCCACGTGTTGGGCGCCCTTGCTGTGTGTAGTCATAAAATCAGTTTGCAACTACATGGAATGAGGTTCAGAACAGCTCTTCCTCTTTTTTGTGTGTTTTCTTTTCAGGTAGTAGCCAGTGGATAAAGGTTTTGGAAGCAATATAGGCATAAAGAAGGAAAGTTTTCAACAGAAAATTTTTTTTAAAGGAAATAGCCAATGACTTCTCAAGCTTTGAAGTCTCATTTTTAATAAATTAGCAGTTTGATACATAGATTCGTGTTCATTACCTTTTAGCACTTTCCAAGAACATGTTGAGAAGAATGATGAGGAATGAGTCCAAGACTGAGTAATTGTGGAAACATCCATACCTGACTGAATAAATTATGATCTGTGGTCAACCAAAAAGTTGTGGTACACAGTGAGAATTTTCCCCTTCATTTCTTAAGATATTTCTTTTTTCTACCTTTTCGTCTAATTCACTGTGTAGATCAGCTATATTTTGAATGTCTTTACATAGCTTATTTTGGAAGATTCATTAGTCGTCAATCCATCTGCACTTTTCTGTAACTTTTTTTTTTTTTTAACAAAACCACCAAGCTTTAGCCAAGCAACTAAAAAAAAAAACCAAGAATTACAAGCTTCTTTGGATTGCCAAGCTAAATGATTATGGGAATGTTTGACTGAGAGGAATTTTAACCCATATGAGATAACTCTCAAATTCATAACATTCATATAGTCAGTGCTGAAGACTAAGCAATATTCATATTACAGTAACTCAGAGAATGGAAGAGATTAAGGAGACAACATAAATACGAGCCGGCAGTGTGCCCTCATAGCAAGAAGTGCCACCAACCTCCAGGACTGCACTGGGCAGTGTGCTGCCAGTAGATTAAGGGATATGATCCTTCCCCTCTGCTCAGTGCTAGTACTGGGGCCAGTACTGGTCTCCCAAGTACAAGAGAGACACGGTTGTACTGGAGCTGGTCTGGTGAAGACATCATGAGGGTGGTGATTAGGGGACTGGAGAATGTCTCCTATGAGGAAGGCCAAGAGGGCTGACTGTTCAGCCTGGAAAAGAGAAGACTCAGGGGAATCTTACCCATATGTACAAATACCTGAAAGGAGAGTGCAAGGAGGATGGAGCCAGGCTCTTTTCAGTGGTGCCCAGTGATGGTGTGAAAGGCAGTGGGCCCAAACTGAAATACAAGAAATTCTGTTTAAACGCAAAGAGCAAGAGAGGCAGGTTTTTTACTGCGAGCGTATTCAAACCCTGGCACATGTTGCTCAGTAGAGGTGTGGAGTTCTCCATCCCTGGGAGACATTCAAGACCCTACCAGCCAAGACACTCAGAACTTGCTCCAGGTGACCCTGCTCTGATCAGGGAGGTTGCATTCCAACCTCAACCATTGCGTGATTATATGAAGTAATAAATTCAATTTAGAGTTAGGTGTTTTATCTAACAGATAGATAATCTGATTTCTCACCAGAAGTGACCAAACAATTTATTGGGCTAATCTGAATATATTACGTGTAGTTATCCTTTTCCTTAATCAGGAAATGCATGACCATTTTCAGACTTAAACCACAATGATGCAAAGTGTGGAAACTTAGTTTAAGAAGTAAGAGCAGCCTTTCATTAATTAGTGTGCTGTTTGTGCATTCCTAGTTAAAGATAATGTGATTACTTGAATGAGTTACTGAGATGGCACTAAAATTATTTTTGTTGTTGCCAATGCAGCCGTTGGCATGTTCCATCAGTTACTTTCTCATGCTGTGTAAGTTTTAGAATCACTTTGGATTCATATAAATGGTAGTCATCTTTTGGTTCGAAGTCATTCTTCTGGGTGAGAGAGTCTGAGAATCAGGAGCAAGGAGCTGTATTGTAAAAAGCCGATTTGATGCGTGTTTCAAAATGGTGGTGGTGGTACTTCTCTAATTTTCACATGGTCTCTGGAAGTGGGTCGAAGTGAGTCAAGGAGTCCCAGGTGCACCTCTCAGAACCCATTCATATTTCATCTCAAGCACAGAATCAGCGTGACCTGTGTTCCTTCTGTGTTTGCTATCTTGGCTTTTCAGAGGAAGGAAGCTTGACAGCATGGAAGGATCAAAACTCGCCATGTAGTCTTCGTGCTGTTGACATGATTTATCACGAGGTAATAGAAGAAGTTGCTGTTAGCCCAGTGTAAACTTTGTGCAGTGCTATAGCTGTCATCAGTAGCAGTGTGGGATTCCTGCTGGTATAAGCAAGGATAACATCTGCCCCAGTAGCACTAAATCTTAAATGAGGAGACTCTGTTACATGAGAATATCTTGTGATGGTGTTTAGATTATTGCATTCATTGCGTGAAGAAAAGATGTGTGTGTAAAGTATAGCTGGAAAAAATGAGGACATCAAATCATGATGATTAAATCATCAAAGCTTTCACACATGCTTGAGAGATGCTAGACTATAATAATAAACTCTACTAGTAAACTAATTCTTATAGGATTGCAAGAAATAAATCAATTCATGTATCTGAGAAACACTTAGGGAATTAGCCTTTCCCATCCATTGGAATCTTACTTATTTCTTTATTTTATATTTATCTTCCAAGAAACTCATCTTCTGACTGTCATACATATGCCTGCAATATGCATTTTAGAAAGAATTTGATTCTAATCCAAATATTTAATCTGATTCAAACAAGCCCAATTCATTGCATATCCTTACCTCTATTTTCATTCTGTCATGAGAAGCGTAGCTGTCCAGCAGCTTGCATCCAGCTGTGAGGGCAGGCACACAGCTGTTCAGGGAACTCCCAACATCGCCAAAATGAAACACCTACAAGAGATGCTTTTCTGGATAAGTAGCATCATTTACTCTCAAAAGACTACATGAATCCTTTACCATTGAAAGTGAACCATCAGCATGTTTGAGTCGGTCAGATGTCTAATTGTGAAGTTCAAAAATAATTACACATATAAAATAGTGTATGCTGAAATGTGTGCGGCTTTTTGACGTTTTTTGCTGTTCATTATATTTGGGGTTTTTTTAACAAAGTTAGTAAATGATGGCATAATGGACTGGAGAACCTAGGTTATCTCATTGTAATGTTCAGTTAATTTGTACTTATTTGTGCTACAGTGACACTACCACACAAAGCCATAAAGAAACAGATACTCCAAAATGTGTGCTATTACAGATGTTTTCTCTTCATTAGTTCCTACAGGTATTGTTTTACTGTGCTTGAGTACAAGCTCTGTCTACGATTTTTTCAGAAACTTCTTAGAAACTTTTGGATATCCTATTATATCAGGATTTTTTAATACACCGATTACTTATGGGATATAGTTGCTTTTATCATGGAAATGGATCATTAGCTCTGATACATGCATTGCTTTTTCTTGTCGGCAATCTTGCAAATTAACTCTTGTTAACTGTTAACTGCTGTGCATGGTTGGTACTTTTTCTTTTTTTTTCCCCATGCTACAATCATATTTTGAATATTTCTTTTACTGCCTCTTTCTTCCTGGTTAATCTCTTCCCCCTGTACAATGTGCTTCCAGTTTACTTCTTAACTGTGTGGAATCCTTTTAAACAATCTAAATTGTGTTTGTCTTTCTTCTTGTAGTCACTAAGTAACTATTATCTAGCAAGTGTGGTCTTAAAAGCAGTGCATTAATTAACAGTGATTTAGCAAGTAGCTGAAAATGTTTAAATAGACTGACTTAGAGCAAAAGAACTTTTAAATGGGAATATTTTCTTCTTCTAAATGAAATTAGGCTCCTTGTAGAAAGAAAATGAGAAAATGTTAATCTGTGTGGCTTTTACTCTGACAGCTTGCTGGTGTTTTGGAATGAAGTGAGCTCTTTACCTGATTTGTTGTCTTTTGCTTCAGGGCAGCATTTATTCCCTGGCAGAGCCAAGGCTACTATTTTTGTCAAAGAGGAAAATAATTACGCTGTGTTGTTATAAAGCTACACTAATGTAGTTACAGTTTACCTCAATGCTTGATTTCTTGAAAACTTCTAGATCGTGTTTGGGGTGTATGAGTAGCCTGCCCTGCAGTAGACTTTTATTCAAGCAGCAGAAATTTTAATTGATGCAGCATTTGTTGATTGTGCTGCAATGAACAGAAAACTGAAACCACATTCCCCAAATTACCTGCTGTGTGATGTCTTTATATTTTTAATGGTCTTCTCTTCAGAAGTCCTGTTACAGTATTGCTTCAGTTGAAAAGAACAAATAGGCTATTTTTCAACTGTGCAGTCAACAGCATTTCAGCTAATAATGAATAAGCACTTACAATAATCTATCAACAGTAAAGGGTTGTTTTTTTTTTTGAGTCATGTATGATCTTCCTGTCTGCTCCCTGGAGTTCGAAGTATTTATTAATTGGAAACAAAGACCCTTAGAGTCAAAGGTAAGCAACAGCATGCTGAAAGAGCAAGAGCATGCCCATAAACGGGAATACAGTGGAGAGCAGTTAATAATGGACCTCTAGCAGGGCCCACTGTATGTTCAGTCTTCTCTTCCCACCCCATCCCCTCTAAGCTATTTCAGCTAAGAGGCAGTTCCCTCTGACCACACTCATAAAGACTGAGTTCATGCATCATCATATATTTTTACATGCATTCATTAGTCTAAAAGGAATGCATTTGTTTATTTAGCCAAATGCATAGCATTTGGTTCTGCAGATCCCTCTTTCGAGTGTATTATTGATTACTTTGAGCAGCTTCAATATTATGTGAGGTTGGACTCTGAAAAGGTGTTTGGATGAAAGATGTTCTTAAATATGTAAAGCCTTTGTGACAGCATGGCCTACCCATAAAACAATAATCTTTGAGTGAGTGTCCTTTTTCCGTGATGTAATTCTTCAGATGTGACAAACCTGTATCACAGATAGCCATATTTAAGAAAATATCATAAATTAGGAATTAAATTGGTCTGTTTTCCATTGATTTTATGAGCAAAAGCTAACAATTCTGACAGTGCAGGATTCACAGAGCTCTAGCAAACTTGAAAAATCCACATTTTGTTTTACTTTGAGCTTTCTACGTATAAAGTCTTTAAAGTTGAATAGAAATCACTCTGATGAGTGAAGGTTATTAGAATGACTCATAATATGAGGATGAATGAAATATGATAAAGTCTCATTGCGATCTTTGGCATTTGATTCAGCGTTTCAAAGTGACCTCAAGGAGGAGAAAGAAAAATGGTTGATTTATGGTTTTTTTTTTTAACATGTTCCTTCTGGCATTTTAAATACTCTGAGGTGTGTTTGATTAAAACAATTTTGCAATCAGCACTGACAACACTGTGAGATTATCTTCTTTTCAGAGTTTACTTTCTGTGGTTCAGTTGTACACACGCTGCAAACAATACACTTAAGTAAAACTCAGATCAGTGCTGCTGTTAAAAACGTACATCATGCTTGTCAGACCTGGGAGGGGAGGAGATGGTTTTTAGCTGAAGAGATCGAGGTTTCTAATGAAAAACAGACTCATCATTAAGGTTGCAAGAGAAAAGAAACAAGAAACCCAGAATCACAGGAACCTGAAATTCAGATTTCACAGAGCTTGACTTAGATTTTCATCTACCAGGCATAGAACGATGGGTGCAACTGTGTGCAGCTTACTGTCTGTGGGCTCTTTTTGTCATATTATTTTGTTAGAATCATAAAGCTTTTATACTTGAAGGGATGTGGAGAATCCTGTGGTCTTCTCCATAAACGAAGGGACCGTTTTGTGGTTCAGTTGTACTCTCCAATTTGCACACCTCTTTCTTCAGTGATGGCTAATGTACTGGTGTTGTGTTTCATCAATGTCTGAGGTGCTTGTTAAGCACACTTTAAACTTTGGCAGTAACTGGTGATATTTTAGTTACGACTAAACTCATATTTTCAAACATAGGAGGAAAATTTAAGGAAGCATTTTTTTAAGGAAGATTATCCTTTCACTACAGTTTGTAATGCAGGTGGAATTTAAACAGTTTCACATGTGCTACACTGAATTGCTAGAAAGGTGTTTGTCTATATAGAACTTTATCTCTATTCTAACCTAATTTCTTACATTGATTTGTACTAGGTATATAGGTGATTTCACGGATATGTATATGTATGTATCTAAACAACTAGAAATTTTGGAATCCTCAGAATAGCAATAGACATCTGGTTTCTGTTGCTGGATTAGGGGAGGAGTGCTAAACCAAGGACCTGCTCCAGAGTGCCCTTCCATGGCAGCATCTCCTTTTCTTCTGCTAGCATACGTTCCTAAAGGAAAAAGTACATGGAGGAACGTGTAGTGTAAATTTCAAATGCTGAAAAGATCTCTGCTAATTACATTGTTTTTCACATTTGCTTTCCCACCAGAGGCCCATGACAACTCTGTTCTTCTGCCTTTTCTCCCTCAGCCTTTCAAAGTTTTCCTTTCATATGGATTCTTTCCTTATGAAAGTGTTCTTTCGCACGGATAGGCTTTTAAACTCATGTGAAACATTAGGAAATGGCGACAACTGATAAATTCAATCAAAATTGTTTACAGGATCAGTTTACCTTCACTGCTCAATCATGTGGCACCCAAAACACATTTTATTGGAAAAAATTATTAGTAAAGAATAGACTGCGTAACATTAACACGGCAGCTGCATTTGATAAAAAAATGGATGCGAGTCATTTACTCCTCTATTCTGGCATTATGGACTAGATTTGTTCAGTGGGAAAGAAATGCCACTTGATCTGTTTTCACTTCAAGAACTTGCCAGCATCTGTATTACTGTGTGAAACTACCTCTTTGTGATAATACATCTAGTTTTACTGGACAAATCAGAGATTAAGAGATACAGAGGTGTATCAAAGTGGCAAGGTATTGATAACAGATTTTTGACTATACAATAAATGTCATATTGTTGCTTAGACTATGTGGTTAAAGTTGTTTACTAACCTTTTATAGGAAATAATTTGACAAGACAGCATTCCAAACAAGGTATCTAGAGGTGTGTCTCTTGCTGTAGTTGTCTTTTGCTATAGATGTGTCTTCTGTTGGTTATGGCATTTCTGAATAGGGAAGCAGAGTGATGTAGCTGGCAGATTACTTTCGATTTACTCTCTGATTAAACAGCTAAATTAGTTTAGATTAAAAAAAATAGTACTATATATTTCTACTAACTTTGTTTTTAAAGATTGGTGTCTCAAATGAGTATCAGCTGAGTAAATGAGAAAGAATTATTATACTAAACTATCACTAAGGCATTCACCTGCTGTTCATCAGTTTTAAGAGATGAGGAAGCAATTTTTGTGAAGTGTAAAGAGCTACCCTGCTGTAATGAGGTGTGTTAAAAACTACTCCTTATGCTTCACCTCAGGCCATAAAAGCTCAGGTATGCACCAGCTTCTTTTCCCACAGTTCACTAAAAATGTTTTCAACTAGACCCACAGACATCCCATTATGTTTACTGAGAATCTTTCTCCCCTGACTTCCTTTTTCCAACATTTTGGAAGTTGTCATTAGTGACGCAAGTGTTGTCTTAACCCTGGTTTCTTTATCTGTTCACTAGTGAAGTATAACACCCAATGTTAGAATTCGCATGCTGAATGAAAGTTAAACATAAGGTACGACATGAACCAAAGCTTTCCTCTGCCTGTGTGGCTCACTGGGAAATATCTGCTATGGCAGTGAGGTAGCTGGTGCAGGAACCAGTCATTCGCGATGGACATCTATGTTTGGGGTGTAAGACCCCAAAGACAATACAGTGGCTACTGCACATAGCCAGTGAGGTCCAACTCTAGAATTTTTCATTATTACTTTTTTTTTTTAATTGATTTTATTATTATTATTATGAGGCCAATAAGTTAGTGCAGGTTAAAAGTGACAACAGTAAGTTACCCATAACTTTTTAGTAGCGGCGCTGCTCTTCCTGTGTTTTCATGTTGTGCATTCTTCTTGGGCAGAGAGTGCTACAAGAACTTTAACTATTCAGAGATTCTATTTATATAGTGTTGTCTATCAGCAGTTTGACTCCCATTCTTTTTTCTTCAATACCTTCAAGTTATTATTTCAGATACATACAACCGGGAGTGTAAAAACAGTTCGAAGTCCTACTTTTCCTTCTCTGTGGCACCCTTAAGGTAACACGGCCATGCAATGCCAGAACAATGATGCATGATTGAATTCTGACAAGTAACAGACAAAACTTGTCAAATGGAGTTGATTTGCTTGGGTGCTGCTGGGATGCATGCACTCTTAAAAGTGGTTGAAGTTAAGTGCTGAATTAGATGTGTAGACTTTGGAAGCTGGTGTTAGAATCCAGTTTTTGAACAACTGACTCACTTGTTTTTGACAAGCCTCCCCCTTGGCAATATTCATTGCATGTGTCCTGAGATCAGACTGACTAGGTAGGGGTGCTGCAGACATGGGTATAGTTTCATGACCTTAGCTATGACATCTAAGTGTCCATTCACATGGAAGTCTGAAGTCTCATGTTGTAATCCAGAGTTTGAACATAGTAGTCACTTGGCTAGTCTAGGCTCTCTAGATGGAGGTTTTGTTGTTTGTGTTTTTTTGGCTTTTTTTAATTGCAACATTGTCAAGGTTTTGATGGAAGTGTTTGATTCATTATAACTTAACTTAAGGTAATATTTAATCTGAAACCTGTAAAAAAAATAAAGATATTTAACGTAAATCAAGAAATAATCTCAAAGTCAGTGACAGAGACCCCATGAAATTTCTCTGAATCTGATAGAAGTTGTTGGTGAGTATTAATCTTTTCAGTGTAGCCTTAATAAGTGTGTGACAGAATAAATTTGTTTCTTTTTGAAATTGTCTTTTTGGATGCAAACAGCATTATTCTCATGATGTATCTTTTGCTAATCATCTTCAAAATGATCACAACATGAAGTGGTTGATTGAGTTATTCTTAACAGCTTCTCTTTCCAACTACTGTTTAATGGTGCCTTCCCAAGGTATGCTTCACTACCCAATTGGTTCATTACTGTCACGTCCATTTCCTCTTTGATTAAACAGATGTGATCTGTCTGGCATCAAAGAGAAAGGAGAGAAGGGGGAAAAGAGATATAGTTTATTTCAGTGTGAGAATGCCAAGTTCAAATTAAATTTAATTTTCCTAAGAGGGAATGTTACCGTGAAGCAGAAATGAATTTTCAGTTTCTGTACAGTCCTACATTATTGTGTGACAAAAGGCCTGTTATAATTTCCACAAATTGTAGTGGTCCTTGAAATGAAAAAACAGCATCATCAGAAGCCAGGTGATTCCTTCTAGCTTACTAAGTCTAAGCCCTTGCCTTTTAAAATTTGTAACATAATTCACTTTATTTCTAAGTGTAGATGTCTTCCATGAATTAATTATTCTGTGCTAGATTCTTCAAGATTTTGATAAGAATGCATCATACAAAAGAAAGATGGCTACAATGTGTGCATGAACATACATTATATATGTTTTCTTGGTGTTGCTAAGTCAGTACATGAGAGTTAAATGGCTTTTCTTTGGCCTTTAATGCCTACAGATTGTAATTTTCTAGGAATGCAGAGGAAGACTTTGGTGTTATCTAAAATGAGCCTGGCATGCTGCAGTGGTTGAAATGTAATGTTTATGGAAAACTTTACAGAAAGGGATACTGATAAGGTAGACAACAGTAATTAGGAAGAGCTTGGTGGAAGTGCTTGATTGATTTTTGAGAAATTCTGTGTTCCTTGAGTACGTTTCTAGTTACAGTTCTGAATGAAATCCTGTCACAGGGGAAGGTAGACAGAGAAGGTAATAGTTGTAAACCCTTGGGGGGAACCTCATCCCCTTAGGAAATCCAAAGGCAGTTGATCCAGCTTCTTAAGTCAAGGTGAAACAAGTTTGGAATCAGAAAACATTGTCAGGATAAGCTGATCTTGAGCTGAACTCAGGAACTTGAGAAGCCAAAGACATGAGTATATGAAAGAAGAGAAGGCAAAGAAAAGGGCAGAGAGACAAACACCTTTAGAAGTTATTCTAGAAGATAGATATGAGGATGGATCAGCCTGTAAGAAATTAGGAGCATGAACTAGAGATGGGATAATAGTGGGCAGAAATCAAGGTACAGATGTAAGGGCAGAAGTATGTAGCTTCAGCCAAATGGCACAGCTGTCCTCAGCAGGTAGTCCAGTTGTGCTCAGCTGGGCTGAAACCAACCACCAGTTAGCTATATGGGCTAGTCTAAAGGCTTAACAGGCTCTTTGTCACTGAAGACACAGAGAGCCAGATCTCCCTCCATAGAAACTGACAGTGGCCTTACCATGAGAACCTGGGTCCTTTATTTGGTTGATCTCAACAGCACTGAGTCAAAGCATGTATTCATAGAGTAAGGATTACAGAATTAGGTTCCCAGTTGTCAAGCACCCTGATAGTGTCTTTCACGAGATATCTTATTTTTCTATAAATGTGTAAGTGGCTAGAAACATCCTAATAGGAAGAAGCATTATTTGAAATTAACTTTCAGACTCATACTTAGTTCCGCAGTTGAGGATAATTAACATAGATCTGTAGATGGCATACACTGTGTAGCACTGAATGACTCTTTGCCTGTCACAAAACTCGTGCAACAATTGAATGCTTCCAGCACTGTCTTTAAATTCTCTGGATTTCATAAACACAAACGGAAGTCATGTTCATTAGTATTGGCTGAGCTGATAGACTTTTCCACTGTGTGGTATATATAAGAATAGGCTATGCTGAAGACTGAGGACTCAAACTTAGAATGACCATGATTTCACATTCATTGCATTAAAAAAAAAAAATGTGCCAGTCGATGACAGACGTTACTGCCCTTGTGTGGTTAATATAGGTTTGTCTACGTTTTTTGCTACATTATGAAAACCCTTGGGATGCTTATTTTCTTATTTTTCTTGGCTACTGGAAAGGTAACACTGAAGAATGCCATAGAATTTGGTCTTACTACTTCAGTCATCTGCTCAGAGAGCTCCCTCAGAATTTCTAAAGCATTTATTAATCACAGAAAACGGCAGAAAAAAATTCTGGCAGATTTCTGGCTCACCTTTCCAGTTAAAGGGAAGCATAAGGCATCTTTTACACTGTGTGACACACAATAGCTAATTCCAATATATACATCTTCAGTTAACTTCTTTAAACTAGAAAATGCAACTACTGCCTATAGAGATAAAAATCCTGTCATGGTTTTATAGGATGTCTTAAGTTTCCAATTTTGAGGAAAATTGGGAGTTTTGGAGAAAAAAAGTAGTTTCAGAGTTGGGATGTAGAAATCTATCTTGTACTGATTAATTTTCATAAAATACAGAGATACTGGATTATAGCTATATGTTTCTGTAATGCAGCAGAAGGCTTCAGATGAGTATTGACCACTGAAAAAAATGGAAGAAAATTCTGATTGTGGTCTACTGTATTACTCTTGTAGTTTACTCTCCCTTACTGGAGAGACTGAATTCTGAAACAACTTAAAACTTCTAAAGCTACACTGAAGTTAAATGAAGCGACATCTCTTTTTAGTTCTGTTATATTTGATGACTATAGAAGTCAGTTGGGGCTTTTTTTACTTTGTTTCTTCCTTTGTAAAGAGTGCTGTCCTTAGCATTGATATTTTTTGTGACTTCCGTGATGCAGTAGCAACAAGGTAAGACACAGGGCAGTGTGAAACTAGATGCTCATATTTTAGCATATTTAACCAATGTTTCCTCTTATTTTTTAAGACTGTAGATTTAAGTGAAAACAAATAGGCGGCGCAGTCGTGCTTTTGAGTTCATTAGGAGTTGCTGTGAACTTACTAAATTTCTCATCTGATACTGGTAAGCCAAATTAAGTTCTCTGAAAGTGCTAAAGTTCAGGATCTCTTAAGTGTGGAATAAAAAAAACACCCCAAATTCCTTACTACACAGCTTTCCTTGTAGTGACCACCTTCATACAATGCCCCCATGCCAAGCAGCAAGAACAGGGATTCCCAAAGTAGAAATAGAAGCCGTAGCTGGTAGTACATGACTCTACGCACAAACACGTGACCCCATTACACAAGCAAAAACAAGTAAATACGTAATTAGTTTGTATAATGTCTGAAAAGTATCTTATAAGCTGTTTGTGACTAATACAGGAGGTATCCTGTGTGATAATGGTCAGTAGAGAGGTAGAAAAACAAATCTGCTGTTGGTAGAACTTGGGACAGGTTTAAGTTTGCAAGCCTTGCAGGCATAGAGCTTTTTGAACCTAAGGATCAAGTCATAATCTACATTTGGCTTTTATCATGGAGGTTTTTTCCCTGATCGGCAAGACTCGTCAAGGAATAAGTCTTCATTTAAGTGAGGATAAAATTCATTCATTCATTCATTATATGGAATAAAACCATAACGTACCGTAAGAACACAGATGGAGATTCTCATATGGTAATGAAATTTTGTATAAGGTATTTGAATGTTAGTAGAGGCACAATATGCTAAGGTAGTTTTCAAAAGATTTAAAAATAATCTTGCAGGCCTTTAAAGATATTTTGTGGTTTCAGAACTTTTGGCATGATTTACTGTATCATAACTGATGTAATAAAAGAAAACAGAATGAAATGCTTTTAAAAATACACAGAATATTTGGAATATTTTTCATTATTTAAACTGGTTTATAGTTGCAAAAATCCAGGCTTCTGGGCACAATTTGGATTTTAGTGTCTGCTACAATCTTTTAGTTTTATAGCATTACTGGAAATAATTTTTTCTTATAATACTTTTCTTACTAGTGGATGCATTCCTTTCTTTCTTCCCAAATAACTTCTGTCTTTCACACTACGATTTTTCTTTTTTCAAGTTACTTTATACAGCAGGCTTTTCCTTTTTTTTTTTTTTTTGGGTCATACTAGGTTATTATGAAACTTTGGTATTATTCATCTTGCTAAGAGGGGATTTTAGAACTCTACTGGTCCATACTATTTGTATACAGTTGTATCCCGTAGAGATTATTTTATCTAACTACAGTAGCCTTTTAAAATTTATGATACTGTTGACATATTTTAAGTAAGCCTAAGAAATGAATAGGGACAGTCATAACATGAAGATGATCTCTGAGACTTCCAAAACCTGCCTGGATATGTTCCTGTGTGGCCTGTCCTAGGTGATCCTGCTCTGGCAAGAGGGATTGGGCTCAATGATCTCCAGAGGTCCCTCCCAAATCCTACCATTCTATGATGCTATAATTGGCGTACTGGAGCATTTCTCTTATGAGGAAAGTTTGAGAAAACTGAGACTATTTAGCCTGGGGAAGAGAAGATTGAGAGATCAAAGGTCTATAAATATCTAAAGGGTGGGTGCAAGGAGGATGGAGCCGGACTCATTTTCTTGGTGTCCAGTGACAGGACAAAGGGCAACAGGCACAAGATGCAACAGCTTGTTCAGAGATTTATTTATGGCAGTTTAAAAGTTTGGTGGAATGATACTATGAAACTGTCACGTACACGTTTTGATTAAAGATAGGACATTTATCTGCATTTGCAGTGCCTGTCCTACACTGCCCACTGAAGGCATACATCAAATACAGAGTTGTCTGTGCTGGTCTTGCCATCGTCTTTTCAAGTTCCCTCAGTTTTCTGCTGTAGAGCACCTGCATCTTTAACAGCTCAGTTTCTCAGGAGGTTCACAGAGATGGTGATTCTGCTTTTTGAAAGGATTTTTAAGCTTTGAAACTCCTATCTTGCAGGGCAGGATTGTGGATTCCTGCCCCCAGTGATGTCTCATGCTTACTGTCATGCTGTACATAATTACTAAATATGAATTTTGGCACCATATATCCGAGTACTTATAGAAATTTTGAGAGGCAACGTTAATGTGAATTTTTATCACACTGTGAAAACCCATATAGTCTCAATGCTCTTGCACGAATACTATGACAAACACACACTTTCTTCAATTTGGATTCCTTGTTTTATAGAAAATGTTTTTGCAGATTTTTTTTACACCCACATTATCTGGGAATTAAATTCTATAATCACAGCTTAGATGCTATGTAGATGTGCTCTCTACAGGGGTCTGAAACAAAAGTGCTTCTTCCTCATTCGCCCTTCCCATTTTTCGTGTCCCTTGCAAATAGCTGTTATTTATTGATTTATTTATTTATTTATTTACATTTGCAGGCAAGCCTCAGAATTACCTTTCTATGCCTGTTCTGTGCCTGCATAAAAAGGCCCACGGCATCTGTAAAGCTGGCAGCAGCACAGTATTTCCAGGCAGGCAAGGTGGGGAGCCGGTCCATGGCTTTGTCTGAGCAGCTGGGAACTTCATCTGAGCCATGCCGCGGTATACAGTAACACCGACCTGTGCCATCGCAAGGAAAGCACTGAGCAAGTGTTGAGGCCAATATTTATAGACCACTACACAGCAGCTCTGGAAAGAGAGACGGAGAGGGAGTGCGAGAGAAATCTTGGCTGAACTGAAGGCAATTTTATTTCAGGTTTCTGTTATTTAAGTAACATTAAATAAATCCCTCTTGTCAAGTTTAATCTTCTCTTGGTGAATCATAGCAGTCCTGCTTCGTGTTATGACCAGGTGGAAGGAACAGATTTTAAACGAGACGTTTGAAGGTAAGTAATTGATTTAGTGTAACTTTTACCTTCAGTGTCCCAACCAGCTTGCTGCCCTTCGAGGACACTGCATCAAATACTTGGTGCCTGTTGCGACTGAGGCGTAGCGCTGCCTGCTGTGTAAGGATGTTCTGCGCGCAGGGATTTTGTATACGGTTACAGAGGAATATCAGGTGGTTTCTTCATTTAGCAACATGCTTGAAAAGGTCAGTTAGCATCAGAGAAGAAATACACGCAGTCTACTTCCACTACTGAAATTAGTGCAAGTTGTTTAAAATCCTGTCTCAGTAATGTTCTAGGTTGTGACTTAAAGCATCCGTTTCTGGATGTCTGAGTGGTTGTACTTGCATGGCAAGCCTGCTGTCCTATATGCACTGCTTTTAGTAGCAGAAAACAAGAAAAAAGTTTGGCACAACTTACGTCCGTTGTTTCATGAGAAATCAGGGTCAATACTCTGGTTTTCTGTGAGGAGCAGGACTGTAGTTAATTGATGTTCTTGCATACTGCACTTTAAAAAACAAATAAAATTAAAAAAAAAAACAAAAGTGGGGAGTTGAGTGGGTTATTAGGAGAGAAAAATTCCCCCACCTTCATGAGTTGTTCAAGGAGACATAGAACACACACCCCTGCAGAATATTCTGTGATAACAGATGGGAAATGAATGTTTACAGCAAACTCTTATGACCAAGGTGAAAGATTCTCCCTCAGCTATGTTCACACTGGCAGCTCTCTACAGCTTTTGAAAAATGAACCTTTTTCCATTACTCACGGTATCTTTCTCAGCAGTCTCCTCAATGCATATGGGCTGGTGAGTTCATTAGTCTTCTTTGTTTGCGCGTTCTAGGGTGTAATTTTAAAAGCCAGGTTACCTAAAAAGGGGATAATTCTTCTAAAACTCTCTCCTGGCAGCAACATATGAAATCTGTACAATTCAACATTGATGTTTACTATGGTTAGCTCAGAGATGATTAATGTGTTGCTTAAAGAACACAGCGTTTCCCTGAATGAAATTTATCAGTTGACAGCCCTGGAATAACTACTTTTAAGTTAAGAAAATATAGACTTTGGCACTAGTTGAAGATTTCTGGGGGTGAGTGGAAGGGTGGCTTGAAACTCCAGAGGGTGTTAGACACGTACTGAATATGTGTTGAAAACAAAAGTGTGTTACAATAACTTTAAGGTTCAAACTCAAACTAGCAAATAAAGGGAAATGAAATGCAAGATAGGGCTTATGTTGGATTCTTTACTTGTTAACACCAGTGTTTTGCATGTATGGGGCATATAACATAAGCTGCTATCCACTGGTTTAACACTTAAACATAAAGGATAAGAACAGCAGTGGTTTCCAGACATGAGAACCTGTAGAAAAGCATTTATATATTTAAAGATCATGATGATTATTATTTCCTTTGTGTATCGTATATTCCACATTTCAGTTAAACAATCTGTGATTCTGTAAAATACCAGTTATCACAAACACTAGAAATATTAAGAAACTACTTTGGGAAATGCAGCAGGTGAGACAGAAGTGTATGTTTTATGGACAATCAGCAGTAATCAAACTAATCTGTTGAGAAATTCTCATTATGGAGCTATTCCAGTACACGGGCATTGAAAAAAACAATCACAAAACCCCAAAAGAACCAGCAGCCTTGTAACCAGTGATTTTTATAGAGGACAGCACTGTCTCATCACTTTGAGGTTTATAAATAAATGATAAATGCAAGCCGAAACCTCCTATTTTGTCCCCGCTTCCTTACCCAAATTTATCTGTGCTTCTGTTTGAAGGTGATACGGATGTTCTTTTGTCTCGTATCTTGGTCAAAAGGCAGCTAATAAGAAGAGAGAGAAAGTACAGTTGTTGGAAAAGGGACTTAGCATGGCATATTTTGACATACTAGTTTACTAGGCATTAGTCCACATCTTCAGAGTTTCATTGTTGTGACTGTACATTTCTAGATGATCACAGCCTCGACAGCTTTTACTATTACTGTATTTTACTATCACTGTGCCGTTTATTACTGTAACCATAGAAGTGATTTAGCGTTTGGCAAATCTGCATGGTCCTTACAGAGCGTAACAGTAAATGCCTGTGTGTGTCTATCATTGCCCTGTGTTAATGTGGTCTACCTGCTGGTAACAGATGGAAAAAGGTCTCTCATTTATAAGCAGGGACCACAAACTGCAAGCATGTACAGTGTTGTGGAGTAGCTGATGCAGAATGGTATCCGTCCAATGTTACAGTGAGGTAGGTTCCTTGCTTTCCTGCACAACTGAGTAGAACATTTTCTGTTTTGCATATTTAAGTGATATTCAAGGGAAGCTGTGTGAGAATAATGTCAGGATTGCAGATAGTCCTGATCTCGCTCCAGGGAAGAGAATAGCATCTGAGCTGAATTTGACCTGTTGGTGAAGATCTTGCTATTATCACGTATGAGCTCTGTAGGTATTTTTGTTCTTCGCGATGGAGTTTTCTTGACCCTTCCTAAGCCCCACAGAGAGATACTTTAATGGCATGTTAACCTACTGATCAGTGAACTCTGTCCTAATGGGTCACTTTAGAGGCAGCGATTTTCTCTCTGATTGCTGGGATTATCCATGGAAACTCCAATTACCTGCTGGGGCTAGGGTGAGAAAAGTCACACGCTGCCTTTTTAGCACTTGTGTCTGTAGGAATTGTAACAGCGTTGGGTATTGCAGGGGTTAATTTGGGGGCTTTTTGACGGTTGGTAACATGCCTGGGAGGGCTGTCAAGTGGTTACTTGCTAGGATAGGATGAATTCCTCGACTGAGTGAGGCTGAAGTTTTCTTCCAGAGGTTTTACAAAACTGATGGACAGAAAGGCTTCACAGGAAAGGATAGTAGGAGTAATTTTTTTATTATACCCTCCTTCGCCCATTAAAAATTGGAGCAAGAGCGAAGTCATAGAAATACATTAGTGGGCATGGCTCTGTCTCTTCACGACCATGTTGTATGTGGATTACCTTTGGTTTTTTGAATGTCAAAAGCCAGCCTGACCCTTTTCTGTAGTCATTCTGGAGCTTGAAGCTCATTGTATAACTTCAGCTTTAGCAGCTGTGTTTCCAGGGATGACATAAACTGGGATGTTTGCTTTCATGTGGCCTTTGCTTGCTATTTAGCTTGCTCTCATGTTCCATTTGAGGAGTCTCAAACAGAACTAGATAATCAGGTTGCACAACATCATCATCTGTCCTTTGAATTCATGAGGGAAATGAGATTATGTCATAGCCAAAAAAAGTACATGTGAAAAAAATGAAGGGAGAAATAGACTTTAAAAAAAAAATATAAATAAAAATGCATGCGTGCATGTAAATGTAACTCTGTAGAAACAGATGCATGTCTTGGTTGAAGGTAGTCCTTTGGAGTCTTTATGCAAGGTATGCTGCACAAACAACATAGGTAGTCCTTGGGAATTTTAGTGATTTATCAGCGCAGGGAGAGAGCTGAGAATGATTTCTGATGTTATTTCTAATGGTGGTATGCCAATGTAGGAGCTTAGCTTTTAACACTTCAATTCTGAAGAAATTTTAATTGGGAAAGCTGTCTTGGAGCTGAGAATGAGTTTCTAGTCAGGACCAGAACTACAAAGATCATCATGTCAAATAGCTGATACCTGATGGAGAGAGCACATATGTGGGTTGTGAAGGATTCGAGTTTTATCTCATGGATTTGCCTGATTCAGGTCAGGGATGTGGGTCCTCATTTCCCACACTATAGCTGAGCAGTTCCTAGACTAGCCTATGAAATACTGAGAGCTTCTCAAACCTTTCCATCTGAGGCTATTTCTCTTTCGTATACTTCTGAGATGGTTACTAGACTGGGGACTCAGATTTGGATCTCCAATACTGTAAGTGGCTGTCCCAGCATTTGGGTTATTGAGTCATTCTGTGTCTTAAAAAATATTAAATTTTGTGTGCAAATTGTATAATATAGAGCAGGCTATTAGGTATTCTGGAATTATATTCTCTTTTTCCCACTGTGAATTTTGAGGTAATACTTTTGAAAGGTCTTTGTTTCAAAATATCGAAGAGTAAAATCTCTCAATTTTTTTAAAGAAAAATACTCCTTTGCATCAGATTTTTTGGCCATCTCTACTAAGCCATTCCCCATTCAGACTTCATCTTGGGTCAAACTGTTTCCTAGTAATATACATTACAGTTTTTATTTTCAACTTCAGATTGGTTTCTTCTGCATTATTTGCTTCTTTTTAAAAAAAATATATGCTCCCATGCAGAGATGGGAAAAGGGGCATAAATTTCCTTTTTATGCCTATGTTGCCTCAGTTATGATATTTTTAACAGTAGAAGAGTGGCACCTGCAACTTTTCATTGCTGTAGCTTGCTGATTATGACTCTGTGAGGTCTTCAGGTTTTGTAATAAACTTGAGAGCAAATAAAAAAAAAGTGAAAATACACTTCTGCAACCAAAGAAAACCATTTATGTTTTGGGAGTCAGTGCTCTTTCTACATTCATGTGAGCTCCTATTTGTATCCCATCTCCCCCAGAGGGATATTCCTTCCATTTCTGAATTTACAGCTGGGCACATAACCTTCCTAATCAGAACTTTTGAACCCTCCTCACAGGTGTCCCATGCAGCAATGTTACTGGCACGATGCCACGGATATTTAAAAATTGAACTGGCACTGGAATTTACTCCTTGAATGGGTAGTATTACATGTCACTGCATTTTGATTTTTATTTGCAAATCACTACCAAGTGCTTCTTATAATTGAATTTCCCCTATGGGTGAGAACCAATGGTTACATCAACAATGTTATGTATAGATAACATAAGAATATTTAATGTTCAAGGGAAATGCTGCTTAGCCTGAGAGCAGGTGCACATTCAACAACATGTGTGTTTACAGAAGACTGTATTTGTGGGCACTGAGTCCCTTGATCACTGACCTTTTTCCACACACACAGGAAGTCCAGTCTTATTTGAGCAAGACTTATTCACTTAACCAGTGCTCATTTAGGCAGACCAGGAATGCAGAGAATTACTTATAGTTGCTCGTTAATGTTGGTTTAGAAATAGCATTTGCAGTGTGAACAGTCCTTTCAAGTTTATCTTAGTCTATGATATATGTGAATACTTAGAGCATAAGGAATACTCAAGTTTTCATGTCATTTAAAGAAAATGTGATTTTTTTGGTCTACTGCTGCTTCTAATTTCTTTGTAGTGTTTAATATTTGTGTAAAAAAACCCAAACATATACTGTCACCGCTGACACTTCTGTTTAGTACGCAGTTAAACTACTGAGTGCTGGTAGCCTCACACGCATGTTAAAATTTGATCTAGAGTGATGTTCTCGTACTTTAGGAGTTACAAATGCATAAAACCTCCTTGAATATAAAGAAAGAAGGGTTTGGGGAAAGAGCTGGAGCTTTTAATGTGTTTTCAGTTTAGATGCTGTCTTTCATATTGGCTAATACGGGTGGACATTAACATGGATGACTTCAACAAAGTAACAGTGCTTCAAGCAGTGACCATGCAGGGGAAGAACCAGACAACTGCTCTGTGTTCTAAAATGCAAATGGAAAGTCTTCGGCCTGTTGTTTCCTATGTCAAACTGGCACTCAAGAATGCATTTCTCACAGCAGAGGACAAAATATTCTGATTTGCCTTAATCCTTTGCACCTTACATTGTTACTTGGCCCACAGGTCCATGTGTTTGAAATCTCTTTCTTAAGGTCAGCATACCCTTACTTAAACATTGCAGTATGTGCCAGGGCACTGAAGTGGGACCATGGTTTTCTGTAAAAATTAAAATAAGCCAGTGAATCGTAGTTATTTACTGTATTTCATCCCACCTCAGAAAGCATAAGTGTAAAGTGTGATTTTTAATTAACAAGAACATTGTCCTGGTGCTTTGACTTGGAAAATTACATATCAGTATCTAGACAGTTTAGCAGACCATTCATCTCTCCCTCTAAGCCATAAATAATATCCCTTAACTTCCCAGGAATGTTTTTCTTCTTACTTTTAGCAGTCATAGGTACATATGAAGTACTAATGGTCAAGATAAAATAAATGAAAGATGGTACATGAATAAGGCTACGTCATTTGCTAAGCAAAACAAAAAAAAACCCCAACTCTTTGCATCCCTGCATCTCCTTTACTTCATCACTACAATGGCTCTTCATGACATCCAGCAAGAGTTTTTCCTCCTAACCTTGAAATATATCTTTGTGTTTATTGTCAGGACCTTGCTGGCAAATTGAGCATGGCAATGAGATGGTGAAGGTAGGGGTAAGCAGGGTGACCTGGGACATGCAGTTCTCCTAAAACCTTTCAAGGTCTGTAGAGTGCCTTTTCGTTTCCAACAAATCAAATTACCAACTGGGCAGCTAGTTCAGGTAGCTAATCATTAATATAGGACCTGTGAATTATGGAGTTTGTAACCCTTTCTCTTGTTAATTAATTTTTTGTATGTTTGTGCTAAAATACTCTTTGTCCTGATGCTGTGAGAGCCTTTCAGGAAGGCGAGCACACTGAAACCTGGCCCAGATTGTCCCAGAGGTGGGTTGCCCAGCCTGAGGTCAGAGCCCCGCTGTTGCCTTGGCTTGGAGGAAACCAGTTCTGCCAGAGCCCTCTTGTGGCTTGCAAATCTGGGGACTGGCTGGCAGCAGGTGCAGTTGGTGGGCAGCCCGTTGCAGTCTTTAGGGTTAGGCAGCAGCTGCCCAGGGGCTCTTGGGTGCCTGCTGAGGTGAGTGTGCGAGTTGAGGTTCTATGCCATGCTCTTCACTCAGGATGTTTCTCATTTTGGATACTTTCTTTCTCCTTGTGCTGAAAAGTTTGAAACATTAGTAAGTTTGCATGTGTAGTGTCATAGTTCTAGTTGCTTTAGTAGACGTGCAGCCTTTAGCTATCCTGTGCCAGTAAGAGCAGGACCCGGTAGGTGCCGGCTGATGTTCATCTTTATTCCTTCTTCATACTGCTTTTCTCCTCTACATGTAGCGCACAGAGCCACTGTGGGTTCAAGAGTAGCTTTTATCTCATATTTTTCTCAGCATAATAATGGAACAAATTTGAAAGGATTACCCTTGTGTTTGCTTAGGGCTGCCTTGTCTCAGCCAGTCTCTAAGTCAGATTCTAACTTGGTGTCCCTCTCTGTGTTCAGAGGAGCTGTCAGAGCACTTCTCCTGCATGTACGTGGTCCCTTGAGCCGTGCTGCTTTGGCTTCGCAGCCTGTCCCTCTGAAAGCAGTGTCATGTGAGCGGAGGCAGCAGTGCGGGCTACCTGGCTCTCTCTCACTCTTAGGCCATCCTGCTTTGGAGGGAAGGAAATGGCATACCCGCTGGGTGTGGCTAGAAAGGGATGCTATTTAAAATGCAGTCACTGTCCCAGTTTTGAGTAAGTCCAGCTAAGATGCTGTGGGATATGGGAATTGTTTGTAAAGTGCATATATGGTCAGAAAATGACTGTGTACAAATGCTACCATTCTTCTCCAGAGATTCAAAATCTGTCTCACTTCCAAGATATATCTGCTTTCCTTAGTTCAAAAATAAATGCTGATGACTTTTTACTTTTATTGGCTCTATAGCAGTATGAGAAATGAGCTGGATTCTATTCTGGTTTGTTGACCGTCAACAAAATTGCAAATTGCTTTCTAACATGAGCCAGAGAGCATGCAGAGTGACTTTAGGTCAGCCTCCAGGTGTGGTTTGTAAAGCAGGCTATTAGAAGAACTACTTGTTTTCTTTTTTTTTTGTTGTTTTCTTTTTTTTTTATTTGTGTGAAATTTGTAGACTAAGAAATGTACTTTACAGTCATTGTAAGACATATACTGAATTTCATTGTGTCACTTCTCCCAAACCACTTTTCATCCTGTACTTATGCTATCAGGTCTTATTTCTCTCATTGAGGTTTTTGAATACTTCTGCCAGTTAGCAGCATCTTAACTTTTTCTACCCTCAGAGCTCTTTAGAATAAGGTAATATGTACTACTTAAATAGCAATTTGCATCCTCAGAAGATTTTGAAAATCTTCATTAATGCTTCTTTCCTGTAAAGAGACGACAACGTGCATGTTTTTAAGATGACAGCTGAGAGCGTCTTAAGTAACTTACTCTGGGCACACAAGGAATTGGTGCCATTTAATCTCAGAGTAAATGACTGGAGTATGTAATTAAGTTTCAACTCAAAGTATACGAATGATTGGAAAATAATTACAAAAAAGAAAAATGAACTGCAGTGTGTTTACTCCACCTGGTAGAGAGTCATTCAGTACTTTGTAAAATGTGTATGGGAGGAGGGACTGACTCTTGGTCTTGAGGCCAGGCATCTAGGTGACATCTTCATAATATAACATTGAAATAAGCAGGTATATTTGCCTTGAGGCATCAGCCTAGCTCTCTAACTCAAATAAAGTAAAAGTTTCTGTCTCTTTTTAATTCAGGTTTTCTGCAAAATGCAGGGCATGATGTAAATGACAGAGGGTTTTGCTTTTGATGTAAAGTCCGCTGAAGTCAGCAGTAAAACTCTAACAGCAAGACAGTAAATCAAGGGATGCAGGGTCTTGATGCAGTTCCGTGTGAAGTCACTACACTTCTTGGTTGTTTTCCATGAGCAGTAATCTAATAGTTCAAAATGATGCAGGTCATATCATGTCCAGATTGGGGCTTTTAAATACAATATTTCTTATATAGAGTTCAAGGTAGTTAGAAAAAAATAAACTAGCTCTGATTTCTTTTAAAAGGATAAATGAATTATGAATGCAATTTAAATCTGGCTGGAAGGCATATCACAAGGTGGATATAATTTTGAGAATGTCCCCTAAAAACTCCTGATATTGTTGGATGTGCGTGATGCAGTTCATTAACGGGAAGAAAGGGGAGATTTTAGGATTAGGTAAATTTATCCTGGGTTTTGTGTTGATCTACAAAGTTATCCTAGCCTGCATGCCTAGTTGGAGGACATTGTATGCATAGACATACTCAATATTTCAAGAAAGCTGACATCTAAACATTAAAGCTGAGCTTTATGCTGGAGCATAGCCACAGTGAAAGAATATAAATGCTGGAAATCTTCTGCAAAGAAAGAGACAAAGGGAAAAATGTGAGAAACTAATCAAGAAATCTCAGTAATAACGAAATTTAACATTAGTGAAAATTCATGTTTTTTGAAAATAAATACTCTCAAATACATGTTATCTGAAAATATTATCTGGCATATTGTTTCTAGGTTTTATTTCTCTGTCACGGTGAGATTCTACACCGTAGTAAAGGAGATATCTTAGAAATCAGGTTGTTTCAGAGATTTCAGTGGCATTGGTCATGGAGAAGGTTATTATTTCACATAGGTATGACTGGTGGCAGGCTGTAAAATACTTTGCTGCACAGATTCTCAAAGGATTTATGAGAAATACTTACATATCAGTTGTTGACAGTATCATGGTTGCCTTATTTACTGGCCCTGTCGTCTCTGTGCTTTTAGAAATATCACCTCTAATTGTTCTGAATAATTGCAGCAACACCTGCTGGCAAGCCCCGAGCTGATACACTGGAAGCTTTCCCATGGTTGACATCAGCCGACAAACCATTTGTGTCCTTACCAGATGTTTTTCATTTCTTTTGCACATGGGTTTTACTTAGATCTATTCTTTTCCTCCAGTAAAGGCCAGACACCTTTTTCAGGCAGTTTACCATCAAGAAATGTATCGATTAGATTACTGGCACCAAACTTCCATGGATGTTATTTATCCACAGTGTTGATGTATTTTGTGTTTTATGAATTCACTTCAGTTTTTCTTTTGCAGAAGTTTGACATCTCATATTTTTAACCTTCTAATAAAAAAAAGTAAAAAAAAAGTACTCTACATTGTCTGCTTTAGGTTATAGGTCAACCTGATGGTGTTGGTCTTACTCTTACTATCTTGAAACAGTGACTTCTGTTTCCCTTTGCTTTTAACATCCAGTGCACTTGGTTCTTTGCTTGTTTACATGGTTTTACACATTTTTCATTGCTTCCTCACTGCTCCCTTCTTGTTTTTTTATTTGTGTTTATGCTATATATATATATATATATCACAAAGACTTTGGTTCTCATGTGGAAAAAAAAAAGAGAAAATGAGAAAATAAAAAAAACCTAACAAACAATATACCTGAATGAATTACCCTACAGTAGAAAACAGTAACCCCAAACCCATACATTGTTAATAATATGTACTGTGCATCTTTTTGTTCTCGAGGTCATGTGTCATCTAAGTAGGAGAAAACAGTATCTGTTTCTTTTGACAGTATAGATCTGAGTAAGTTAAAAATTCCACATTACTTGAGACTTCGTAGGTTCTTTTTTTTTTTTTCCTAATTGTTCTTTAGTAGGCTAGCTACACTAGTCTTCTGATGCCAAAATGATATTTCAACAGTGTACAACATATGAAGTGTTTCTAAAGATTTCAGACTGGACTATGATATATAGCAGCAATGTCTTTCCTCACGCCTTCCCTCCTCTGCCAAAAAAATTACTCCTTCCTCCTAAAAGAACACACTCAAAAACAGAGGGGCCAAGCAAGCCCTACTGCTTTATTAAATGCAGCAAGAAAAATTGTGTTCACCTTCTCAGTCTTTCCTCAGCAGCAGAAGAGTACTAAAACCAGTACACTGTCCTTGTGTTGCATGTTTTGCTGGACACCTTTATAAAATTCAAATCTACAAAGTCCTGGGCATGGGCCCTTAGTTCCATGTCATTGTATCTTCTGCTGTCAGCAGGGCTAGTTGAGGCTCACAGAGAACTCCCTACTTTCTTTCAGGGTATTAACCTTATATATCCAATGCCAGAAATCCTTTATGCTTCTTTCTCTTAGGCTAGTTGTTACAATCTTGTACCATATTGTGGATATTCCTTCCATTAATGAAAAACATCTTAAAGATATTTAATTTTTGTCCAAGAGAGTTTTGTTCATCAGTGCTTTGTACATGACCATTTTTTTGTACAGGGTAATTAGCCCTCTGCCTTGGAATAGAGAGGTAGATAAGTAAATCGAGGTATTTCGTTGACTCAAACTATATTACTAAAGCTTAAGTGTTCTTGCCCTAACAGCTTATGTACAAAATATAATAGCGTTCCTCTGATTCTGCTTATTATTGTTAGTTATACTAAACTTACAGTTTTGTTCTGTGACTTTTGAGCTAGTATGGCTGGCTGTTCCTTGGCTCAAGTTTAAAGTAAATTCTATCTTGACTTGGGGAAAGGACCACTTCTGTTATGCTCAGGTCTCATCCTAATTAAGAATTAAAATTATGTGGATATGGTGCCCTATACCGATATATGCCTTAATATGTTATAGTTTCAGCATGAACATATCAGATTGTATTAGCTAAGTAAATTATACACTCCCCACCCCCCACCACCCATTCCTCAGTGGTAAGATACCAAGATGTTTGTATTGATACAGTTAACAATTTACAGCCATTCTTTCTTTTGGAAGGTTCCAGTTATAATCATCTCCAGGCTCCAATTTGTGCTGTACATGGCCATCGATGTGGTTTTTTGTACCCATTCCAACCACCTGGGTCCCATTACTCCCATTTGGTTCCCATTGCACTGACTTCCTGTCTGTATTACAGAATTTATTTTAATTTTTGAGCATTTAACATAAAAGGTTTTGTATGGTCTGTACATGAAAAAAAAAAATCCCCGCCCCATGATCCAAATGGTTCCTTTAATTTCTGCATATTCCTGTTTATTCATTTTAATATCAGTCCACAGGAAGACAGTATCAAAGTTTAAGAATGTCTTTTGTCAGAGTTATTCCTCAGAGGAAAAAATGCTTTTAAAATACCAGTTTTCAAAATCCCCATAACTCCAGTTCTTACAGAATCATAGGAAAATGCTGAACGAGATCTCCAAGAGTCAATTGACCTACAGCTGTATCCCAAGGCAGGGTCCTTATACACTTAAGCCACTCTAGACAGACACTTTTCTGACTTTTTCTTAACTGGATATTCTGTCAACTTTACTGATGTCTCTAAACCACATGGTATGCATGGAAAAAAAAAAAAAGAAAAAAGAATTCTATCTTGTGCAGCAATGTCTGATGCTGAGGCTAAATTTGCTGTTCTCTTTCTACTGGGAATTCACTGGAATTTATGGGATGCTTTTTTTCATTTCCTCAAGTTTTGGTTTGTTTGGTTTTTTTTTTCCCAAATGTACATATATATGTGTGTGTGTGTGTGTATATATATATATATATAAATGTACTAGAGCACCTTTTGTAGCTTAAGCGTTTGCATTATATGGCACTTCAGAGATTAATGGTAGGTAGACAGGAATAGTATATTACTTGTAAGCAAGGACAACGATGGTGCTCTCCAAAAACCAGGATTCCTGGTCCTTGATGCAGTAAGATGTACTCCCATCTAGGAAGTTGTAGCACCCCAGCAGAAATAGGGCCAAACGTTACTACATGCCAGCTACCCTGCCATTTCAAACAGCAGTATCAAATGGCTTAATTCCTGTCTCATGAGACCGTGGAAGGGATACACAGTGACCAAGTAATTCCAGTACTTTACACTGGGTATGAAAGTAATTGAGAGCTAGGCAGGAGGGTGGAATTCTTTTTGATTGTCATCTAGTCTAGAGGCAAGTCCTCAAGCTCTCTGGATGTATTCATCTCTGTTGGGGTCAAGAAAGCAAAGGGTCTTTGCATCCATAAACTGAAATGGCACATATGTAGAAAACTATGCCATAAATACTAGAATTCTGTGAATTTTTAACTTGGTTGGAAGGTGAAAAGACAAAGGCACAGCTGAAAATGCTAGCTGGTTAGTCTTGTGTATAAAATCTATTTAAGGGGCAATAGCAGAGTTCTGTACAAAAATTAATTAGCACATGGCACAGTCAGTTGTGATCAAAGAGCATACATTTATTGTGAAATATATTGTTGCTGGAGACAATTCATTTTTAATTTATTAGATTCCATAAATTGTTTTCTGATAGGTTAGGAACAGAGATATATCAAGCTTATTCACATAATACTGGCTCTGGTAACTAGCTAAGTGAATTACAGTTTTGAAGTATATGCTTACCCTTTAATAGTAGTAGACATCAGCAATGAAACTACATGGAAGTAAGCTACTATGCTTTCAGCATTACAAAAGCACTTCTAGCACAGAAGAACATGTTGATATTAGCAAAATAAAACCCTGCACTACTCCTGTAAGGAGTGAGGGAGAAAGTACACATTGCTTTCCTCTTATTGGCATTGAAATCTAGTGTTTTTTCTGAGATGCAGATTGGAAAACATGGATTTTTGTGTCATTAAGGATCTGAAGTGACTGAATCCATAGGTGCTTTCAGGTTCTTGAAATGCATATATGAATTTATAGTGGAGTTTTTCTGCCTTGGTATTTTCTGTGTTGTCCTTGATCTTTCGCTGGAGACAGAACAAATCTGTCCCATTCAGAGCATGACCCCCCCACACTCAAAAGGTTTAACCTGTGCCCTCAGAATTGCCCACAGGGATAGGAGTTGGCCCACATCCTGCTGCTCCAGCAGCTGCCCCTGTTATAACAGACCCATAAGGCCTTGGTTATCTCTTGCTTTGTAGTGTTGGGTCATAGACTACTGGTAAAATGTATATAAAGTCAATTTTGCTCACCATTTTCCGTATTTATTTCTGCATATCAATAACATGATATATGTTGTACTGAAGTCAAGAAAGATTTAAAAATTACAGTGTGTATATAGAACTGAAAATACAGCGTCGGTCTGATCAGTTCAGGTTATAGATGTAGTGGCTGCAGGAGTATGGGAATGAGGGGAGGAAGGTGAGCAGTGTTCTCATATTTGCAAACCATCAACTTAATTGCACGCTTCCCCTGCTGTTCTCTCAATGTAACTAGACCTTTTAGTTGGAATTTGTGCTCATTTTATGCCAGGGCAGATTAGGATTCCTAAAAAATAATCGTTCTGTGTTGCTTTGGAAATCAAATTTATTTATGTATATTACATAAAAAAGCAACCTTCATGTTTGGTTTTTTTTTTTCTTCTTCTGCATCCTAATTTAATTAATTTTCATGTACAGCCCTTTGTGAATGTCAAAGACACGGTAAAGTAGGACAAGATATTTTTCATTCAGCAGAATCCTAAAACATCTGCTCAGTAAAAAGACCTGGTGGCTGAAGGATGGAGAGAGTGTATATATTCTCTGAACTGTGTTTGGGTATTCAGTGCAGAAAGTATGCCAAACTCTTCAGGAAAACAGCAGGATATTTTTGGTTTAAGATTATTCTGATATCTTGGGCCTTTTTATGTTGTTTGAAATATTTGGTAGCAATTTAAATACGATACATTCACTCTCTCTAATTTAGAAAAGGAATGAGTTTCTCAAAAAGAAACAGTCTTCTGGGGATGTCCAGGTGTGCACATCTAAATCCTGTGGAAGGTTGCACAGCATCAGACTTTTGTTTTCTGAATAAATAAGCTATTGTAAATCGGCAGGCATGAAGCCAGGTTATAATAGAGGAATTTATTATAATTTAATGTAGATGGTGGATAGAATGGATAGATTGTAATTGAAGCTAAGTGAATAATTCCAGTAAATAATTTATTCAATGAATTTATCCTGTTTTTCCTACTCAGAGATTGTTTTTACTCTCCCCCTCCCCCTTCTTCCCTGTGTTTCATAGCCCCTGGTTTTTGTTTTTTTCTGTTAACCAGAGGAGTGAGGGCTCTCTTTGTTTCCTTATATGCTGGGCTGTGCTGGCCTCTGTGACAGCACTGCCATTTCATGCCTCTGTGTCTCCAGGCATGTGCAGCTGGGACTCCATGCTTGGGGTGAAGTTGGTGCAGCTCTATGTGGGATGTTTCCACCATGGCAGCAATGCTTACAGAGGTGTGGATCTGGCTGTGAGCTCCGGTGCCTGTAAACACTGATCTTGCCACTGCAAGCAGTTCTCTCTGTGCCAAGTGACTCTCAGCACTGGAGTGGGCAACCTTGCAAGGCAAGAATTCCTGAGTCACGTCACGGGATTTGAGCTTAATCCTATGGGTTCACAGTTGGGTAAGGCCTACTCAACAAAGACCTACTCAAGCTGATTAACCAGGCTCTTTCTAGAGGATGAAAATCATGTTTCATTTGGGCCATTGACATCTTCATTTTGTTTTGTGTGTGTGTGATTTTTTTGGTTTTAATTTTTTGGGACTTTAAGGAGAGAGTAGAAATATTTGTGCCATACAAATTCTTTTCAAAAAAATGTCTCTAGTCCAAGGAATTTATCTACTGAGAAGGAGCTATGCTCTTGGGCTGTAAGCCTTGTGGGGTTTTCTTTCTATTACCAAATATATATATATAGTCTGTTGAGCAGGCTGGCCAACATGCCAAGTCCTTGCCCACGTTCTGTCTTGTTATACCCTTCCTTCTAGTTTTTTTTCCAGGTTTGAAAAGTGTTTCTGGACTTTGGAGGTTTCAATCAAGATTCACCTATCCTCATCAGCCCGTCCGTTCTCTATCAGGAACCTGAACAAAGATTGTTAGATGCCTACATGAATTCCATTGATTCATTTTTCCCTAGTTCCCTCAAGGGCCCAAGCTAGTCCTTCACACTTAATGTAGGAATAGATTCAGACTTTTACAACATTTTCTCTCCTTATTGCTTTAAGTAGTAAAAGAGTGTCATGGTTGATATTTGAAGTAGGATCCAATAAAACAAATTATGCTTCTGACATCTTATATCTATTATTCCAGACATTGCAAACTTAAGTAGGCATCACTTCATCAGGATTGCAATGGTCACAGCTTGCTTAGTACTCAAGTAAATGGAGCACAGGCTGAGATAGAATTTGGCAAGTAGCGTAAACCTGTAATGTTTCATTTTGGAGCTCTGAGCTGCCAGATTGGGATACAGAAATTGAACATTTAATGTAGCAGGAGATCTGAAATTAAATGCTCATGGTGTGTGCTCTTCCCTTCCTCCCGTGGAAGCACCAGATTATACAGCGGTGAGCAGGTCCTACTGTGGTTATAAATTCGCTGAGTTCAGCCTCGCAGTTACTAGATCAAGGCCTGTAGATTCTAGTATTATCACTCTGTTGAATGTGTTATCTCTTTGACCTTCATGTTTGTGTTTAGCCTGTATTAATATCAAAATCAACTGCACCATGTCTCACTTCTTGCTCCCACAGCTCTAAGACATCTACCTGTACCTGTGGAAAAGGATTTTAATCCTAGAACTGTGCACTCAGCACAAATTTGGAGTGCTATCATACAGGATCATCCATCCTCTCTGTGCTGCTGTGGATCAGACTTTGTCATTAAGCATAAACTTAAGTAGCAGGCTTGATTTCTTAATGAGGCTTACAATTTTCTTCTGATAAAGGTGGCATTGTTTGAGTTTACATAGATAATCCAGGTATTCCTCAAAGTGACACTATTTCTTTTGAACAATTTCAAAACATTTTAGCTTAATACTAATTTATAAAAGCAAATTATTTTAAGAATAGAACGCATGAACAATAGTCTAATTTTTTTCAGCAGTCTGATGTATTTTTTTATTAATTTCTGTATTAATATTGGAGCAAAGACAGTAATTTCTGGTGCTTTTACAGCTGTGAAAACATGCTTGTTGAGAAAAGAGACTGAACTGTACCAAAAGACTCACTGTGCCAGCAATATTTAATGCTTCATTGTAGGTCTACTGTTTTAAACATCTGTCCCTCATTTAGTATATTTTTAATACAGAATTTTTAGTGTGGGCAAAAATGTAACTGTTTATAGTAGGATGCTTTCCTGCTACTGAGAAAAAGCAACATAGGATTCTATGAGAAAAAATATTTTTAATGATTTATAAGATTTGGTCATTGACCTTAAACTTCCATAAAATAGTAAGTAATTTTAATTGAAACGAACACATTTCTAAGAACATGAATGCTGCCAATAAAGGAAGTTTTAGTGAAGTAAATATGGAAGCTGGAAAGGGAACATTTCTATGTAGCCCCCATATTCTACCGCACATTGTGTATCAAAAAGAAACAATTGAATAATTCAGGCTGAGGCGGTTGGGTGCAGGGGTCTCCTGCAGTAAAAAGGAAGACTAAGGAAATGAGTTGCATGTGAAAAATACTGAAGCTAAGGCCACCTGATGTAATTATTAAAGTTCTCCAAGCATCATAGAATGTTCAGGTTGGAAGGGACCTTGGGAAGTCATCTAATCCCATCTAAAACACTTTTTCAGATGGTGTGCAATGAGAATGTTGGAAAGATGTACTGGAGTCTTGCTGTGAGTTACACTCCATCAGCTTGTGTAAAGACTGGCTACAGAAGAGAGCGCTGTGTATAGTGTTAATTGTTCCACACCGGTGTAATTTCCACTATCATTTCCAGGAAGAACACTTAAGTGAGTGAATCTTCATTGCTTTTTATGCGTGCAAAAATTAGAAAATCCTTGTGCTAGGTTGGCTGTTGTGTTTTCCTGTGGATATGCAACTTTTCTGTAGTGGTGAATATAGAAGTCGTATCTAATACTCCTTTTCTTTGGTTTTGTTTTACTTTTTATCTCTTGATGTTAAACTTACACAACATCCTTGTGTAACATCCCTACAGTACGTTTAAAAAGTCTACACAAAAGCAGAAGAAAACACAGTGGCTATCATGTGCTAATGTAAACTTCCAAATCCATGGCAAGGGCCTTTGCCCATTTCATTTAAGTATTTATCAGAAATGTGATGTAGATTAATTCTTCCCTTCCACAGGTATGAGACCGCCTGACTTATTTATGAAAAGAAGGCTTAAATTTTCATCTGTAACATCACAAAAAAAGTCTACCATTAACTGTTTGTCCTACAGTAATGGTGCTTGGGCACTAATCAGCTTGTTCAGATGACATTTTCCTAAATCAACCTACTAGAGTTAGCCTGTGGGTGGAGATGTTTTATCCTGCGAGGTAGGAAAATAAATACCGGATTTGCTCTGTTGAGAAAGGGAACTCTGTGTTGGGACTTAAGAGTTTAATGGTGAGACTCAATGACATCTTAATTACTAGGAAAAACGTTATGAGCCCGTTTGTGTAGGAAGAGTGCTTGAAATTATATCCACAGATACATTTAATATGGCTTTCGTTTGTTCTTGTATTACATCTCAGTATAATTTATTGATAGGGATTTACACTGTGTGTATTAGGTGAAGGGACTGTCTGCAAGCAGGCAAATTGTTTGGCTCATATTAACACTGTGTCAGCTATACCTTCCTTTGCTTGCTTTGTACAGGCATCTTACTGCCTCCCAAAATGAACTAAAAACCAGCTAACGTAGGAACCTTCAAAAGCCAGGCAAAACGGTCGTCTTTACCCAGGAAATGTTTCTTGGTTGTGTATTGCTTTTGGCAGGGCTTTTCCAATGTAATAGAGCAGAAGAAGGAAACCTGACTGAATTTATACCTAGACACTAAATATATTTAGAGGTTTGTTGGTTGGTTTTTTAAAGAAAATATTTGTTTCCTTTGTATGAGGTCAATGTGAACTATGGGAATTCAACATCTTTTATGTTTTGGTGGGGTTTTTTAAGCAGAACTTTTCTTACAGTTTTCAGTGATGGGGTATATATGGATTAAAATTGCACCCTTTTCAGTGATGTACCTAACTTTAGAATGTGCAAGATAAAAAAAAACCAAACAAAAAAAAGCAACAAAACATTCAACAGTAGACCTGATGTAGATGATAACCTTACTAGACAAGGAAGCCAAGATGTGTCCCTCTTCATTTTCCAGAAGTGTTTTGGAAAGAGTCCCACAACTGTTGGCAGGCTTCATATCTTAATGGAAAACTGTGTGATTCATTTTCCTGTCAAGAGTTAATACTTCACAAAAACAAGGGAGTGTAAACTGAGGATTTGTTTCAATGAATGCTGTGGTGCTCCTTATGAACAAGTATTATGGTAAATGTTATTATTTCAAGTGAAATAATTATTTTGTGAACAATAATTAACGAATTGCTCTACACGGAATATACAAAAGAAGAAAGTCCGTAAGTGTCACGTATTTTAGAAAACCCATTGTTAGTTGAATCACCAGTCACTGAAAATTATTAAAAACAAAGGAGTATAGTTAATTTGGGAAGACTTGATACTAACTGAAAATATAAGATATCTATTTTTTGTATAATGTCAGACATACTTTTGTTGCTATAGAGGCAGCAATCATGTACAGGTGATAATGTTTAGAAATCTGTCAAAATATGTCAAAGACAGAGAAAAATCTGTTTTCTTTTTAATTTCAAACCATTTACGTACACTCCACTAGGGTCTCATTTCAAAGAAGAGATGTAGAGAAAAGTGTAAATGTGTGCCTCTGAAGATGGCCGGTGTGGGCAGCTGCTTCTTTGAGGAACTCAACCAACAAATCCTGAAGTGGAGTCTGGAATTGTTAGGATGCAATCAGGACCAAAATCCCAGTTCAGAGAGGTGTAGGCGGGCTTGGGGGACTGCTGAGGTAGGAATCATGTCTGACAGTTCCTGGTTTGGGCAATCCAGTCCCCTCTGCTAGGCCTCTGTCCTCACAGGAGTGCCAGGATTAAGCCTGCAGCTGTACAGACTTAGTCTTAGTCACTAATTAAGAGAACCTAATTTTAATGGAGTTACATCCAGGGTTAAAGCTCCATATGAAGCCAATTGAGAGATTTAGAGGTACTGACTCAATTCAGACTGACGTTGGGATCACCAAAAACTTTTCAATGCTAAGACTTATGTGCCCTTTCGTAAGGTATCTAAAACAAATAAAAACTGTCAGAATTCTTTTTTCATGTTAAAAAAAAAAATATCTCCCGTCCTTTGCCACCACAGGCACGGATAACTGTGGTTCACATACTTGTTTTAAACATTACAGAAACAAAATATCCCGAAAATAATCCAGTACTAAGTGCCTCACCCATACCAGGCTCAGCGACACGTTTCAGCATGTTTCCATTTGACCATACTGCAAGACGACATTTGCAAAGCAGCTCTGATGTAATAAAAAGTGCTGATTTCATAGGAGATTGTAAATGACAAGCTCTGTGTCAAATTTAGCTGCTCTTTGGAGGTAAAAATGGAAGCAGAGAAAATTAAGAGCCCAGTATAATTAAACATCTTTCTGAACTGTTGCATTTTATATATTATGTTAGTTTTCAAAGGTGAGGGCCAAAGTAAATGTTTGGAGTTTGCTCTTGGCAGTGTGGCATGGCAGAGATTGACGTGCGTTTACCGTTCCACCATGGACACTGGAAAATCCCCGCTCACCGTTGGGAGGAACGCACTTGGCAGTGAGTCAAATGCGCGGCATGGAAGCATTCACCCAATTAGTGTTTTAACAGCTGCTTAAGGTTTATTTCAATGGGAAGAAAATTATGGAGCACAATTTTGTATAATTAGTAGAGCATAAAACACGTGGTGTGTCTAATTAAATGTTTAAAACTATTGACATTACGTAGCTACTGTTGAAGTAAATGAAGTGGAAAATCGTTATGATTTTTTCAGTTGGTAAATTACTTCACAATACGCTCAAAGGCCCATTTGATAAGATGAACTCAATCCTGATGCAGAATGATGAGCACCAGGGCCTTTTCACACCCCACAGGTATGCGGAGGTCTCACCAAGTTAACTGGTGCGACTAGTTGGTATTTCAAGGCTTTCAAGTCCAGCTAGCATGTACTCCTCTCTTCAGAACATGCCATGTTAAATGCCAATATGTCACGCTCCTTTGGTGTGCAACTCCTTTATCCAAAGGGTGACAAACTGTGCATTGTGGAGCTGAAGCCCTCACTTTCTGATCCCGAAACAATAAAGCCATTGAGTAAAGATCTAGCAACTTCTACAAAAGAGGAGTTTGGAATTGCAAGCAAATTTACTTTCAAAACCTTTTGGTATTTCACAGGTTGCCGTTATTGAAGTATTTGGCCTTTGTTTTGCAGTTCTCAAGATAGATATAGAAATATAATTATCATGCAACATCAGTTGCGTGATTAATTTAAATGCAGTTTTGGTACCTGGTGCTTCCATCCAAGCTTATAACATCCATGTTCTCATTCTTATTTGTTGAGAGTGAAAACAAACTTTTGAAATTAATTTTTTCCCCATTTGAATCAATACAGCTTTCACTGAGCTGCTGCTTAATGACACACTGGGTCATGTATGACACTTTTTTTTTTCTATTTCAAATGCAAAAAAAAAATTAAGAAATAGCACTAACTTAGAGAGTGATGTTTAATTTCATCTGCGGCACTCAAATCCAGCAAAGACAACAGAGTAACACTGAATTTACAGTGGGTTGTTTGAGGGTTCACCCAGTCTTTTTCTACTGGCCATTTCACAGCTCTACAAACCACATTTATCATTCAGTATCATACTTTTAGTAGTTGTCAATGTAACAATAAAATGAGCATATGCACAGCGGAGAGGTAAACATTCCCTAAAAGAAATTGTATTTCAAGAAAAAAAAAAAAAAAAGCAGTTGCCTTTTTTTTGGTTCTATGATTTTGCACCTAATTCTTCATTTGTTTGTTATGACCTTCAGAAAACCTGTGAAGTGGAGTTAAGCTGTGATTACAAGTTTGCATAAAACATGCTAGTACTGCCTTCTCTCCAAAAGAAAAGGATCACTCTTCTGGTGAAGGAGAGTTGAAAACGTCTTACCTCCATCGATTGGAAAAAGTACAGAAGCCCCAGACACGGAGTACTGGCTAATTTGTGCAAACCGGTAGATTCCGGGGAGGTACAACTCTGAATCTTCCAGAGGGAGGAGGAAGTTCAGCTAAAAGCAATAGAGGATTTATACTAGGAAAGGGCAAATGGCAGTAGCTCTTCACTTTCCAGGGCCACCATCAGCTCCATCAGCCTGTTGTGCAAGTGCTAAGGCAGCCTCCCCTTATAGACACTGCAGTGTTTTTGGTGACATCTCATGATGCTTAGATCCAAATCCAGAGGTATCTGGAATGCTCTGGTAGACTCTTATTTCCCAAGAAAATAGATCTGCATTTGGTTACTTCTGCAGAGCCTTCCTATTTACTTTCTCAAGTAAGCCTTTTTACTCCTGGAAGCATCCTACCCAAGAGCTTGAAAGAGAAGAGGTTGCTCTTCCTCTTATATAGGGGAAGAGAAGGGGGCAAGTACATATGAAGCAGATCTACTTCCTAGAAAACTAAACCTTTTAGCTGATTTCTGTCAATTACTGGAATATGCTACTCAAGAACTCGGTGTCTTAAAAACTTTCTGGTGTAGCATGGAAAATTATCTACATTTTCCTGACATACTTTGAGCACAGTGAGGCATCCATCTTTTTCTTCGAGGAAACCTTTTAAATTTCAGTGATTTTTTTTTATCTACTATTTTAAATTTCCCAAGTTTTAAAACTACACCAGTGACTTTAGGAAGAGCAGAAGTGCTCATCCTTCACAAGACCACAGGAATCTCCAGAAATCTGTTGCGTGCTTTCAGTGGGGGGCTTTTGGATGGCTGTAGCAGAAGCATCAGGGCTGTGTGTGAGGCTATGGGGCTGAAAGAGTTAATTTTCAAGTTCACCATGAGCTGTGTTTACTGAGCCTTCCTTATTCCTTTGTGATAATTGGCACCTCAGATTCTCTCCTAATTAATTGGGTTGCAAGGGGCAGGTGGCGCCATTCTATTTTGATAATCCCTGTCAGCAATGTCTGTATAATCTTGTTGTTTAATTAAAATGAATTTGTAATAGGGGTGCATGAACTTGTAGCAGTTTTGTTGGGTCTTTTTTTCCTCTTCCTTTTTCTCTCTCTCCCCCACCTCTCGGGCTTTGCTTTGCTTCGCTTCAGTAGGCGTTCACTGCTGGGGGCAGTCCTGCTGTTGTGGCACCTCCACAGACCCCGTGCTATTGTCACTCTCTGATCTGTTTGGAAATGTCTTACCTCGTTAACACTCCCCAAGCCATAAGCCATTTATTTTGAAACGCTTTCTTTTTTTGTCCTTTTTTTCTAAAAAACAAAATAAAACAAAAACAAAGGACGTATTTGTAAAGAGATTTCAAAATTTCTTCGTCCTTCTAAGTTAAAAACAGTTCAGAAGGTGCATTGAGCATTAGAATTATTTTGGTTAATAAAAAATATTTAACCATTAAAACACATGACATGTTTTCATGTTTTAGCAATTCGTTGCTCCTAGATTTCCACAGCCCTGACAAAAATGTAAAGCAAGCAAACAAAACCCAATGCCAAAAGCATTGCCTATCTTAACTTGAGTCAGTTCAGGCAATATGAGCAAGGGTCAACTATTTTTAACACTCGCTCACTGAGGACAGATTACGGAATGGAGAACTGAAAGTTTAAATTTCTGCTAAGACGTGCACAGTTTCAGTGTGTATTTTGTTATGATTATTGAAATTTGCTCATCCTAACTGCAAATACAGAAGTGAATTGTTAACTTCATCCTTGAGGAGACTGCGTGGGTCTGAAGGTCCCCTCCTTCTCTGAGGGCCTCCCTGGTGTTTTGTCTAGCTCCTCTTCACATTCCAGAGCAGAGGACAGAAAGATGCAGGAGCTGGAACACAATACAGGATTTGTTTTACAAACACTTTAAAGGGATAAGAGGGTGAAGGATAGATGCTGAAGTCTTCCTGTGCATGGAGGACATTTCACATTTTGTGCTCATCTCCTCCAGTTGCCTGAGAGCTCACTTCTGCTTGCTGCTGTTCAAGGGGAAAACAATAACTCTCTTTTTTTTCCCCTGGGCCTGTACAAGAGGCATGCTGGAGCTTAGCATTACTAAGCATCTCAATTTTGACCAAAGTTTGTCTGATAAAAGAATCTGTCAAACTCTTCTTATAATGTGAACGCACACACTTGCCTATGATCTAAAAGAAAAAAAAAAAGTGTTATGTAGTTGTTTAATTACGTTACCATTCCCTCTTGTGTTCCTGATGGGGCAGGTAAGGAATTGATAGTGGCACTCATTGCTTCTTTACGTTTATTTTACAAGAGTGGCACAAAAGATCCCTTCTTCAGTGGCATCTATCTCAGCATTTCCTTGGATCCCTAGGACTCTCTTGTTGCAGGTATTTTTCCCTCTTACATTTGATGTGTTCACTTGCATTTTGTGCTGAAGCCACACGCTCCCAGCTCATTTTACTGTGGTGTGTTTACTAATGGCACAAATAGATGGGAATATCCCCGTTGTATACCTACAGAACTTGGGAATTGTACAATGCCAGTCAGCATGGTGATGCAGGGTGTATTTCAAGCTGCCTTTCCTACCCATTCCTTTCCTGGACTGTCTCCTTGAGGTCCTTCCCCCTTCATACTGAAAAAGCAGCTGGTGGCTCAGTGTGAGCAGTTAAGGTCAAACAACACTCTAGTCATCTGCCGACGATCATCACACCCAGGAAGTCAACTCACAGGCAAGAGATGAGGTCCTAAAGTTACAACGAAGAATGTTTTAGAAAGTCTGATTTGAAAGATTTTTTTTTATTTTATTTTTAATAGATGGCAGTGAATTAGCATTTTCAATGGGAGATTGAAAGATAAGCAGGCAAACTTGTCAGCATCCCCCTGCAGCGCTCTGAAAGGATGCACAGAGCTGTCAGCATTTGTAACCTCATCATTAGCCTCCCACTAATTGCTCTTTGTCTGATATCCCTAGTGTCCACACTCAAGTGATCAAATTAAAATTTCTACTTTCATGCAGAAAGCAAAACAAAGTTTCTAGTTCTCATCAAGTCAAAAAGTTTGACAACATTATTTCCAAAAGATTAGACTAGCATGAAAAAAAGAAATCATACAATTCTTGTGTTCACATCATCTATTTTTAAGACAGTATCCGAAGTTATGAATTGGCTTTCACTGCTAAATGCAAATGAAAATTTTAAATTAACATTGTGCAAACAATTGCAGGGTGTTTTTACCTCTCCTGAAAATCCCAACCTGCAAAGATGTAGACACTTTCCTCAATGTATAGGCATTAATGTATAGCAATGTGGATGTTATTGCCAAAGTCATAAACTGTCTCACCACTGTTTGCCCCTTTGCTAGAAGAGCACTGTGCAATGTTTACTTGGCAAGAGAGAGGAAATTTCAGTTCTGTTTCCTAGCATTTGATGAGCTTCATACTTGAAAGAACTTCAGCAACACAGCAAAACACAAGCCCCAAACTTTACTGGAACTGAAGATGCATCCACAGATTTGCCTGCATCACACAAATTGTTAGATTTTTCTGTTGTAATATTGTAGACTGCAGCTGTTTAAAAGAGAAAAGAACCTCAATGTACATGGCAGAAAAAAAAAGAAAAAGCAGCAGAAATCTTGGAAAGCTCAAAAGGTCCAAACTAATCTTTTCTCCAAATTGTCATTGAGTTTAACAACTAGGGATCAACTCAGCAGCATTTAGCTCCTACAGATGGTGTCTCCTGCAAGTGGACTACAGTGTGTTTCCTTTTCCTGCTAATTGAGAGTAATTAAGATGGTGGTGTGTGAAGGTGTGTCTTCAAAGTTGTGTCTGGGCCCCCTAATCTTCTGCCTTATTAGTACACTTCATGTTAAACTGATAGCCTTAACTGTTTTGCTCAGGTCTGTTTGTTTCTGAGTCCAAATGAAAACACTGAGGGAGTTGAAACAACTTCTGAGACATGTGAAGATCTCTTATGTGGAGAGTTGAGTTCCCATCCCTCTGGCTTTAGGTAACTGACTCCTTGGCAATTCATGGTTTCTTTACAAATATCTCCTCATTGTGACTATTACGTATATGCAGTGTTAATTAACAGACTCATAATTCAAGTTAGGATGCTGGGTTTCTGAAGGATGTATGTAATACACAAAATATAATTATTATTATATACATGACTGATACAGCATTTCAGGTACTTCCATTCCTCCTATTTTGAGAGTCTCAGGTTTCATGGATCAGTTAGGGTCCTTTTGGTTCCAGACTTAAGTTGCTTCTGGATTGCCACAGGCAAGTATGATCACGTTTGCTCCCTATTATTCTGTAGAATAGAGATGGAAACTACTAAAATGCAGCATTTAATTCATGAAAATCCAGCTTTTAATGTGAATCATTATATATGGTAATTTTTGTCCAGGTTTTAATATCGCAAGCCCTGAGGTACCTCCCAAAGTCATCCTCCTCTTCAGCTAAATGTTAACAATAGTAAAATAGAAATTCAGTTGCAAAGACTGTTTTGCACTCTTTGAAAGCGTTGCATGAATTCTAAAAATTGAATAAAAATTACTCATGCCACAGATTAAATGCCTTCTGGGAACAAAGAATTCCATATCTGAAACATGATGCTGTTCTTTCTTAGATGCCTTGAAGCGTGGTTTATGTGTACTTGCTAGAGAGAATCCAGCTTTGCTGATATGAAAACAAGGACTTAATGCTGTCAAATGGTGCTATTTAATTTCACTATTTATATCTACCATGTAGATTGTGAGTAATTACTTTTAAACTGAGGCTTGTGACATACAAGGGGATGGTGAGAATCATCTGAAACTTTTATTTGGAGCAATTTCCCTTTCGGAGTCTAGAATATGAGTATTAAGGAATTACTGTTTTCCCCTGCCCCATAGTTCATCAGGAATTTTCTAAGGAAAAATCGTATCAGCTAAATATTATATAGAAGATTGGTACTTGAACAAATAATTCATAGGGCAGGAAAGACTTACAGAGTTGTGTGGGGAAGGCACAGAAGGAGCTACAAGAGAAAAATCTACAAATCAATTTAGAACAATAAAAATTGTAAGTTCTCTATTTACTGACAAAATTATTTGTCAAACCACTGACCCCAACTGATGGACATTGGGTAGCCAGTAAATGTGACAGATCACATTGTCGATTGTTAATTTAGATCATTTTATCTCTGCTTCATAGGTAGGGGAATTATGACTTGTCAAAATCTGGTACTTGGAGCTGGCAAATACAGTGGCATTGTAGATACTCTCCCCTTGGGAAGAAACAATCTTCCTAAATGATGTTGTGATCAATCCATTTGGGCACCTGTTACAGAGACTCATACCGTAGAAACTCCACTCTTCTTTCTTGCAAGATCATCTCTGACTATTTGAGTACTAACATTTCCTTATATATAGTGCTTGATGGAGACTTCTGTAAATTATGTGTTCAGCCAAGGTCAATATTTCATGTTGATTTTTGCCTGGAGTTGATTCATGACAGGTCTTAGATGTGAAAGCTCATGCTGGTTTTGTTGCTCTGTTAATATATTGAGTTGAATCTCTAATACTGCTGGCTATTGACTTTTTGTTATTGTTATTTTTTAAGGTCTAAGTGCCCTGAAGTCTTAGTAGAGATTGGAACTATTCAAGGTCTTGTAGGATATTTCCCTTAAATTTATCATTAGTTGCTTCAGTAGTTTTTTCTGGGGAAAAAAAAAAAGAAATCTGCATCTTCAAGATAGTAGTCTTCTGGTCCATTTATCAAGAATTAAGATCAAGACTGACAAGTTACTGAAGCAATCAAGATGCTGAATCATGCAACATATGAGTTTTGAACAAGTACTACACATTTTGGATTTGTTTGGCTTATGGAGGTGGGAGAGTCTCCTAACCTGTCAGGGTTTTAATTCAAAATTCTCAGTGTATTCTCAATTTTATCCTAGGAGCTATTTACCATACTGTTTTTTTCCCTTTTTTTCTTTCTTTTTTTTTTTTTTTTCCCCTATTACAAACAAGCTGTCAGCACCAGGATGTAATCTAAAAATTAAATATCCTTTGTTGTAGTAAAATTTTTAAACACGGTGACTGTGCTTTTATACTTCAACTGTATTTTTAAGTAGTAGTTTTTAAAAGGTAAACAGTAGCCTCTGAAGAAACATGGAGCTAACATCTTGATTTGGTAACAGTTCTGAGAAATAGCACTTCTTCAGTGTGCCTGAATTTAACAGTTGAATAAATAATTTTTCTTTAAAAAGAAAAAAAAAAAAGGCAATATTAGTTCTGGGAGCCTATTGTATATATTAGTGTTATTGTAGGATTATTGCCTATTCAATATTTGGCCAGGATTTCAGATCACAGCCACTCTGGGCAGCTGAGAGTGACCATACTTGGCCAGTGGACAGCTTGGCTTTTCCACTCACGCGCCACTGCATGGCCTCTTATGGCCTTTCTCATGCTCTTCAATGGTGCACGTCATTCTTCCTGAGCCAGCTCTTTCTGTTGCCTTTGACATAGCTTCCTATTTGTCTCTGGCTTTGAGACCATATTTGCATCCTAGGCACATGTATAAAGTATCATCTCAGTCTATATATTTTAATCATTGTAGCTTATCAACCCTAAAGCAATATACTGTCACTGGAACAATGACCTTTTCATTATCAGAGGACTATAGTAAATGCTTTCAAGCTCCATGTCACTGAGAAAGTTTAGGGCAGCACTCACGGTCTTTGAAGAACTACCAAAGAATTGCAATAATCCCCAATAAATTTGCAATTAGGATACTCAAATGGCTACATTTCATTATGTTAATTTTCAAACTTCTGTTAAAAACTTGTGCGAGCTTATAGGTGTGAAGGAAGCAAGTAGTACCACTTTCTATGTACTAGCCTGTGTTCTAGGAGGGTTAGAAGGCTTTGCAACCCAAGAGGAATGATAAATACCTCATTCAGAACCCCCTTTACAAAGCTATTTGTGAGTATGGTTGAATAACTCTTGAGAAGAAAGAAAAGATGGGACCAACCCGTTCACATCCTATTACTTCAGCCATTGAATAGGCTTGTGGTTACTGCCTCATCCATCTAGGGAAAATCCCTTGCAAAGGTTTTAAAGAGATTGTAATCAGCTGTAAGGTGATATGTTAAAAGGAGTACCGAAGCCACCTGTAGAAATCTGAAGCACTGAAGAGGCAAACACTAGGGACAGAAAATGCAGATGGCAGAGCTACTGTATTGATTTGTTTTTCCTGGAATTACAAACCCATTCTTCACCTAAAATTAGTGATTACAGGGGGCTGGGTCACCCAGTTCATCATCTAGACCCCACTTTTCCCTCTCCCAAGGACTCACGTGGGTGTGGGCAGACCAGTGCACTGCACCAGTGCGGTCCCTTCCCTGTCACGTTCTCTTCCAGGGGCTCTCAGAGAGGCATGCATCTGTCCTCTTGCTAAAGACACAACTCCCCCCAGAGGAATTGGTTGGAAGGATAACATGCCTTTTGGGTGTCTCTGCATGAAGGTGAGGCCTGCTGTGGCCAAGAAAAACACATTAGCACCTCTGGTTCAGGTTAGTTGGTAGCTGCAGCAGCCTTCTGAAGCTGTGCAGCAGAACATCTCATCTCATGATGAGCAGAGAAAAAAAAAACAACCCTGACATTTAAAAAGTTGTCTTTCAGAACAATCTGGGAAACACTTTTCCCAACCCAGGCTCACACAGGAAATAAGGAGGTTTTCACTACATGCCATGGTATTTATGTGTGAGCTCCCGGTGTAAAGTTTAGTAAAGACCATAGTAAATGCCTGTGAAGAGTTTGTGACCATCAGCAATTAATATGTAACCTGAGCTCAAAATCAGAAAGGTGTGTTAACTACAGCAGGCTGCTCATCTAATGTTAAGTATCAGAAAGCAAATTAATAATACAATAACTGGTATTATCTCTAGCTTATATTTGGGCCCTGTAGCACTCCTAACCTATGCTGGAAAGTGTTAGTCTGCATGATAGCCATCATAGATAGTAACACTCAGCTCCCTTACAATGCTAAACTCCAGGTTGGTACATTGATAAAGTAGGATGCAGATAGATGTTTGCTATTGGAACAGATATGCTGGTCTTAATACGCTACTTCTTATCTGTTGATGATTACTGCCATTCTCCCAAAGCGAGGTGGCAAGACCACTCATATGCTTAAGTATAAGCTTGGGTATCTTGCCTTAAGCTGCTGTTGAAGGCTGTTTAAACTAAGCCCAGCTGACTTGTCTGTGAAATAGATGGAGGTCTCCCACAGATCCCTCTAGCTAGTGTTTTGTAAAGGGTGATAACATTCCATTGAAGACAGAACAGATGTGATAACTTTCCGTGTGACTTAAAAAAACAGAAAGAAAACAACTCATAAGACGATCTTCACCATAATCTAAATGAAGAAGATAGGAAGGTACATTGCTGTTACACTTCACGTACCTACAAAACCACCATTGACTTAATAACAGTAAAACTGTCTAGTTTATAACTCTTTAAAGTTATCTTACTCAACCCTTAGGATTCCTAAAGTTTGAAAATACACTGTATTGTCAGTTTTTGTTGGCAGCATTTACAAAGTATACAGATTTGCATAATAGCTTCCTCTATTATTCACGCTGCAGATCCGCACAGTAGAGAAGCAGCATCTTTGCAATTAAGAAAATAAGTAGTGGAGTTAAAGAGCAAATCCAATGCCTCAAACATAATCTCTAGATTTCAGATAGAGTGTTTCTTTAACACAGATCTGATTTTAGAGCTGAGAGAGGGGTGTATATTTCAAGAGATGCCAGAAATACCTACTTATGGGAAGGTCTGTGGTATTGTGGCCAGTGTTTGCAAGAAAAAAATGTAAACATCTTGAAGATAAAATATTATGTGCTTCCTTAAAAAGCAAAGGGTGTTCAATTTGTAATGTTGCATGCCTAAATTAATAGAGGTAAGAATATACTGCTAATTGGCATGACTATTCAGTGGAACCGATCATCTTTATGTCCAGCTTGTGTTTCATTCAGTTGTACTGTCTGATTCCACAGGATGATTTTAAAAAATAATAAACACATGAACATTTAAAGAAGAAGGTCGGCCTATTTCTTAAATAGTTCTTAAATACTCTGTCCCAGACGTAAAAGTAGCTCAGAATTGCTTCTGGAGGTTTCTTGCTTTAAGGTTACAGGCATTATGTTCATGTATAGGCATTATGTTCCTGTATTGTGTAGACTGCCTGCATGAGTTGCTACAAAGTTCATTATACTGCTAAGGCTGTCAGTGGTATTTATGGATATTCATGTGCAGTGAACCCTTGAACCTGAGCTGGTCATCTGAGCGTTGCTTGTAGTTAGAGTTGTGTTTATGCTTAACATTGGTAGCAGTATTTAATTGCTCCCTAGGAAAAATAATTGCAATTTTAACTCAGTCGTATAGTGGACAAGGGATTGCAAAAATGCCAGGCTTACAGGAAGGATTGTCCTTCTTATGCAAGTATTAATTATTAGACTTCTCTTTTCAGACTCCTGTTTCCAGAGTTTGGAAATGAATGTGAAACAAGTATATAATTCAAACTGTGCCATGGCCCACTGTCCATTAAAATCAGTAATGGCAAAAATCACGTTATGGAATTCGTCCTATTTCAAAAATATTTTCCAGGCATTTTTCATGTCAGCTGCAAATGGGAGAAGGGTGATGATGCCATTTTGCAATAGAGAGGAGTGAAGATCTCACCTTATAATTATCTGAAGAATTTCTAATTCAAAGTTATCCCTGCTAAAGTTTCAGTTCTCATAGTATAATATCAGATGAGAAAATCCTGCATAGCGTCTGGTATGTCAGCAAAACTGTTATGGTTCTGAGCGTGGTAGCGGTATCCGTGTCTTCAGAGTTGCATTTTAGAGCTCTCCTGCCAGTGTAAAGGGAGTTTATATTTCTGTAACTCTAGCGGGGATTCCTTTGGCTTGACACAATCCTGGGAATGTCTTTCAAACCATGTACATACACAGAACAGATGGCTTTCATGGGAAGCAGGAACTACCATTCAGCATGTAAGACTTTTTTTTTTTTTTTCATTTCTTGGTAGCTTTATAACTTAAATTAATCCTTCCACAGATAGTGTGTAATGGGAACAATGTCTTGATTCTCTTTTTCTGCCTCTCTCTCTTTTTTTTTGATTTTCCTGTCAACTTCAAGGAAAACCTCTCTTTTTCAGATTCTGAGGGTAAGATTTAGGGAGAGTTTGAGCTTTAAATTCAGTTACTATTGAATTTAAACATTTGGAATGAATTCTGATTTACTGAAAGCTGAGGCGTAGTGGAGAACTTGACTATACAAGTTACTGTTTCCTTCTTCTTGGGCACTAATGCAATCTGACCAAAACTTAGAAATGTAATTATTGACAGAAATGTAGCTGCATATGAAAAACCATTTTTAGAATGTAATGCATTTTGCTAGTAATTTGATAAAATATGATCATTTTGTAGTATCTTAACGGCAATATTAGTGATACGTTGTGATAGAATATGATATCAAGTGACCATATAAAATGATAATTAAAGATCATGTTATATCTAATTTTCACACTCTTGCACTTAAAAGGTTGTCATCATAAATGGATACTTAAATAAGAAATTGACTGCCCCCTGCAAACATTGAGTCATTAAATGGCTCCGCTTTCTTCTAACCATGTGTTTGCTTTCCGAGACTTGTGGCCTTATAGGAAATTAGCCTTTTTTAGGTTACATAATAGAGGTAAATTTTGCTTTTGTTGTGTCACTCAGTCCTCTGTGCTCTTGTCAGTCTGGCAGTCAGTTTCTCATAGATTCTGTTAATATTTCTGTATCTTCATAAAAAAGATGAGAACAGGCAACCAGATGAAGGAAAACAGGACAACTTCAAAAATTTGCTGTGTAGATATCTTTGTAATAAAATCAGAATTTGACCTTGAAAACGTTTCCTAGTTACTAGAAAGACAAAGAACAGAAGCTGTACAATAATGAATTACAACTTAACATATCTGTGATTAGAAAGAAAAGTAAGAGTAGTCTGTTGTAATTCTTTAATTGAAAATGTATCATTGTGGAACTGTTACTTGGATACCACTCGTATTCTTATGGAAATGTGTTTCTTTTTATTAGCAGGTCAATTTGTTTGATGATATTACAGAATTGTAGGTTAATTTTAATCTACTAACCCAGTGTCATATTGATACTGTCCAGCTACATGTTTTAAATAAGCATGTGACTTCTAGTGTCTAGGTCTTATTTTCCATCTGAATATTTGCAAGTAACTGAGATTAACGTCGTATCTACAGGCAGAGAACTAAATTAGCACATTTTAAAGAAGGTACATCTAGAGAACAGATTAAAAATAGATCAGCCAAAATTAATGAAAAATGTGGCAAAACTGAATCTAGATATGAGGTTCATATTACGTTAGACCTGAGAGAATGTAATAGGAATTGAGAGCATAAAACTGTAATGTTTGTGTGAATCACATCTCTAAAAGATAGTGGGAAATCACTCAAGAAAAGCAGTTGCTTTTCTGTGTGTCTTTTGGTTGCGTTAGATATGGGAGTCTCCCATCAGCTTCTAGCTTTCACCTGAGTATGAGAATTACCACAGCTTAATGATGATTTAAGGTAATTAAGAGACAATGGAGATACTAGACTTGACATCAGCACATGAACTAACCATGCAGGCGTTACTGAATCATCCCGGCCAAACAAAAATTATAGGCACTACACTTTAGCCTTCATCTTGCTTGGATATTTTGGTGGCGGTGGATGAAGTTGCATTGGAGACAGGAGAAAAAAAATAAAATTGCAACATCAGTTATACTTGGGGAGTTTAGTGGTAAAAGTTTAGCAAGCTCCCAGAACCCTCCTTTAATACATCACTGAGTGGCCCATGGTGGCCTGGTGTGATTTCATGGAATAAATGTGTACATATGGTTTTGGTGTATGCATCTGCTGCTTTTCGGAGGTTGGGCATGATTCCTTTTCTGGTACCAGCAATTATTATGGATTACCTGAGCAGCCCGTTCAGCGATGACTGACCAAGGCAAGTTAAGCACCATAAAACTTTTGGGATAATTGTTGGGCTAGTTATTCCTGACTTATTTCAGTCAAGCACTTATTTCAGTTTCAGTAAGTAGCTGGGAGCTCATTGATCGGCAGTCTGCACTTTAAGAGCATACAAGAACTAGAAAGTATGCTACCACATCATCCAATGACGTTTATACTTCTGATTATATTTCATGTGGTTTTTAAGAAGCGTATTTATTCTATGGATGAGGCTTCAGGCCAGGGCAGTGTACTGATGATGCCCTGCAGCAGAGGATGTGGTGGAGGAAGTGATGGAGATTCACAACCAATTCTATCTTAAAGAAGATGTTACAGTTATGCAAAAAGTCCTCATCAATGACGTCTCAGACATCAGAACTGTCCTCAGAGGTGAACACACAAGTTGTGTCGTTAATACTTGCTCCCTTCCACACTGAGATACAGGGACAATTTTCACCTTACCAGAAGAAACCACGGTGAACTGCAGTAGCAGCTCAGACTGCAAACATCCCATGCTGTGTGCTCTTAGGGGAGTATGTTTTTGAAAGACAAATTTTGTATAACCATTAAGAACTGAGTTTAATACTTATTGAAAGTGCTAGCAGGACAATCATAAAAAGTGACATCTGTATTTTGCTTTGATACTGCAAAATCCTAGCATAATGCGCTGCTGCTAAGCCTTGTTCCTTCTGATGGCATGAGATATCCTGCTTCCCCCCTCAGTATTTCTACTGTGACCCTCAGCAAGAGAGCACCAGTCGCTGCTGCTTTGGATGTAGAACATGCTCACTAGGGACCTGGTTTGATTACCAGCTAATTTTACAGAGGCCACCCTATAGCTGCTGGAGACAAATAAATCACTACAGAGCTGTCCTGGATTTAAGCCACTGAAAGGCCTGTAAAAATATTTGTTATCCAGATACCTGAGCAGGCCAGACCTTTCCACAGACTTTAAACTCTTACACGTTTTGCATTGCTCGTTTTGGATGGATTTAGGCAGACAAGTCGAAAAAGTAGGTTTTGGCAGTTAGAGCAGGAAATGTGTGTTTGCCATTTAAGTGCATGTAAATAGGGAAAAATCCTATTAAAATGCAGCTGATGAGACCGTGTGCAATGAAATGAAAACTGACTGTTTGGATAGAGGTAGTTGATGCTATAGAATTTTTTGTAATGGAGCCTAAAAATTGTTTCCATTTCCTCACAGAGCAGTTTAAGACATCCCAGCTTTTCTTGCTGTCATTCCCAATGTCTCGCTTACATCTATCTGCTCATGAGAAAGGCTTCTCTGTGGAGGCCTCTCTCCTTGAAAATTCTTTTGGGATATCCACAGCATGGATTGTAAGATCTGCTTGAAGGCCTATCTATAAAATAATCAGGCTTCTTTTTGCCTTGCTTGTGTTTCACACTCTCTGTTCCTCCTGGAGAGGCTTGTCACCCATTCTTAGGAACGGCTGAGATGTCTGAACAGCCAACCTGGTCATGGAGCGCCCCCGGAAAGCACAACTCCCCAGGTCCTATGAGAGGAGTACTTCCTAGGGTAGCAGAGAGGGGGACTTGTCTACATTTATACAGAATGGTTTATAGGTAAAGGAGCTTGCTTAGAGCATGATTTGTTTTACATGCAAAAGATACTAGGGATTACACTTTGAATGCTGTTTTTCAGCTATAGGGAGCTGCTGTATGTCCGGGTTTGTTTCAGCTCCTCACTTGGGGCCAAGCTTTGGTTCCTCTGCACCCTCCAGCTGCTGAGATTTGTTCTGAGAGGAGGGCTTTGGATGACTTTTTTTTTTTTTTGCAGAGATTGCTTAAACAGCCAATCCTTGCTCCACTCACCCCCGTGAAGGAAATCCTGTATGAACTGGAAAGTGTTAGAAAGGATTTAATGAGATTATCATGAACTGTTACTTCACAAAAAAATCTTAAGCCCGCAAGCAGCTGTACTTTGTAACTGGGTGAAGCGATGTGAGGGACTAAAGAAGCTGTCTGCTTATTTAAAGCAGCAAAGCCAAGGGTTGGGTTTTTTTTCTTAAATGTTTGATATGCCCTTCAGCTAAGAAAACTCAAGCAAGAAAACAAAACCTTCCACCAAAAGAAGAGATGTTATTGAAGTCAAATATCTTCAGATGTAGAATTATGTTTAGTAATATTGCAGAAGTGATACTGAAATTAGTACTTGAAAATTCAGTAGCCTAGTGGACTATGCAAGCTCCTGCTTGCCTTCAAGTTCATCATACCAGTTAGGAGTGACTTAGAAAGGTTGTATTGTGTCCATGTAACATTAGGGACTGCTTTGAGGTTTTGGTGTGTGTTCTGTTGTAATACAAAGAATTTTGTAGCAATGGAGTGAAATTTGGTTTTTTTGGGTTGTTTTTTTTTTTCCTTTTTTCTAACGGGCTTGTGGTAAACCTGTGAATACAACTGAGATTTATTTTGATCTCAAGTACTGCTTGTGCTCTTTGCAACACCGAAGTAATGAAATGCATTTACTTTCCACGTGTTTGGTTACTTCCATGGTCTTTGTGCACCTGTCATTATAGGAAAGTTATAAATAGTGGGTGTATATTATGGCTTTAACCTTCCCTGGAGGCTTGGGTACATAAACCCAGTGTGCCACTGTGGTTCTTCAGGGTGATCTACTGTGAAGTTCAACCTGTAGAGCAATATGATTGTAAACAGAGGAACACTCTGTTTTGCCTAATAAAAAAAAAAAAGTGACTTCAACTGGAAATTGTTAACTAGTAAGAGGTATGGGAGAAAAAAATATCCTCTGCAAGCATTTCATGTCGGATTTATTTTGGCAGATGCCTATCTTGAATTTGTAGGACGCTTTCCAAATCCATCAGACATGCATTTGGTGGCGGGGGAATAAATCTATGTCTTTGTCCATTTATTGCTTGGGAGAATAGCTTGAAGGCTGAAATGCAAACTGCGGTGAAAGGTACTTCTGAAATATGAAATTGTGTACTGATAAGGTATTGTACCAAGAGGCTCTGCCAGTGACTTATTTGGTGAGAACACTTTATGTCATAAAAGCATTACCTGTTATTTTCATGAAAGACAAAATTTATGATAGAGTGGCTTATTGATGTAGGTTTAAACCTTGACGTTTCAGACTTTCAAACGTGCATGTTGTTTGGCGTTATAACCACCTTGAAAGATCTCACCCAGCAGGGAGATGGTCAGTTTGGTGGACAGTGTACCAGGCAGGAGTTGACACGTGCAGAGATACATGTGTGTTGCTTAAGCCCCCTAAGAGCATGCCGAGAATAGGATTGAGCCCATCTGCCCTCGACCCTTCAACCCTTTTTTCTGGCCAGGCCAGAGGGCTAAATTTAGGTTCCCAGGTGGTGAAAGGGGTTGAAGAGCAGCTGCCAGCTCTGACCGCAGCAGGCAAGTGGGGACAGCAGGAGGCTGGCTGTGGATCTCATTTATGGATGAGAGAGGAAAGCCCTGGAAAAATAGTGTGAACGATTAAAAGGGTTTTTTGAGGGTAGTTACAACCCTCTCCTTGCTCGCCTTCCTTCTCTAACCAACCATCACACCAAACCATCCATCTCTGTTGGTCATCTTCTGTTTCTTACAGCCTCATTCTTTGGCATATTAAGAAGGAAAGAAGAAATAGAGATTTGGGAGGTACACTGCTCCTGCCATGTTAACCAGGAAGGTAGTAATAATCTACTTCTGGAATTGGTTTTGAATACATTAGGCTTTGGAGGAAAGAGTGACTTCAGAGAAGGAAAAAGTAATTACCTAAATTAGCTTAGATCAGAGAAATCAAGCAAAGCTGCGAGAGATTTCCTGAAGTGACATGAGTAGGCAGGTTAAAGTATTTTTGGCAAGTGCACATTGTCAGACACAAAATCCTGCTATATTTCCTTAATGTTGAATTAGCTCTGTGTAGAAAAAGGTATCCTTCTTGTCCTCTTGAACAAGTCAGTGAAATCTTCTGCTTTTCACAGTGAGAAAAGCAAATAAAACATTTGAGTCCAGATAGAGCTGATTTCTGAAAATAAAGGTGTCATTCAGTGAGTGCCACATCTCTCTAGGAACACTGCATTTATATCTGGCCACCTCAGCTGGGAAAAAAGGGTAGCAGAAATAGGTGAGTGACTAAAATATGAGATGAACTATCTCCTAGAGGAGCAAGGAATTTAGAGTTTGGGGGCTGGTTAGAGAGGACTTCTTCAATAAGAGGAGACAGAAGAAGGAAAATAAAATAATACATATAAAAAGAGGAGGCAAATTAGATTCTTCCATTTAACCTTTTACATAATAAAAGACAGGAGACATCCCAATGAAATTAAAAAGCAATGCATTTAAAAATTAATAAAAAGCAAAAACCTTTTATTGGAGACGGGAATATGGACAAGCCGGTAGCTATGTTATATGACCTTTTGGGATTATCTTTAGCTAGGTACGGTTTTGTTTTGCCACAGCCTAAGACATCTGGACCCAATTCTGCTCTGGCTCAACATCTGGGTAGATATAGTTGCTGTGGTAGTGGCAGTCATGGCAGATACATTGCTCAGTTCTATGAGTGCATGGTGGCTCCCAGTTTATGGAAGTAATTTCTGGTTGGAGTACCACTAAAAGATCTGTGCAGGTTCTCATTGCAAGATCAGGCAGAATATGGCAAAACACTATAAATAATTGTTTCTGTTTTATTAAGTCAAACACATGTCCAAGCTCCTTTCACTTTCCTAAATAGACACCTTTTATCATGCTGGCTCCTTCGTGAAAAATATTCAGCCTAGTAAGGAGGTTTTGTAAAGATAAATATACATCCTTTGCTCGCACATTTAGATTGTCAGAGAAGTGTGCTTTTATTGCATAATATGGTAATACATTTGAAACCAACAGGTGAACTTTTAATGAGATGAGCATCTATATGTGTATGTTTGCATGTATGCTTATACCGCTAACAGAAATCTGTTTATTGTCATCGAAGTAGTGCAAGTTTTAACTTTTGTTTATAGGCTAGTTTTTAACCAAGGAAAAAAACCACAAACCCAATCATATTAGGCTGGATAGGACCTATTACTAGGATGATTATTTTTTGAAACTTTCTGCTCCAAATGCTGTATAGCCCCAAACTTTCTGCTCAACACTTCAGTTAAGACTGAACATAGCTTTATAGACACTTGGACTTAAATCTCGGCCTTTATTTAGCATACCATATCCTGATCTGAATATATGATGGGGTTTGCTCTAGGAAAGCAACATCACTGAGAGCATCTAAAACTGAAAAGGAGAGAACTCACTGAAGTCTTCAAGGCATCCTGTCCAAGGCTTTTATTGATAAGTGTCTGCATTTCATCCTCATTTATTTCTGGTCATCTGAAAAAAAATGCCTTAGCTCACTGTTACTGCTGGAGTGGCCAGCTGTGGAAGAAAGCAAGCTTATATGGGCTAAATAGATTTCAGAGTTAATAAACATATTCTAGCAAAGCAAATCATACTTTGTTTCGAGAGTCTACAGTAATGGGGAATAAAAGATATTTGAGAGCTTGGTATCGTGGTTTATTTAGGCTGCTTGTTTCCATGAAAGTTTGCAGTCTACAGAGTCTGTTTTGTCTGTAAGGATGATACTGTATGAGAGTTTAGACTTTACAAATTAAGCTGGACCCTGCTGCTAAGTACATTTCAGAGCAGCCCATGCATCACCTGCTGTGTGCTCTGATTTCCTCCTGACTCTCATAATTTAAAATAAATGTGCAAACTGAAACAGAAGGTTCGTAAACCTAGTTAGTATTCTTATAAAATCAGGAAAGTTTAAAGAGCGGTGTCAGTCATTACACCAGATGAAACGTTTTAGTGATGTTTATAATATATTCTTTACAAAAGCATGCCTTATTTGAGGTAATGAGTGTATTTGCATGTGGTGAACAATAGGTTCCTGAGTTCTTAAGGATGTGATTTGCTTTAAGAGAAATGTGTTGAAATTACTCCATTTTTAGGAATGATTTTGAGAAATTACTTTGTTTTTCTAAAGAAGTGGCAATAAGAGAGAGAGGGGTTTGGTTCTTTTTTTTTTTTTTTTTTTTTTTTAAAGGATCTGGCAAGCCCTTTGTTCGCCTTCCCTCCTCCCTACAGTCAACCCCCCCTGCCCTGGCCCAATTTGTTAAAGACGAATTGTTGCCCGTGGTAACTGTAGAGAATTTGTTGAAAAGCACACTTTTAGAAGACAATGGGCCCCAAATATACTGTGGCACAGCTTTAAACTTTATTAAGTCTGTCTTGGACTACCCTCTCCTCTCCCGAGTTAAAGGGAAGAAAAGTTTGGCAGCCTCCATGCTGTGAGCGTGATTGATGCCCAGAACATCTGAGGGACTTTTGTGTCCAGCATGCTCTCCATGAGTGCATAATGTGTGAATACTCGAATAAGGTCAGCCCTTATCAGATGTAATCTAGGCCTGAAAGCAGATCAACAGTGACAGTCATACCCCATAAGTGAGAACACAAATCATCCTTGCATGCTTTGGACAAGTTATGGGATTTTCTCCCTTCTTGCTCCTGTTTTACCCTTTCCAAATGGGGGGAGGGGGGAAGTGACAGAGAGGAAACTTTGGCAGATCTCTGGAAGCAAAAAAAAAGAAGACAAAACCCAGAGGGATACGTGCCTGGAATACTAGACGGTCCTGTCAGCCAGGCCGCAGGGGAATGGGGGCTTTTTGAAAGGTGATGGCTGTTCCCGCATAGGGGCTGGGGTGCACTGCTCCTCTCTGGGCTGTCATGGAGAACCCCATGGGTGTAGTCGTGTGGGAGGGAAGAAACTTGGGCAAAAGAGGTTCAACTTGTTTCTCCAGCACCTTTTAAGAGTCTTTTCACAGGTTTCTAAGCATGTCACGGTTTTTGTTGTCTGCCTGTCCCTGGGTTTGAATGCCTCAGTTTTTCAAAGTGGAATGAAAGCATCTTTTTATTCTTTTTGAGTTTGTGCTCGACAAATGGGAACGCTATGCTTCACCAGAAGGCGAGTAAAAATATTAGAGAATAGTGCCTTAATTAATTTTTGCCAGTTTTCATGGAGAAAACAGTGGTAGGCAGGTTTCATCTAAAGGAAGAGGCTTCCATTTGTGGTTATTACTGTAGTTTAAGTACTGTATTGTTTTTTTAACTAGGAAAAATAAGAGAGCAGCAATGAAATGTTGTTAATTTAGACTTTTTTTGATTTGTGCTTCTGCTTAGAAAAGGATTTTAATGAGTGAAGATCTTTTACAGAACACAAAATATATAGGAAAATAGCATAATTAGCAGGAAGAAATCAAAGATACGGTTACATCATTGATGACATTAACGATTATGGAAACAATGATGTCAGCCTCTATGATGGGAAAATATTTTTTCCATGTTCTTTCCATTTTCAGAAATATAGTGTCTCTATCAGGGCAATAATTTGTGGTACTTTTGTTTGTTTGCATACTCGATACAAGTAAGCATGTAATACTGATGTAGTCCCTGGGATTAGGGGGAAGATCCACGAACACCGAAAGCCTGCCTAAAACCCCTACAATGACAGCATATTATTGCTTGCTTCATTTATTTATTTTGCTTTGTGCTCTAATAACAACAGAACTCTTCTGCTCCTCATTCAAAATGCACAATAGAAGAGATCCTTTAGTTGCAGCTCACACCTTAGACTCTGAAGACATCGGAGAAACGTGAGCAAGACATGTACTGACCAAAAAAACCTCTCTCTTCCCTTTGCTTCCCATCACTGAGCTGTCACCTCTTTGCTCTGCTGAACGGGATGGTATTATTCATGTTAAGGTCAGAAACATTGAAATATGGGACAGGAGAGGAAACCTCCTGTGTCATCAAATCCATGACAACGATGCCTCAAGGAACTATGTTACAGTTCTTTTTCCCCTCCTTTTTTTCTTCCAAAAAATGATCAGGAGATGTGTTGAAGTAATCTATACTTCCTTTTTGGCCACTGTCCCAAAGATGAATACCACCTGTTATCCATATACCCTGTATAGATTTGCAAGGAAACCTAATTTAAAGAGATACATCATTGACTCTTTCTCTAAACGAGTCTTCCCGCCATCTGCGTCCTAAGAAATACCAGTTGGGCACCGATGGTTAATACTGACAAAGAACTGGTAAAAGCCAGTTAATTTTTAGGAGGTGCTGTACCTCAGCTAACACTTGTCTGCCTGCTTGCAAATCTCTGGTGTCTTTCAGTGAGCCAGACTAGCTAACTGTGGCCATCCCTGCACAGGTTGACTTAAGTTGCCTAGTCAGGGTGCAGCTTTCCAATCCTATTTGAGGTTCTTCCCACTGCGAGTTTTGACCTCACTACCTGCACTCTGTTAGTTACATCTGTGGACAGTTACAAACATGAATTAAAAGACTGATTTTAAACACTTCTGCTTTAGTCTACGCAAGAAACATTTTCTGATGTGTTGGTTCTGCTGGCATCCTAAAAGCATCCCAGTTAGATTCCCCATACTTTTAATGACAGTCTTTCAGATTCAGATGTTTGCAGCTTTGAATTCGTCCCGTCCTTTATGGTCACAGAACCGTGGCTTGTGGTGTCTGTCCCACGTGTCCAAAATAATGATCCTCTTGCATCTTGCAGTCAGAAAGGTCACAGGAGTGCCATCCTCTGTTTGATGTAGATGTCTGAATGGTCTGCTCTATAGAGTTTGATGAAAGACCTGTGATACGTGGAAGTTTGGGATTTTTTGTTTTAGTAATAGAAATATTTTAAATGGTGTTAGATGATAGAGCATTGTGCTTTTTTTGTGCTTATATAGGAGCTAGGGAAGGAAACATCAAGCATGCTTTTTGAAGACAGCATATAGGTTAAATGTGAATTTTAGAAGAAAGATAATTTTTTTCCCGTGCAAACTGCTATGTGTGGAGCAAGTCTGTAATTAGGACTCATATTAGAAAATAATTTAGACACTACCATGTTCCTTTCTTGCTATACATTCCAATGAAAACATATGAGAAAGCCTGAAAAAATATATTGACATAAATGATGTCTTCAAATCATGTGCAAGAAATGTATGTCTGTGATGCAGTTGCATTGTAAAATGGTGCAGTAAGCAAGCAGATAATCAGTTTTAAACAAAAGGATGAGGGAAGAGAAATAAATTCCACACATCACTGGGGAAGACAAGAGTAATGCTCATCACATTTATGATAGCTGGTCAAGGTCTGGTTTATGAATGCTTTGGCCAGCTTACTGGCATCCCATTAAGCTGAATTTTATTCTATTATTACTAACTGTTGTATGACAGCTGTTAGGCGGCCACTTCAAAGACTTCCATTTTGCTAAGCATCATCAAAGATGTGGATCTTCCCCAGAAAGCTTCTGGGGGATCACATTTTTGGAGCAAAATACCATTTGAAGCCTGATAGTGGAACTTACCCACTGAGGTGCCAGGCTTCCATTAGCTACAGCAATCCGGTATTGGGGCCAAACTGAATAATCATCGTCCAAAATGAGCTAATGAATCACAAAAACTACTTTTCTCATTCTTATAGATAGAAATAATAGTGCTGTCATTAATAATGACTATCTATTGATAGGGAGTTTATTTGTAAATACCTAGTTTACCCGCACTCTTTTTTTTTTTTTTTTTTTTTTTTCCCTCGGTGGTAGTTGGGAGTCTCTTTTTATTGTGGTATGTCCGTCTGTAGTTTTCCTATTATATTGCCATAATTCAGTGTTTTAGGGATCTCACCAATGCTTTTTTCCAGAATGTAGACCACAAACTTCTGCTGTTTGATGCCAGTGTTCAAAACACTTGTTCCTGTCCTAAGGTGCCAATGCACAGATGAGTTATCTTGTGGGTTTGCATCCATTGACGCTACCTGAGCAGCCTTTCTCTGGGCAAGTGATCAGAATCTATCATTTGAAAACAGCATGTTGCTGAGCAAGTATCAAGAAATGATTAACAGAGAAAACTAATATCCTTAGACAGAGATGAGGTGGCTTTGTTTTAGTGCACCCAGCAGAGAAGTGACACAACTGCTGTGCATGTGTGACCATCAGAGGTGAGTTAAACCCCTGTGTACGCCTGATTCACTAACAGGCTTATAGGGAAATCATGCACTGCATGTATGTTGAAGCGGCTCATTTAGTACTTGAAGAATGACACCAGCTTAGGAAGTGTTTATAGCAGTTGTCCAGTGAAAAGCTGTAGGGAGGGTGCCTTATCTTCAACAACGCCGTGCAGAAGCTTGCCGTGTTTCTCCTCCTTGCTGGCTGCTATCTGCTACTGCTTGCGAGCACTTTCTGCCTGTGAAAGGGCCGCAGTTCCGGAGCGCGCTGGTGTGGTCTCTCTCCAGGCAAAGGAAACGTTTGATGTGCGAAAGCCTGAAACAGTTTGACGGGACAGCTCTGGCTTCCTTGCGGGGCTGGGGCTCTGCCGGGGCAGGGGGAGCCGAGGGGGTCCCTCTCCGGGCGACGGCACCCCGCTCCCCCAGGGCAGCCCCACGCNGGACGGGACGAGGCGGAGAAGGTTTTTGGCTCAGGACTGTCATTTCGGTGCAGTCGGTCTGCTCGGGGTGACGGTGCAGATGATGCTCCTGAGGCGCAGGGCTTGCGGGAGCAGCCGGCGTGATGGGGGCGGCAGCAACAGCAGCTCCCGGTGCCGTTTGCTTTCTTCTGGCGCGACTTGAGACTCTTTGCACCGCTCGGAAGAAAAACTTCTAAAGCAACTGCGTTATAGTAAATCTGCCTTTAGAAATCGGGCGGTTGAGGCTTGTGCGTTTTGTAACTTTTGTCTTTTAACAGCGAGGGGTTTTTTGATGGGAAACGTAGACTGAGAAACATTGTGCTAGTTCTGTAAGAAGACTGAACTTGTTCGTGCGTCAGTTTTAAGGGGAAAGCATCATGTTAATTATAAGTGAAAATGCCGTGTTTACTCATCAAGAAGCAAACATTTGACGTAGCTAATAAGAAAAGGGGGCGCTAATTAGCAGTACACAGAGATTGTAATAAGGCAGAATTTTGATTGACAGCAGAATCATATTAGTTTTATTCATTATGGAGACTGAAAATAACGAACGTGTATTAATGGGTTTGAAATGCACTTACAGCAATGGCATTTGAAAACAAGTTCAGGATACAGTAAATGAGCTGGCTTGGCTTCGGAAATTTGTAAATGCGCTTACGGATCACGTACTGATGTCCTTTGGAAGAACTGTAAAATTATTGTCGTTAAGACATGTTCCTGCTAAGCTTGGTGTCTTTTAAGAAGGGTAAATGATTTAATGAAACACTCTTGATATTTTACCTTGGATGTTTTCATCATGAAGCAGTTAGCTAGTAAGCTGTGTATCACATCTGAAAAGAGAAAAAAATAGGCACAGCAAGGAAGATTTTTTTTTTTCCTCTCCATAAATTAGTCAGTTCCATTACCTGAACAGATAAACTTTCAGTGACATCACCTATAGCCGTCAGCATCAACCATGAGTTTTTCTTACACTTGAGATGATTTTGCTCTGGCTTCCTAATAAGACATGATAAAGCTAAGTAGCAGAAGAAACAGCAGCTGCCACTTGTGTAGTCCATTTATCCTGAAACCTTTCACATGGTGGGAGTTGGACGTGGTGTTCGTGGGAGCAGCTGGGCTAGAGGGAGAGTGTGGTGGCTTCAGAGCAGGATTCAGAGCAGCAGTTGAATTGCAGGAGCCTGTACCAAGTGTAACGATGTACGCAGTTCAGAATCGCGCTTGCCATCCTTGGTCGATCGTTTTTTCTTTGAATCACAAGAAGCGCTGGACTGATGGTTTATATCTGCTGTTTGATCTCATTTTCAGGCTTAACTGTAGAAGCTGTGTATGTGGCATAGGAGTGAGCACACTGCACAGTTTTGCGTGGGGATTGCAGATCTTGCAGACTTTCAGTGATACTGAAAATCTAGTTTAAAACCATTCACCGGTGCTGTTCCTCTGAAGTGATACTTGCATGACGTGCACATTCGGGACAAATTGCAGTCACACCTGACCAACCAGCCATGGCTGTTTATGCAGGGACCCTCGATATTCTGCCAGCACCCTCTGCTGCCGAAGTGGGGAGTGCAGCTGGGGCTGCATCAACTCCTGAAACCAGGAGGCACACATGTTTCTGAGTCTTATTAGTTTCTCCCTTTTCTTTTAAAATTTTCGTGGGTAAATGCTTTGACAATTTTTTTGTGCGATCACTTTCAAAACAAGGAGGTTCTTAGGTTGTCCTCAAAATTATTCATGCCAGAATAATGTGCTCTTAAAGATACTGAGAATCCTGGAATGATGACCTTCAAGGAAATCAGATGTATTCCGATTTAGGAGCATCTACAGGGACGTAAGGCAGTTCTGTAGAAGAAATGCACTAGGTTGCTGAAAGATGTGCACAGAAAACTTGTCTGGGAGAGACCAAGATTTTTCCTTCTCTGCAGAATTCTAGGCACAAAGATAAGCATGCAAAAGTTATACCAAAGGATCAGATCCTCAGATACTGTGTCTTACGAACAGTGTAACTACAAGTGTCAGTAGGAGATTCCCAGTAGGGTAATTTGAAACCCAGCTGCTGGTGCATTCACAGTTTGTATTTGAAGTAAGTTCCCAGCTTCCTGGCCAAATGGGAGTCAAATCTTTTCTTGAATTTTGAGCACTTGTACAAACTTTTTAGGAAATTTAACAAGTGGCTTGTTCAGCAAGGGATTTTTTCCCTTCCAAGGACGGTGTATTTGCTAGCACAGTTCAGAGGATGAGAGGTTTGTGCTGGGGAATCTTTGCCAGGGAGCGCCCATGTGGGTTTCCACAGGTGCTCTCACCAACTTTATGTCTTCCTCTGAAATACTGAACATGAGATGGAATTCAACCCCAAATCTTTCAGCAATTAAAGAAAGACAAAGTGATAGCAATTGAAGCTGTGTGCTTTAGGAGCAAAATCCTTGGAAAAAAAACCTTGTAAAGCTGTGCATCGTAATGATATCCTTTATGTACTTTTTTTCTTTTTAAGTTGCATTACTATAACTCTTTGCTTCCTCCTACCCTTTGGGTTATGGCTCAGGGTCCTGTTGCTTTAGACTGTTTTAAGGCCAGCCAGGAGCTATGAAAAGAGAGCTTAAAATCACATTAAGAGGTCTTTTAAGTAATTCAGTCCATACCTCAGGCCAAGAGCAAGGCTTTCTAAAGCCATACTAATGCTAGCTTAAATTTACTTAGTAGATGCTTCTGTTCTTTTTCTTCAAAGCTGCTGTTTCCTTGCAGGATGATCACAGTGGGGACATGAATTATTAGCCTGTGGAGTCTGCCTTTTGCCTGTACATATACCTGAGGAGATCCTGATGTTTCCACATGGTTAGTAATATCAAATACAGTTATATCATTAATATAATAGCAGATTTGCTCTGGATATAGGGCAGGAGGGCAACACCAAGAGTTTAGTCAGTCCCTCTGACACGCATCCGATGTTTGTTACTAGTATTTGACTTCCCTTCAGTGATGAGGAGACCACAGGTTTCCAGGCAATCAGTTCTAGCTCCTCCCTATTCTCACCTCTAAAAAAATTAGTCTTAAGTGTACTCTGATTGTCTTTGCTCCAAATTAAGCCCAGTCCTGTTTGCCTAGTCTTGAGTGTCTCCAGTTACTCTTGCTGACCTCTGTTGTGCATTTTTCAGTCTCTCCATGTGTTCCTCAAAATGCAGAATTCAAACATGAGTGTTCTTTATTTGTGCAATTGCTTGCGTGTGTGCATTATGTTATACCAGCCATATACTGTGATACACTGGCTGAATAGCAACCCAGCTTTTCCTGATCATTTCTCCAACTTTTTAAGAACATTTTTGAATACTAGCCTTGTCCTCCAGTTCATGTGCAGTCTTGCTTGTCTTACATCTACAAGACCTGTACCTTGTCCTAGAGGGAATTTAAATACTTTTGACACAGTTTGCTCCTGACAAACCTATGGCGGCCATTGCTTGTCTCTATTTGTTGGTTGTGGTAGTTTTGGCTGAATTTAGATCTTTTCTAAACTTGAGATCAAAGTGTGAGGAAGAAAGATCAGACTGAACTGTAGATCTTACGTTCAGGTGTTTGGACTGAGCTCTGTTTTCTGTTTCTAGCTTGCATTGTAGATTTGCCGAGTGTAGTTTTCCAGGCTGGAATTCAGACTTGAGATTCTATTTGAAGGAAATGTTCAAAAACAAAGTCAGAAAAGGTAATAATCAGTTGAAAACTGAAGCATGAATGACATAAGCCAAAAGCTATTTATCAGGGTTTAACCTCAACTGGCAGCTAAGCCCCACCCAGGTCACTCATTCCACCCTGGTGGGATGGGAAACAGAATCAGAAGGGTAAAAGTGAGAAAGCTATCATAGGTTGAGATAAAGTCAGTTTAATATGTCAAGCAAAAGCTGTGCGCACAAACAAAGCAGAATGAGGAATCCACTCACCACTTCCCGTGGGCAGGCAGGTGTTCAGCAATGCCCAGGATTCATCAGGGCTCCATCACGTATAACGGTTAGTTGGGAAGACAAACACCATCACTCCGAACATATCCCCTGTCCTCTTCCTCCTTCTTCTCCCAGCTTTATATGCTGAGCACAATCTCATATGGTATGGAATATCCCTTGGGTCAGTTGAGGTCAGCTGTGCAGCACTGTCCCAACTTGTTCACTCTCTACTTCTTGTGCATCACCAGCCTGCTCACTGATGGGGTGGAGAGAGAATCAGAAAATGCCTTAGCTCTATGAAAGTCCTACTCAGCAGTAACTACATCTTTGTTTCCAGCACAAATCCATAACATAGGCTCATACAAGCTACTAAGAAGAAAATTAACTCTATCCCAGCCAAAAGCAGCACACTAACTTACCTGATCATTTAGAAAAAGTACTTAACCTAGCTCAATGATGCAAACTAGAGGGTTGTGCTGTAAAGAAAACAAGTAGCAAAAAACTTTTATTGCCAAACACTTGTGGTTTTTCTTTGAAAACTCTCTTCTGTCCCGTATTTTAAGCAAAGTTCAGCTTAAAAAAAAATTACATAAGAGGCTGAGTTTTGGAGCAAAATAGTAATTTTGGCCCAAGTCCTTTGCATCTGGCACTGCATAGCTATATCAGTCCTATACATGGAATAAAGTGTAAGTCTTAACTTACTGTAAAAAATGGAGCTTTACCAAAAAATGGCGCTTCTTCTGCCCCCCTTAGCCATGTAGGATAAAGACAGGATATTGATTTGGCAGATTTTTGCCTCTTCCCATACTACCACTGGTGGCATCCCAAGTGGAGCCATAAATGAACATCTTTCCAATAGGCACTGCCCATGTCACAGGCTTGTCCTAAACCAGTATGTGGAAATCGCAGAGAAGGCTTTTTGAATGAAAGGATGTGGCATTCATGAAAAATAGGAGTGAGAAAGTATGAGAAAACTGGGCAGGAGCCAGTTGTATCTTTGAGGAGTGTAATGCTTATGCCTGTGGTGCTCTCTGTTGGTATCCTTCAGCCTCATGCTGAGGAGCGACACATCAGCCTTCATAATTAACAGGTCCAAAGCCACAGGAACTTTGACTAGACGCAATTGTTAATTATCGTTGCAATCTGGTGAATATATAAACCTGATGTAACGAAATTCTTTGGTATAATTACTTGTCATACAGTTCACTGCTCAAGGGATTTAGCAGGCAGTACTGTACTTTGGTTTAATCCAAAAGAAATTCATGTTCATCTGCTGGACTAGTTGTTGTCTGGCAAAGTGCCAGGCTTCCACCTCCTGCTTCTGATATTTGCTGCTCCTCAATGTGTTTTAATGCTCATAGGCTTAAAGCTAAAAATTGTGGGAATTAGGAGACAGGACCTGACGTTGTTTGGCTTGTTGAAAGCTGAAGGATGATACAGGAAACACGAGGATAGGTAACCTTTGGGCTGCATTACTTTAGAGGTAGCTATGTGGTGTAGTCGTACAGCATGCATTTAAAGTAATAATTTTGTAAGTGTAAACTGATCCTGGTTACCATATGGCAAAGTCCACTGAAAGTATGAACCCAGCTGTTAAATGCATAATCATGACTGAGTGCTCAAGAGTTTTATGCTGCAGCTATTATGTGGCATCCTCAGCTATTAATCTCTCACTATTAATCAGCAATAAAAGCAGCTTGTGGTGAGAATCACAGATGCTTGAAATCTGATCTCTCCAGCATCATACCTGGAGGGAAGATAACAATACTAGCCTCTTTCCTTCCTTTATTCCCTCCTTCCTCGTTTTTCTAGGATGTACAGTTCAACCCAGGACACATGAAGTGTATTTTGTACGCACTTGTTCTGAACTGGAGTTTATCACTCATGGAGTGTCAGGTCCTCGACTGTCTGGCCTTGGCAAAGATACTGGATTGGAAGGCCTTACTTATTTTGCAGTTTGGGAAACTTGTGTAATTTTTTGGAATGCCTTCTGTTCCAGATTCATCGATGGAAAGCAGACTGCTTAAGTGGACTGAGACTAGATATGCCATGTGTTAGCCAAAGCAACCATGAAGCTTTTACTCAGCAGGTTAATTCAAAGCACCTATATGATTTTAGACTTAAATGGTCCTTCTGAGGCTCACAGAGACTACTCCCTTCATTGAGTACTTTGAATAAGTGGAGGTTTAACTCCTGTAAAAAAATAATGGGACTAGTGTGTCAGTTTGGTTATCCAGACTAAAGATAGTCATGTCTGTTTACTAACTTCTGTTTGTAGCTCTACTATTTTTTAGTATTTTATGCCACAAACTGACGGTGTATGGTAATACTTTCTACTTGTACTGATTTTTAGGACGTATGTTTGTCTGTGGAGTAACTGTAATATTGCAGCAGCACTGATCATCTATCAGCAAACTTTTGGACTTGCTTCAGACACAGCGTGTTCATATGCATACAACTCAAAACATGCCTGCTAAGAAAGCATAGTGTTCTTCTGCTGAAATCTGGCTTTGCATTAGCTTAGCAGTGTAAAAGGTACTCAAGTCTTAATGTATAAACATCCTGTGGAAAGGAAATGGGGTATTCGTTGCTCCTCTTTTGAATCAGAGTTTGGGAAGTGTTTCTTGCTGGACTTCTTCAAATAAACTCCTGATCTCCTTTGGGACGGCTCTGCTGTCCTCCATCCTCCTGCAGCCCTGTAACGTGCTCAGGATGCACTTGAAGAGCATAGGGACAGTGGGGAGTGTTAGATTTGTCTCTGTTTCTGCTTTGCTGAAATTAATACCCTTCTGATTTCTGTTTCAAAAGTATTGTGAACTACAGCTCCTTTATTGTTAATCTGCAGAGTAAATATTAATCCGATGTATTCATTTTGCTTTGCTAAGAAGACCACATCCATCTGAATTAAGTCCTAGTTCTATGTTTGAATTGATATTTGTATAAGGCAGGATTTTGAAGTAATTGAGTGCTAAATGATAATAAAATTTAACTCCCTAAAATATTCTTCTGGGTTTGTCAATCCCCCCAAAAGAATTAGAAGAGCACCTTAAAAGAGTGTGTCGCCCTTTCTAGGATGGTTACCTACGGAGGGTTGAAAGGTTGGGAGAGCTGGGAAAGGAAAACCTGCTCATGTTCTGTAGTAGCATTTGCCGTAGCGATAACAGATCTGTGGAGACAGGCAAGACCTGGACTGTGGAGAGAGAGAGAGAGATAGTAGCTCAGTTTGGTGATTTTATGCAAGATGTTTGTCGTTGGAAAAAATGGAGGTGTTTAGTGCTTCCATGGCTTCATTTAATGGTAAAAATTGTCTTAATTATTTATGGTTTCTGATGCTCTTTTACCACATTGACTATTCCTTGCGCTGCTATTTTGAGGAAGCCAATACAAGTGGGAAGCGTGGGTGAACAGATAGTCTGAATATGTCTCAGAATGTATTCATTTGCGTAAATACCTGATTGCATTCCCTTAAACGTGGAACAGGGGAGTTTCGTTCATTCCAGCAGTATTTGGTGTTGAGGGCACAGTATCACAGAGTACTGTCTGCGATCTGAGCTTTTTCCCAGCCTTCAAAATACTACACTTTTGGTGGATAAGAAGTAAAACATAATATTTCATTTGAGCACCTTGTTTATAAATGTTTGATACACTGGTGTCAAAGACAGTATTTGTGGTCCGTGTTTCTGGAATGAGCGGTTTAAATAAAAGCTGAGCAGTCTGCAGGAAACACAAGCATCTCAGAAGCTCTGTGAATGCCACCACTATAACCTAACCTAACTCGGTTGGGTGAAAAATGTGGTTTCCTGTCTTCGTTTGAAAAAGTGTTTTTCAGGCTTACTGACATGCATCCTCCAAATTCAGTTTTCATAAATATTTCATCTCTTTCTTATGCTCAATTTAATCTCTCAAAGCCGCACAGTGCAGAAGACATCTGGGATTGTGTTTAAGCAGCTGGGTTTCATTTGCAGGAGGTTTCTAGCAAATTTCTCTTTCTAGCCAACCACAGAATGTCTTGGTGGCTGTGCAGGAGCACTGGGAAATTCAACGTAAGTGACATAGCTTCAGAAACAAATGGGCTTAGTTTCTTTCATTACCCGACTTAGATACCATCTAAGGCTTTTGATGGACAGCTCTGTTTTGTGTCTGATCTTCCTAAGCAGTAAGAGAATGATTCCCCCTCCCCCCTCTTTTTCTTTAAGGTAAAAAGCAGGAGTAGCACTGATTAATTTTTATTATTATTATTTTGGCAAGTCAGTCTTGAATCAGAAACAAAGAACTAAAAAATATCTGATTTGCTATTGTGTAAGTTCACTTTCTACAGAAGTTGCCATGATTCTTACTAACCATGGCAACTTCTATAGTAAGTGAAGCTTTTGAGCAGCCAGTTAGATTTTTCTTTGATAAAAATAATTTTATAATCACAAAAATCATATACTGAATTGCAGTGATTAACAATCCAGTTCCACAGTGACGTATATAGTGATCAAGCAACATATGTATTAATTAAATTATTAATTAAATACACTGTGTAAGGAATGAAGATAAAAGCATTCTCCCACACTTCTCAGAACAGAACATACAGTGACAACTCAGTTTTATTAGAAACTTAAAGCAAGCACAAGCATCACATGGTCTTTTTCCTCAATGTTGACTTTAACTGAGTTTCTCATGGTTCCTTCTGCCCAGATGGGTGCTGCTCGCAGTGTGATATTTGAAGCTCTTACCAACTAATACGTCTCAGCGTAAGTTACACAGCATCTTTGTACAGGGTAGAAGTAGCTGACATTGGGTTGGTGAAAAGGAACCCTCCTGAGATACGTTGTTCTGCTGGGCGGGTTAGCTGGGTCGTAGGGACTTGCTCTGATTTATTCTTTCAATGGAGATTTGCTGTTGGAAGCTGAACCAAGCTACATTTTTGTTCTTAAGTCTGCGTGCATGTTGATTAGGTCAGTGTAACATTACACTAGCCTCTTTTCTGTTGTGACTAGCAAATGAAAACTCAGTACTTGACTTAATTTGTTACATACACTCTATTTGAATAAGGGCCACTGAGTAGACTTTATTGAATGAGTGATAGCAGCCTGTGGGAAGTCACCATCTGCAAATACAGCTACAGATGAGGAAATAACATCACCACCTTCTGAATCTGTCATTACTGACTTCAATTTTGCAAATAAATTTAGGCTTTGGGAGCATTCTTTCAAATCAGTTTTCAAAGAGCTGGAACATCTTATAAACTCTATTGTTTGTTAAACATGGTTTTCTGTATGTTCTCTTAGCAGTTCAGTTGTTAGTAGCTGCCTGAAGATATACTTTTATTTATTATTTTTGTTGCCTTATAAATTGGAAAATAAATAAATATATGCTGGAAGAGATCAATAAAAAGGAAGGAAGGCAGTAATTATGGCTTGTGTAAAATTTTATACTTGATTCTGACCAAATCAGTTGTCATTAACATTTCTTCTCTTTTAAAAAAAGAGACAGGAAAAAAATTCTAGATATAGCTGCCATAAAGGAAATTTTGAGGTGTTTCTTGCCGCAGATAGCACAGTTGTAGTAGGCATTTTAGCTGGACAGTGAGGATTAAACTATCTAGGGAGAGGCTTGTCCACATGGGAAAATTTGGGCGTGGAATTGCTGCTCTGTATGAAATAGAGATGCTGGTATGTGTAATGGTTCCTGTTTAGTAGTGACTGTATTAAATGTACATAAATTGGCATTTCTCTTAGATTGCTATCTACATGCAAACCCAATATAGAATTATAGTTATATTCTGATAGTTTTACTGGTCAATTCCCCTTAAAATGTTTGGGATTGATCTGATATCTTCAGTAGCAGTCAGTGATACCTGACACTATCATTGCGGATGGTTATTAATAGTATTGTGTGGTGGTTTGGTTTTCTAAAGTTTTTTTTTTTTAATACTTGTCTTAAGCTGACTTTTCTCTGGAATGGAGGGAGATGCTATGCTTTATACAACCTGAGGAGGATTTGATCTGGAATACCTACTGTGATTGTACTTAGGCATTTTATTTTTTCAATATAACACTGTAACTTTTTCATAAATCTCTCAGAAATTCTTCTTTGGGGAGAAAAAAAGCCCTAGACTCTTTCTAGCTTTGTGGACATGTGCTTGAGTCATGTACATGTTTTGTTTAATAACAAAATAGTACCACCAAAGAAGAATAAATTAAATCTCATAAACAAATAAAATGGAATGCTGCTAAGTTATGGAAGCACATAAAGTGCCTGGGCAGTCGTTTATGTAAAAGTCCAATCTCTGTAACCAAGTTCCTTTCAGCCCTGGGAAGGGGCTGCCAAACATGTTTCCCTTGAAACTAAACTAGCAGCCCACCACCAAAATACGTCATAAAAAATCAGCTTAATGGTATATCCTTCCATTTGTAACAAATGTTTTGTGTTCATGTTAGGTAACAGGGAGAAATAAAGGCCTAGCTGATGTAAAACGAAGGGAAAATAAATTCAGTCTCTAAAACACGTTGTTTTTAATAGGTGAAGAACCTCCGATTTTCTGCAGTCCTCTGAGTGTTTAGAGAGCAAGAAGGGAATGTAATCACGGAGCTTTACAACTGTGAGCACCAGCACCCGCTAAGAACAAATGCTTCCACCTATTTGCTTTCATGTCCTAGCGCTAAGATGACATTGCAGCTTCTGGGGGAAGCACATTCATGCTTTCAGTGGGCGGCTGTTCGATGGGCGTTCTATTGGAAAAGGGCTGCAGCCCTGCCGTGGACGTGCTGGCAAGTGGTCAGCAAATAGAGAAAATGATAATTGATCAAAAAAACCCCCTGATGCTCTCATTGCTCTCACTTCTTTCCAAATGATACATTTCTGCTAGTGGACTAACACATTCATACTCGGACTTGCAAAGCTAGAGGAGAGCTTTGGTCCTGTCGTTAAGTGTTAAACCTATGTCTGTCGTAAGAAGGATTTTTCGGAGCTAACTAAAGGTGGTGTTTTAAATCTTTATTGTATTGCTGTAGGGATCTAAAAGATGTATAGAAATTTGTGCTTTGGAAACTGTTGACTGAAATGACAAGATTTTTCTTACTGTGTGACAGCGGTAATGATTTTTGTATTTCCAGTGTTTATCAGCATACTATTTCTTCTAGTGTGTGGACAATACTAGGGGGAAAATAAGGCATAAGCAGAGTCACAAAGAGCCATTAAATGCACCATTGCAACTGTTTGGTGTGTATATATATATAAATATAGATATTAAAAAAAACGCTTTATTTTTTTCTTC